>JALDNG010000014.1:905000-975000 GCA_024349245.1 Neodontobutis hainanensis | reverse complement strand
TTACATTTTACAAAGCTCATTAATTCACACATATGTTGATTCTTAACTTGATTAAAAGCAGGTTGAAATAATAGTATATCAAGAGTACAGCCTTGCGGAACACCAGGGATAAATGATGAAACTCACCAGGGGATCTCTGATGGACTCCTGGGTTTGAGTCAAGTCTTCTTTCGAAAAGTGGACCGGGCTACAAGATGTCGTAACAAATCCCAATAAAACCAGCAGACTCACTGAAGCGCAATGCAGAGACATAATGCACATCTTTCTCCCACAAAGCCAACCTATGAAATCGTGAAGAGGAGGGTCCCTGATGCTTATCTGATGACCTGTAGAACTGTATATATACCTGTCTCCATCCCTGTATGTCTCGTTGTGTCTGCGTCTGTGTGGTTATCTAGCTCTGTGGTCTGTGGGCTTTCAGCAGCAAAGCCAGAAACAGCAACATTGACAATAGTTTTCCTCTAAAACCTACTCTGCTGCTGCTAAACAAACACACAAAGGAGACTCCCTGGTCAGGTTTCCACTGACTTCCATTCTCTTCACATTAAGACAGGCTCGGCGTGGGGATACTCCCCGGTCACTGTGGTGAACTACAACTACAAATTAATTTACCATTTACAAGGTAATACTCCTACTTTATTAAGCCCTATTAAGTAAGAAACATTATAAATGTTTTTGTCTTGAACAATAACCTTATGTATAATTTTATATACAAATAATACATCAGCCCCTATAGTTATTCATTAATTCATCATTATGTATTTATTAATGCTTTACTACTGCTCAATAGTATTATTAAGTGTTACTGCACTTTTTGATGAAACTATATTTTCTTTAGACATTTAAAATCAGCAACCACCACAACAAAACTGTGACTGCAGTGTCATTAAAGCGTGTGGCTTGGTGTTGTAGTATCTTTGATTTCCAGATGCAACAATGTAAAACATAATTTAAAAGATCATATCTTATTAAGAAAATATATGTTTGTTGTTTCACAAACAAAAGCGTATCAGTGCCTGAGTAAAATTGTGCAGATGAGTTGTTGCACACTCATACTGATACAATAAAGATATATAAGGGGAAGGACAGAGACCTCCCTCTAGATGTAATAAGGTCACTTGCGTTTTCAGTAGACCCCCAAAACCTGAGTCTGAACAGATCAGCATATTATTATTGTCAAGAAAATACTCCTACTACTGCTTTATAATAATAATAATCTTTATTTTTATATAGCGCTTTTCCACCTACTGTAGTAGGCACTCAAAGCACTTTACATACATTAAACTATTTACCCGTTTTACAGAACTTAACTGGCGGCAATGTAGGTTAAGTGTCTTGCCCAAGAACACAACGACAGTATGCGGGGGAGAGCGGGATGTTATGATGTTTTGGAATGTTTCGAGCGGGATTCGATCCGCCCACCCGCCGGTCGAAGGACAGCCGCTCTACCCACTGTGCTATACTGGCGCAATACCAGCTCAAAAGAACATTTTCAAGACTGTTGTAGTCCACAGTGCAGTCTGATGGAAGACCTACAAGCACAGTGATTCTTGATTTTATATATTTTTTATAAGTAGCAGAAGACATTATTGCAGTTGTGGGAAGCTCTGAAAATGTCAACACAATGACATGAGGTAAAAATTGGAGGGAGAAACTCCAACAGTAATGACGCATCTATGATTAGTGGAAAACCCTGCGTTACTGTGCAGCAATACTTTTACCACAATGAATACTCTTCAGGCTCAAAAAGCATTTTTAAAACCAAAGAATACTAAAACTACCACCTTGTTCAGAATGCGACATATTAAGAACTTAGTATCAATCAATAGTTGCAGCTATGTTATTTACATGCACACATATATATACATATATATATATATATATATATATATATATATATATATATATATATATATATATATATATATATATATATATACACACACACACACACACATACATATATAAATAACAAGTGTTATATACTTAAATCTTTAAAACACAAATCCAGGAGCTCATTGGCAGATGTTAAACACACACACACACACTGACTGGAGCTTTCTAGGCAATTCACTGGAACAAGGTCATCATCCTCTTCTTTTTTTTTTTGTTTCTTAGAAGTTTAACTTCATCAACTGTCAAAATCACACACACCACATCCTCCTGTGTGGCAAAGGTGAAAAATTCCACTAAAGAAAAAATGTTTTATGTAAGTGGGTACTACTGCAAACTCTGCAAGAAATCTATTCTCTTAATAAAGGAAAGTTAGAAGGCTAGTAATGTCAGAGACACAGTACATTTTATAAAATTATTTTGGGAAACAGTTCAAAATGCAGCAGCTATAGGTTTTTAGCAAGCACATTACCAAGGTTTACTTCGCCGGCTACTTTTGCTGTCCTGACACTATGAACATTAAGTCCACGTGTACACGTTTTTTAATGGATATTTTCCCAAAAATGTTTTACAGAATATCTCAGTTCTTACGACACAACTGTAAGCTCTCTCTTTAACATTGTCTCACAGCACAGAGTTATGAAAGCTGTAGGCTGTAGGCTGAGACTTTGTTTTTATTCTACTGTGCTCTTCTTTTGGTTGCTAGTTTTCTTTTAGTAGTTGAGTGGCTGTTGAATTGTGTTGCTTTTACCTGCATAAACCACAGTATAAAGCTCCTTGGCTCAACCTGTTGACCTTCAACAAATCAAAGGATGAATTGCATTGGCTTGCCTACATACACTGTGTAACCAGTTTTATTTTTAATGTATTTAATTAGTAATGTACCAGTATTTTAATGTGCACTTGAACATCTTTCCAATAAAAAAATAAAGTTTAGTAGCTTAACATACTTTCTATCAGTTTGATGTGATTTTTGTAAAAGGACATTTTGCCATGTGTTTAGTTCCAATAATTAAATAATAATAATAATTAAATTTAGTTCCAATAATATCCAATAATTAATAGCAGATGTTCCTTTGGAGGGTTTGTTGGTACCAACTACTGACAACAGACATTATTACAGATTGTTGCAGTGATCCTACCCCTGAGTCAGAATGAAACATCTTTCAAACTGACACGTTACAGTTTTGATGTAATCAGAGCCAAAAACAGGAAGTCTGGAGCCACAACATAGAGATGGTTTTCTCAATTATATAAATCTGTTTTTTGAGATACAATCTAGACTCATGCACATGTACTTGAATTGTAGGCTACGCAGCTGCAACCATTACTAGGCGGTCAACCTGCGATGCCTCCTGATCTTTTATGATCAGCTTGAGCACCCTGTAACAATGGAGCTTTGTCTGTCTAATAAAATAATAATGGCTTGGATTTATAAAGTGTCTTTTAAAATACCTAAAGAGCTTTACATTATACAGTCACTCCACAGTCACACACTGGTGGTGCTCTGGTGGCCTCTCTGTCTCACACACATTCATACATAGTATCAAAGACACTAGAGGCAAGGTGGTTTAAGTGTCTTGCCCAAAGACAAAATGACAGTATGAACGAATGAAGTATGGGTGAGAGGAAATTGAACTGCCAACCGTCCGGTTATAGGACGACCCTCAACCATCTCAGCCTCTCTGCCAGTGCCTCTCACTGTGTCTTTTAATAACCCAGTGGTTAAATATTCCATTAAGATTTTTGCATAAAGCACTTTGGTCTTTGCAGTTTCTTCCTCTGGGGCCTCATTTTTTTACCCACCTTTTTAAACCATCTCTCGCCGGCACAGGTTTTTAGCGGCACTAGGCAGGCATCATCCGTTTTAAAGATCTGCTCCTAGACAACACCACACCATCATTCACACAGTTAAAAGATAAATTTAAACCTCCTAACACAGAGTTTTACCACTATTTTCCGAGCAGACACTTCACTACTTTGCAATTGCGCCCCTGCTGCAATAGAGTCAACCACAGTAGACGGTGGAAAAACTTAAAAGGGCATGAGAGCAAGACCTGAGCCTTTCTTTCTTTTCAATCTGGACTTATGCTCTCAAACTGTTTTTCTCATTCTCACTTTGAACATGCTACGAACCAATTCAAGTTTAAGTTGTTCACAGTTGTTCACACTCAGATCTCCAAAGTGAAACGGTCCTGTAACTTGAAGTCTGCACACTTTGTGTCAGATGCGGTTCTGTAAATATACTTGTTATTATGTATATTTGTATGTTGTTTTCAACTGTCCTGGACACATCTGTTGCACAGCCTGTCTGTCCTGGGAGTGGATCCCTCCTTCTATTGTTTACCCTAAGGTTTCTCTTTTTTCCCGGCTGTTTCTTTTTCCTGGGTTTTCCTCACCCTGATGGAGGGTCTAAGGACAGGGGATGTTGTCCGGTGCAGTCTCCCCTTGAGGTGGCTGTTGTTGTGATATTGGGCTATACAAAGATAAATGTCTTGTCATGTCTCTGCCAAGATGTCCTTGATTCATATGTTCTGGTCCAGTCCTCAAATGGGCTTCTTCCGGTGGGGGCATTTGGCTTTGGACTGATGGACCTGTTTTGGGCCTGTTTGGGGTCATAGATAAGACACACTTGAGCCTCACAAACAAAGTTGGAGAGAATCAGGTGTTCCCTAATAAATAACCCTGGGGTGTTCAAAAAAGAGTGGGGGCCCCTTCTCGGGGCATTTCCGACTCCTCAAGAGTCCAAGTAGTGGAGGAGGGGCCGTTCTAATGGGTGACAGGGAAGGGGAATGGTTTGGCTTGCGTTGTTTGTTTGTTTTTGTGTGTGTTTTTTTTCTATTTGAGAAAAAAAAAATAAAATCAATTATAACTATTTTGTTTAACAGACAATACCACTGGGGTGCTTCACTGCCCATGTCAGAGTCTGCCACCTTCATTTGACAGTGACAGTGTTCCAAGAACTCTTAATTTTAGTTTTGTATCATCCAGCACGGCCTGTTTGTTTATTGCCACAAGATGGAGTCGAGAGGCACTCGGCCCAACTTTCCCTTGGTCCCACAGGCCTGTATGCTGCCACCTGGTGTTGATGAAAGACATGTTCTTTGACAAACATTGGGCAGAGGTGTTAAAAATGTTTTGTGAGTTCCTTGGTTACTTTACACAGAAAACAGGAGTATTCATACATTTTCCAATAAAAAATGTTTTGGTTCTTCCTGTCTGTGTTCTTTCATCTGTGTAAGTTTCTAGGAAAACTTTTAACAAGTGGCAGTTATAAAAGTTATCAAATCCCGCACACACCAACTGCTTTAGTAGGCCTACAACAGAATTGTTAGCGATCCTTCAGCATATATTTATATTTGAATAAGAATTTGTAGTAATGTAGGCGATGAAAGTCTGGTGTCACTGCCAGAGCATGTGGGTGAAGTCTAGTCCCAAGCGCGTGCTGTTGCTTGAGTTTCCGCTGACAGGTAGGTTATGGAGCATTACATGACTCAGTTCCCTTTCGGTGTTTCCTTTCAGCATCACTTTAGCCCAAGATGGGGCCTACTACACAAAAACTCTATAATATCAGTAATTCCATTGTAATACAACTCAAACTTCAACAAATTTTCATGGGGTTTGTCATTTTATCCATCTGTCTTTTTACTTCTGCTTCTTCAACTTGAAGTTCTTCAACTTGAACTTCAACTTGATACCTCTTTTTCACGCAATACCAAGGCCTTACCAACAGAGGGAGACAACACTGAAACAATGGCTCGCAGATAAGACACCAGACTTCAATTATGCAAATAATATAAAACAATATTTATTTCCAGAACTATAAATATAAAATAAGTCTGTATAAACATTTTGCATCCCTTCTGTGGTTTGCTCAGTATGATAAATTCCAAGTAAAAAAAAATGCAATAAATACCATCAAATAAGTTATTTTCTAAATAGAATTACATTTGTGTGTAAACAATAGAAAATAATTAAGTTGTATTACATGTACATATAAATAATAATAGATAATAGAATAATATTTGGCATTTTCAGTTGGACAGTCTCAGTGTATCAGAGGTATAACAGTCTCCACAGGTCCTGTTGTAAAGGTGACTTAATACTGATGATGGTGGTGATGCAGATGATGAAGATGGTCCTAAAGGTTGTGGTGCCGTGTGAGCTCATTAATCCAACTCAGGATAAATGTAAACTCACCAACAGCCTTTAGTGCGCCATCGTCTCTTTTCCGCTGCAAAAACATGACACGGATCGTTTATTACCTCTAATAATATTTATATTTATGCATCAACTAAAATCTACAGTAGCAAATATAGCATTGTGTAACTTAAGAGAGGAAGAAGACAGGTACAATCATTACCTTTTTGATTTTTTTTTCCAGTTTCTTGATCATTTTAAGCCATTTGGATGGTTTGCTGGTGGGAACCTGAAAATATCTGACACATTAGTTTGAAGGGCAGGGTGGGGACGTACATGGATCGACAATTTTCTTGAGATTCTATGGTTCTTGGATGTAACGTGGCAAACTGTTTTGAGTGAATACTTACACAGATGCGCAGTGACGATTGCAATCGGTGGAGCAGGTCCAGGAAGTGTAAAGGGAGCAGTTCTCTGACCACCTCTCGGCTGAACACAGTCCGCTGGTAAACATTTATCATCTCTCGAATCTCTAACCAGCCAATTGTACCCTGAGGAAATGAGGTTCTGGTTAGAAAATCTCACCTGAAACCAAAACCTTTTGCAATAATTACATGATGTCAGTTGATTAAAGAGTATTATAACCAAAATCCTTTACTGGAGAAAAACACGTCTCACCAGTGTATCTATGAGTGTTTCCAAAAAAGATTGAGGCATTGGTTTTAATAGGGTTATGCTTTATCCAATGAACACTTTTCCACCACTGACTGATGTTATGAAAAGCCTAAATGGTATTCCCATGTTTAGAAACATGCTGCATTTTCTGTAAACTGTCTTAACATTTCTCTCGGTGGGCTACAGACAAAGCCTCCCAGGTCAGAAAAAAAGAGGTATATGGCCTTTACCAGTTTGGCAGCAAAAAAAAAAAAAAACTTGCTAAAATGTTAAATTAGACAAAATAGTTCAGGCATAAATTCCACGCATTGGTGAATTCAAAAGGCTGTGATAGTGAACGATTAATATTCAGTCTTCAATCCAAGTATATAACGTGAGTTTTGGAAGTTGATCCCTCAGGACATCGTCGAGAATATACCTCAAAGACTGTATTGTCTTGTACTTCTTAAGGAGGCTGTTGATATACAGGGTGGAAATCAACAAAAACCTGCATCTGTTCTAGGACATCAATCTAGAGTTGTAAACAAATCTGGTAGCTTATCTTCCTCCTAGATTTGATCAGTACAGGTCAGATAGGACTTGCCACTAGGCCTCAAAATTAGATCACGATATAGACTCAAGAAAACGATAACAATATAAGTGACAAGATCATTATCAAACCTAATTTAAGTAAATGATCCTTAGTAAAGATCATTTACTTACTTTAAAAGAGGGAGTGGCTACAAAGCTTTCAGTTACACATTATTAGCTTTAGCTCGCTGCAAAAAATATGCTACTTTCTGAACAATAATACACTTCTACTGTGGATAAACAGGTTGATATATACCCGCCATACTGCCTCATTTTAATTTATTAGTTCTGCTATGCTTCACTAAAGGGTGCACGCAGTTCCCTGTTGTGTCTGTCCCTTCTCCGCCGCTTGGTGACCTGTGTTTTTCTGTGTGCACGGTCACAGCTGAGAGGAGTGTGACATGTTGCTCTCCATAAACAAGGCAGTAATGTTACACATCCCAAAATACTTCAGTCTGTTTTAGCTTATCCTCTGTATTTCTACCAATAAAATAGTTCTCCTTGCACTGCGTGGGGCAGAGCCTGGTTTATTCAAAATAGAGAGTTACACCGGTGTGGAGATCTATTTTGCTCAAATAAATGGTTTGAGCGGAGTTGGTGTAAGCTGTTTGTGAGCAAATAGAGACAATATGGTGACTCTATACAAGTACAGTTACAGAATGCGGAGAGTGGAGCACAGTTTTTATTAATGACTGCTTCATTAGGCCTAATTGTTGCTGCTGTTTGTCTGCTATAGCGTTATAACGTGGTATGACTAATATTATCACCAAAAATAAATATACCGATATTATTGTGAGCAATATGATATGACACTTGACATTTTTCTGCATGCTGTGA
Source organism: Neodontobutis hainanensis (assembly GCA_024349245.1). Lineage (NCBI taxonomy): Eukaryota > Metazoa > Chordata > Actinopteri > Gobiiformes > Odontobutidae > Neodontobutis > Neodontobutis hainanensis. Next base: position 966,885 of record JALDNG010000014.1, on the reverse strand, counting down.
TTGTGAATAAAGCACATTAAAACTGTCCCTGTACAAGAAACAATGGTGTGTTCATTCTTTTGGAGGGCCACTGGTGTGGACTAAGGAGGGGGATTCCACTATGTAATAAATCATTTTTTAATGAGAGCCCTGCATCCATGTGGCAGTAAAATTGGACTTGCTGTGGTTTCCTTGAGCATGAACACAAGCCCTGTGGGGGGCAATGCACTGGAATTCCCATTGGAAAGCCACAGCTCAAATATTTACTAGCTACAAATGGGTCTGAGTGCCACTGTAGAGATGACATCTCAAACAAGTGACCTGTTGTCCTGCTAGGCAGACAAAGGGGGAATAACCTGTGCAGGTAATTTGGCTGATGTCATGGCCAAAAAACGCAATTTTCTTTGACCACTTTATTGCCAAGTTGCAGTATCCTTTGTTTAGTCCTGTGCAGTTTGTCAAGTTTCTTTAATGAAAATATTACACTTTAAAGCTAAACAAAAATGTAAATGAGACATGAACATTACTGACCTTAGAGCATTTTGTGCAAAACATGGGCAACAGTCTTGATCGCCTGGAGGGTTTCTCTTCGTTCTGAAAGTAAAGTAAATCACATTGAGCTCAATTTTGCTTACAGCCCCGCTTTATTCCATCATAGACAAAATATATTGTGTCATGGATCCAAACTCTATCAATTATTGTAATTTAAATGCCAATGATTATAAAAAAAGATTAGTTGATCAGTTTCTTGTCCTTTCTTTCCATTTAAAAAATGGTCTTGAGACTGATCGTGAGACTACTTGTCACTTGTCCTTGTCACTCACTCCTTTTCATTAGGTCTAGGTTAGAGTGGTCTCTCACACAACTGAAAACACCACAGCAGTAAAAATGCAAAAGTAATGTAGCTGCAATTATTGTTATGCATTAGATCTTAATGCAGAATCCCTGATGAAATGCATGTCCATTATAACCATTAAAAGAAGTTTTCATGATATTTCAGAGACTAATGATAATATGCATTTTAAACCATAAACGTTATTCCCTCTAGTCCCTTCATTTCCTAAAACCCAGGTATGTGATGGTTCCTACCGGCAGTCTGTCAAGCAGGTCTCTGGTGCGGGTCCACAGTTCTCGGATCAGCTCCGGAGGAATCATCTGTCGGCAGGAGTCCCCAGTCTCTTCTGCCCTGGTAACCTGCCCGCTGAGGAGGCTGAGCAGCAGAGTCAGAGCTGACGTCCTGACCAGGAGGGTACACATGTTTGAGTGCGGCAGCTCAGCCTCCCACCTCTAACTTTATACCTCCCCTTCTTCTGCGCTTTTCCTCCCACCCGTCCTCTCTTTCTTTTTGATTTTACTAATGTGTGAAATTTTAATCAACAATATCGCTGACTCAGTGTTCCATTTCTAGAGGCTCATTTTGGTGATGCCCCCTTTCATTCTACTGCACTTCCTCATTTGTAATTCTTCTCTCATCCTTTTGCTCTGCAGCCCTCAGTGTGATTGAACGCCAACGCCAAATTGTTCTTTAAAAATGACACAGTGAAAATCAATCAACCTTTGCTCTTAATTTAATTTAGTAATTTCTCTAAAATCCCCTTAACTAAGATTATTATACCAATTGCACAGCTTGAATGAAATATTATAATAAACAATATTTTATTTTTTGGTGGTTTTCTTTTCCTCTCTTCATTCCCTCTCTGCTCCATTTTGCCAAGTCATCATTTTGCCCAAAGGTCATTATCTCCTTTGATGCTTTGGTAACATCAAGCCAAGTTTTTGTGTTTAGATGTGTGGTCAGATAAACTAGGTTGTGGTTTTGGCGATGTAGAAAAGGAAATGGTGACTTGGCATGTTAGTTTTCTCCGTTGCAGGTTTCAGAAAGTGTCATGCTTGACCCAGATTAAATCCAAATGTCAGCAGACTGTCAGTGGAACACCTGAACTGAGGCACTGTCTGCTTGAATCTGTAGAGTGTGTTCCTGGAAGACACACAGTAATTAGGTCAAAAACTGTGCATTAACAGCAAGACGGCAAGTCTTGCTGTTTAAACATTTGTCAATGAAGATGTTTACAGACTGACAGAGTTAAGTCAGGAGTGCACGGGTGAGAAAAGCTGCATAAACATGGGATAATAATAAGTATTAATTTTAACTTTTGACCATTATAGGTTTAGTTGTTATTACAGCTTCGTCTTAGTGGGGACAAATGCACATCTGTGTCCTGCAAGTGTCATGAACATCTTCGACAATTTTGAGATGTTTAAATATGCTACACATACAAGTGACTATTTGGATTTTAGGTTAAAGTGTTTCATTTTTTGCATTATAGTCTTCTTCTTCTGGGGCATAGCTGTGTGGTGACAAAGGCGTAAATTCTGTAAAGGTTTCGAGGCTGATTCACAAAGTGCGGGCATGCACTTCTGAGTAGTGACTATTAGCAAGATGCTTACGTTGCACTTAATGGGGGAATCTACAGAAAAAGAAAAGGTGTATTTAGAAGACTTCAGACAATTTTGTTTCGTAGTCTTAGTAAAATTTATGGTTTTGTTCAGGAAGCTACCCACAAGCCACAGTTGATTTACAAAACCAAAAGACAAACCCACCAGAGTTAGATTTCTATAACCCAATATCACAGCAGTTGATTTAAAAAGTCTCACAGACTGTACAAGAAAACATTCCCTGTCCATTAGACCCGCCAACAGGGTAAGGAAAACCCAGCTGTGGGAAAAAAGAGAAAACTCAAGGAGAACCACAAAATAGGAATATTGCCAGGGCGGTAACAGTAGTTTTCACATTTAGCCGATCTGTTATTGCCTGGCAATATCCTTCTTTTGTGTATATTTCTATTCTATTATTCTATATTCTATATATGTATATATATATATATATATATACTATATTTCTTTCTGTATATTCTATAAAACAGGTACTCAGGCGAAGCCCAGTAAGCCAGTCAGTTCCTCAGATATGTTTCGTACTGACCAATCCTATTTGAGAGTCCGCTGAGTCACACTAAGTCCCTTGGTCAAAACAGTCAAGATTTAAAAAAAAAACTGGACTGATGTGGTTGTACTTCCTGGTGTTAGTTAGAACCCGAGCAGCAGCGTTCTGAATAAGTTGCAGCTGTCTTAACCCTCGTTTTGAGAGACCAGTGAGCAGGCCGTTACAGTAATCTAACCTGCTGGAGATAAAAGCATGAATAAGTTTCTCTAAGTCTGGTTGAGACATTATCCCTTTGACTCTGGAAATATTTTAAGGTGATAAAATGCAGATGATGTAATTGACTTAATGTGACTGTGGAAATTTAAGTCTGAGTCCATGATGACCCCTAGATTTCTAACATGGTTTTCAGATTTTAGAGAAAGAGACTCGAGGTGACTGCTGACACTTTCTCTTTGTTTCTGTGACCCAAAGATAATTAATTCAGTCTTGTTTCTGTTCAGTTGGAGAAAATTATTTTGCATCCACACATCAATCTGTTCGATGCAGTGACACAGTGAATGGATTGGTCCATTTTCACCTGCTGTGAGTGAGATGTAAATCTGAGTGTCATCTGCATAATTATGGTAGGATACGCCACAGCTGCGTATTAACTGGCCTAAAGGAAGCATGTGGTCCCAAGATAGACCCCTGTGGAACCCCACATGTCAGGGCCATTTGGTCTGACAAGTACTTCCTGTCTTAAAGATAGGACTGAAACCATTTAAGAGCAGTTCCAGTGATACCTTTCCATTTCTTTAATCTTTGTGACAGGATTTCATGGTCCACTGTATCAAACACAGTGATTATATTATCACAATTATAATTTTATTTAAATCTATATTAATAGTATTTTTAGGCACTGTTTCATACTTTATAAATTTATGAAGTGGTTGGAAAAGCCAGAAAACTCTATCGAGAGTCTTCCAAATAACTACAAACTACTGCAGGTGAAGACCGGACTCCTGCTACTTCTGTCATCTGACCTTTAACCAGAGAATAACAAGCATGTGCATTACTCAAATTCAATTCTAATAAACTATATAAATACAAAACATTTTTTTACACAAAATGTTTACACTTTGCCCTCAATTACAAATGAACAATGCATGTCCTTGGTGCACTTATTTTTCACTCATTAAGGCATACGTTGGGTTGTGTTAATAAATGCTACAAACATCAGAAATAGGTAAACAAATGAAAAACAAATTTAATGTGTTCAAGGCCTGGTTGATGCTACCTTCAGCAGTTAATTAGTGACAGTAAGTTTTTATAAAATCAGATTAATGTTAAATTATGTCGACAATCTCTAGTTTATAAAAAGTGCAGAACCATTATGAACATAAATATCAGTACTTAGCTAATATTATCTGTCTGTTTCTATTAAGTGTTTAGTTCGGAAGATAAAGTATAAAACACAGACACAAACACAAAGAAACAGACATTAAAAGTGGATCTGAGAGTTGTCTAAAGCTTCATCTGTCCAGAGCCCAATGTTTATTTTATAAACCAGTTCATGTGTTCTTTCTAAATGTGGCAAGTTTACTGTAGGCTTCTGGGTTTACCACTGTATGATCTAACAGATCATGTATAGCATTTTTTTATCTGGATGTAAGTGACTTTGTTTATAATAAAATGAGTAATAAAGTGTAGGCTTGTCTGCATGGTTAGTATTTTACTAAAAGTCTGCCCATCACATATTAAAACTTCCGGGTGCCTTAAATGTATTGTGTTCGCGCTGTGGCGCGTATCACGTGACTAGCGGCAGTAATTATGTTGCTATGTACATTTTCTCTTTAGTTTTATTGTGTTTGTGTTATTTATTATGTGTTTACAGTGGATACACTGTGTATGTGTTTATGTCAAGAGACAATCAATGTCTTCTCTCTTTATTTTGTATTAACAAAATACTAAAGCCCAGTGGGAGGGGCAAAGGGGTATAAAAGAGGGCCTATTACAGACTTTGAGAGAGTGGACAGCAAGTTACAGGGAAGGTAACATGGCTGCTGTGGGTCCTGCTGAGACCAGTTAAAGGTGCCCTAAGTTATAATTTCTGAGTTTGAATTTTTAGATATTATTACTTATTGTATGTTTATTTTTGGAGATATTGGACTAAGCAAGGTAAATATGGACATTTGGGGATTTTTGTTTTTTTTGCACTTTGGAATGGACACAATAAACACCCTGGAAACTCATTTTCTGGCTACGCCTATATAATTGAAAGAACTCCGTAACAGATGTAACAAATTAAACAATAAAAGAGAATAGTTATGCATTATATCACAGTCCGGTTACAAATAAAAAATAAATAATAAAAGTAATATTATTTAATGATGGGTGTGAACAATAATCGGTGGAGGAAAGTCTTGTGATTGGTTAAAAGTAAAACACCCTTCACACATAAGCGCTCCCTATTTATTCCACCGTCTTCACCTGGAAATCAGAAAAAGTAGATTTGAACACGCCCCTCAATGAGACACCTGCGTTTGATCAGGAAGACTTTTAGGACCTAAAAGTCCAAGTGAACAGAATTAGTCAGCAGAATCAAAAAACAGAAGCAATATTACAGCTAATTATAATTTCTCCTCTTAAAGTATGTAATTCAATAAATATCTTCAGACCACGCCATCAGGTGGGCCTGATAGATGTGTGGGGCGATTATGTAACCCATATTATATTATGTGTGAAAGAGGCTATACATAGTTACTCCATTAGAGAGCAGCTAAATATAGATGTGAATTGCAAACAAAGATTGTGGGAAGTTTTACTTCCTGGTCTCACCTGTGTGGGAAGTCCCCAGCAGTGACCACACAGGTACAACCAATGCTGACTCACACGAGGCATGAGGTAATATCCTGCCCTGAGCTTAATCAGTCACCAAGGGTTGGATATTCTCTGGGTAAAATTTTAGGGCATGGGAGGGATTAAATTTATAATACTGTATATTCTCATTACAAGATTACATGCAGTTTGGAAAAAAAAAAGTCCAGTAACCGCCAGCAGGAGGAGCACGTGCAGCAGAGTGTGCAGTAAGTAGCTCAGCATCAGCAGAGCAGAGACTCAACCAGATCTCGAAATGGTTTTGTTGAAACAAAAACTTGGGTATGGGATATGGGATTATTCTTCTATAATATATACAGTCAAACCCAAAATTACTCATACCCCTGACAAATTTTGAGTTAAAGTTACTTTTATTCAACCAGGAAGTTTTTTCTTGATTGGAAATGTAACAGGCATCTTCCAGAAGATTATAAGACAATGCACGTGAGGCAGCCTTTATTTACATTTGAACAAAAAGTGGCATGTCCAAAATTATTCATACCCTCTGCAAACTGTCAGTCTATGGGCAAATCCAAAGTTCTATACATTTCCAAATAGTCCAAGCTGTTCTAAAGCATCCTTATTACCTTGATTCATTGGGAAAAGCTGTTTTTAATCAACTCAACAGGTGAAAAACAGCAGCTCTCTGCAGTTGGTAAGTCCGAAAAGGGCTATATCTAAATGTTTTTCAAGTTCCAGTGGATACAGTGCAATGTATTATTTATGTTCCACACTGTAGAAAATCTCAAAGGACGTGCTTGGAAGCCAAAAGTGACCACTGTGCTGGCCAGGAGGATAGTGAGAGGTGAAAAACAATCCGAGGATTACCACTAAGGCCATCCTGGTAAATCTGGGCTCTGCTGGTGGCAACTTCTCAAGGCAGACAGTCCAGCGGACACTGCACACTGCTGGGTTCCACGGACGCAGACCAAGAAGGACACCACTTCTCCAGATAAGGCACAGAAAAGCCCACTTGGCCCGCTTGGAACTCTTAATGTTCATCTGGGCAAAGCCAAAGCTGGTCTTCTGTTTTATGGTCAGATTAAACAAAAATGTTATTGTTTGGTCACAATGATGTCTCCTGCTCAGTGGTAGAGCGGTCATCCCATATCCGGAAGGTTAGCGGTTCGATTCCCAGTCTCCTCACAGTTCATTCTTGTTGGGCAAGACACTCAACCCACATTGCTTCCAGTTGTGTTCCAGCTGTAACACTGGTAATTAGAAGGTTAATGTAAGTTGCTTTGGATAAAAGTGTCAGCTAAATGACTAAAATGTATCCTTCATTTGGCGAACACCATCCCCACTGTCAAACATGGTGGTGGGAACCTAAAGCTTTGGGGGTGTTTTTCTCAGCCAATGAACCAGAGAATCTAATCACAAAATGAAAAAAAAAAAAAAAACAATAGATCAAGATTCAGCAACATCCAGCAGTCTGCAGAGAAAACACTTCAGCACGACAACGACCTAAAACACACAGCTAAAGTGGTGAAGAAATGGTTAGCAGACAAAAACATTAACCTTTTGCCAGAGTCTTAACTTGAATCCAATTGAGAATCTGTGGAGGGCGCTAAAGATCAGGGTGATGGCAATGAGACCCTCCAACCTGAAAGAGCTGGAGGTTATCGCTAAAGATGACTTGGCAAAAGTTCCAGTAGAGACCTGCAAAAAGCTGATCAGCAATTATAAGAAGTGTTTGATTGCTGTAATAACCAATACAGGGCTTTTCTATTGATTATTAAGAAGGGTATGAATAATCTTAGGACATGACTCTTTTCGTTTAAATGTAAATAATATATATATTTTATTATTTTTTTTTCCACAACAATGCCTCTTGTACAATGTGTTATTAAATTCTGGAAGATGCCTGTGTCATTTCCAATCAAGAACTTGCTGGTTGAGAAATAGAATATATTTTAAATTTGTCAGGGGTATGAATCATTTCGGGCTTGACTGTATATCATATAATGAGAATCTGATTTGTCCTCGAATCTGTAAAATAACAATCATGAAGACTGCTTACAGAACAGTCTGCAAGAAATTAAAGACTCATGCCGCTTTGCTAACAACTCACAGGAAAGTATCATTACAAAAGAAGACAAACAGGTGATGTCAAAAATCAGTGCCCTAAATATACATGGTACAGTTGGAGATTTTAATCAGTCCCGCGCTCTCGACTCATTTCTGCAAGAGGCCGACTCTAGGCCTACACGAGTGAAAGTAGGTAAGTAGGTCCCATTTACTTGTGGTTTCTGCTTATTTCTGCACCAGTTTAAAAGATCATCCTGTAGGAGAGGGTACAACAATAATAATCCTGTCATGTCACAAGTAGCAGATATAAGGCCATGAGAGTGAGTGCTGTTAAAGATTGAACTCTTATACAGTCCTGGACCTGCACTTTCTCCACTCTTTCTGTGATGTGCTCACTTTGCACACAATTAACTTATGCTGACATTGTTCTGTCTCTGGCAGAAAGGGCAACTGCAACTTTCACAAAGACATAAACACCGTAGAAAGGACAAAATACTATTTACCCACTCACAAACTTCCTGAAAGTGAGATTTTATCTATCTATAGGATGAAAGCCCTGAACACAACTGACATGTTGTCTATGGATGACTGAGACCCATTCACTGTAAGATCCATTCGTGCACAGTTTTGTTTCAACAAAACTGTGCACAATTTAATTCCCATAAGGCTTGATGAAAGGAGCATTTTTCTTATCTTTTCTTTAAAAAGGGTCTTTTTGTTGCAATAGTATGTATCAAACGTCAGTTTGTGTAAATTGTCTCCTAAACTTCTGATGGCTTTGGTTGTTGGCATTTGAGTAACCTTTTGTTTACTTTTAATGTTTGTTTTTTTTATTCTATACATTTAGAACATGACAGTACATACAATTATAATTTAATAAGCACAAACAAGGATTTAAATTAAAACAAACTTTATTTTTAGTCAGTTCCACAAAATATTGTATTTCCTGCACTGTTACATTAAACTTTAAATACTTTCTTAATAATAAGCCATTACATGGCAACATGGTTAACACCCGAGTGTTCGAGTATTACATTTAAATTAATAAATAGATCTGTATAAATACACAGCAGGCTTATAAAACATTTAAATAGACCAATAAATAACAGTATAAAAGTGGCTGATACAAAAGCTGATAAATACAATAAATAGAAGTTGTTGTGTCAAGATATTGAAGGCATTATTGCGCAGTGGTCATGTTTTTGGGCAGGACACAGAAGTCCTGCAGGTAGGAGAACAGGATGTTGATCTCTCCCATTGCTTTGTTGATGCCCTTGTCTTCTCCCATCTGCAACAGACACGACAGTCAGTATGTGGTCTAGAGAATCAAATCCTTCTCACTGCTGTAGTAACTGGAGTTAGATCTGAGATGTTTATTAACATTTCTCATGCAGTTATTTACTAGTTATATGATGCAATGACTAAAGCAAAATGCTTATATTTATGCTCAATACCTTGTTGTATAATTTCTAATTAAGAAAATGTGTCACTGATGATTGTTAAAAATCTCACCTCAGCAAGCTTCTTACGAAACTGCACAGCGTGTTGATGGTCGTTGTAGTGAGTCACATTCTGCAGAAACAATACAAGGTTAGCATGTTTTATCACTTCTCTCTGTGTGTAGCACTCACTCTCTCTAAACAAAACCGCAGTGAATTATCAAATTTAAATCAACCACACTTTAACCACACGAGCAAAAAATCTGAGTTTCTCTGTTGGAATAGAAATTTAAGTTGTGGCGCTCTTTCGCTGACTTGTGTTACACATGTACTCAGACACTTACACAGCCATGAGTCTTGAGGTCCTCACTGACGCGTCTCAAGTCCGTCCTGACCCGGTGCATGTGGGAATGCTTGTTGTCACGGTGAGGAAGGATGTTGTGTAGGTAGAAGTCCAGGATGTTGGCATGGAGACAGCAGATCTTCATGTGATCCTACAGGAGAAAGATAGACTGGTCACTTTTACTGATTTAGTTGTATTTTCTTGTAAATAATAAATTGAAATGGCTCTTACCTCATCAGGGTTGACTCTGGGCACCAGTCTGGAGCTTGTGTCATCATCACTCGTTTGCTCTTGAGCCTGAGCACACAATGACAAAATAGACACATTTACTTAAATGAAACAATTAAAGATTTTTAAGTAACTCTGCAAGGCCTAAATAATGCCTGAAAGACAAATGCATCTACATAAAGCTTTGTTGCATGACTTTCTAGAGATACTTTGCTTTTCTACGGAACTTATGTTAGATTAGATATGCACAGTTACATTGTGAGTAGGTAAAACATCACTTGATTACTTACATGATGTGAGATTTGGTTGACTGCGTTGTAGGTCTCTGGGTTTATCAGTGGCTGGCTAAGAGCCCGGTTCACAGGGGTCGCCACTGTGTATTCAATCCAGCCAATCAGAAGTAGTGGCAAGAGCAAAAAGGCTGCAGGATGGAGAAAGGATTTGAGTGCTGCTGTGAAGTGCTTCATCTTGAGGTGCAAATGATGTTATTCCTTTTAAGTGAGTAGAAATGCACCGTGTGTTCACCTAAGAGACAAAATCAAGATGGTCATCAGTAAATCTGTCATATGCTGTTAATTAAAAGAGAAGCAAGCACAAGCTGAGCTTGTGACGACTGCTGGATGCTCACCTGAAGGTTGTAGATGCTGTAGTGAAGTTGGTTGTCTGTCCGTCTCTTTATACACAACAGCTCTCCGCCTCCTCTGCAGAATATAGGCCAGGTAACCAAATGAAAAACCCCTTTACACTCACAGAAAACTACAGAGGTCAGTGCTGTTTGAGCAACTTTGTTTTACTTTCACTCACACAATTGGAAAATAAGTGTTTTACCAAATTATTAACCCCAATATAAAAGCTTTAATGATGTTTGTGATGGTTAGAACAACATTTGTATTTGTTTACAACAATAAAACAACCTCATTGTGTGTGTAGGTGTGTGTGGATACTCCTTAGGGGATTATAGACTGGAAATCTCTTGAATAAACTTCCTCCAGATGAAAAAATACCGTCGGCAAAGCCTATGACAAGGTTTATAGTGATGTAATACTGCAATTAGAGTGTGCTGTGCAATACTTTCCAATGAGCACACTAATGATACATGGATATAATATGCAAAGTGTTGTATTTATAAGCCATCTCTAAATGCAGTACTGCTTATGTATTTGAGTTACAATTTAAAGCATTAAACCCAGGTTTTCAACACACAAATCATAAAGCTTCAATTAAGGTTTGGAAACAATGCTAGGACGTGTGTCATCTTTGACATCCCATTAATATAAAGATGCTTTTTGCTGGAATCTGCTGGTATGTAACAAAATGTGTTACGTTGATGAAATTAGAAACACAAGCAGTCCCAGCTTCTACAAAGTGCTGATAATTTAGCGCAGTGAAATTAATTAAAAGTATTAAATAAAATGTGACAAATGAGATTGTGTAAGGGATTATAGTACGTTAATCAAATTATGACAGTACTTGGCTTTTGTACCAAGTGGGAGAAAACTAACCAGCTCTGAAACACATTAAAATGTATCACGGCTTTCACGTTAACATATTGTATTATTATTACATAAGAAGATCATAATATAATCAGGGTTATTATGTAAAAGCTGGATACACACATGTGTGAAAGCCAAAGCTGTCTGCAGCTGATATCCCCCATGGGCAGCAACAAAGAAAGTAGGTAATAAGGATAGAGCCCTGAGGGACTCAAAAACAGCAGTATTTGGCTGCCTCCTGCCACTATAGTGCAGCCCTCCTTGGTGGATATCGGCAACACCCTTTCAATTTGTAATTCAGTCTTGAAGCTTATTCCTGTCAGGAAGTTTTGGTCTCATTTAGCGCTAGTCCGGGTGATGTGGAGATCAAGTAGCCGTATCACATTGTCTTAGAGGTTTCAATTATGAAAAGTGTGTTTTAATTCGGGCGTGTAGAGCCCTTAGAGACTGATAACAAGATTAAAACTCAAAAATGCATCAGACTTGTGAATGCAGGAAATTTATTAATATTATTTTACATGGTAAGACACAACCAATGAATATTTTATTTAACATTTTTCATGCTGTTTTTTTTTTTTGTACAACTTATTAAAACATTTACTTCAGCCTAAAAACATTTTGGTCAATGCTTTATATTTAATGAAAGTATTCTGTTTATTTTATGACCAATAAAAAAACTAAAAACTTAAACATTTATGCAAAGACATATTTTTGAAGGGAATGTTTATTTAAATTAAATAAATCATCTTTTTCTCTCTTATCAAAACAGAATTATTTTTTTTGCTTTGTCTTACATTTTCTAATGATGTTGGAAGTAAACCAAAACTCAGTCTGCCAAAAATAAACTAGATTATGTGCACATATATTCAGACATAGTGTTTATTGATACTATTTCACACAAACTTAAAACAACATTGAAATAATTCTGTTTTCAATAAATCTACCTGTAACATCATTTATGTACTGCAATATGATAGTTACTTTATTTTTTGCTACACAGTCCAGTTAGATGTACTCTGTTCCTCCCCAACCCTGCCTATGATCCATTTTCAAGGCTTAAAAATGATCCAAGATACTTTTGTGATAAGTAATCTGGTTCAATGTGGCTGTAACCAGAGCTAAAATGAGAAAAGGAAAACTTTTTTACTGGCATAAGTGTATCCTCTGGGAATGAGATCAAAGTTTAACCTTTTTTTATTCGACAGATAAAGCAGCAAAAATGTTAAAGACAGTTGTTTTATTGCATATTTTGTTGCAGTTGTTTTATTTTGATTAGGCTTTTCATTCATGCCTGTGGTGACGTCCTAGTCCACGCCCAGATTTAACATTGTGTGTTCTTCCGTAATGTCATAATGTGGGGAATTTACAGTGAGGATCTTCACCTGCTGTTTATACAGCGTGTGATTGCTGTGTGTCTTCCACTCTAAAGTGTGACGTTAGCTACCTGTGATGTCACTTCTGCTTAAAGTAAATATTTAGGAAAAAATATATCATTGGGGAATATTTTCTTAAGTGTTGTAGTTTCCCATTTTACAGAACAGTCAATACTAGAATAATACAATAATTGTCATTTCTCAAACCACTTACTATGTCCCTAAAAATTGTTTATTATTACGACACTCACAACACACACTATCGCTGACCCCCTCTGTGAATGTGTTATTATTAGTTCACACACATACAGGATTTAGATTATTCTTTGTGTTCTGTTGGTGTGTGATTGTATGTTTTGACCTTTTCCTTAATTATGTACCTGTAATAAATAATAAAATCCAACCTTCAGTCAGATATTTCAGAGCAGAAAGGGTGTACTTTGGTAGAGTAACAGATATTTTTTTACCCATAATATGTATATGAAATAACATATTCTGGCCTGCTGAAATAAAATTGTGTCAAATACATTCTCAGGAATCACATTTTTTCTTATGTCAGGCAACACGCAATAATGAGGTCAGGTTCTAAAATATGTACCCTTTGATGACTAATTTAATCTACTTTTGTTATTATTTAAATTATTCTTTTCTTATAAACTACAGAACTAAGCAACATTATTATTACATCTTACATTTGTCTAAAAAACACAGCATTGTCCCTATTAAATAAATTGTTCACATACAAAACCTTCTTTGATTAATTTGAATAAAGCATCCATGTCTATAAAACATTATTCTGAATCATCACTGTACAGTAAAACCATGATCAACTAAAATCCACATCTTAAGAGTCAGCACAAAGGAGCCAAGTGGTCTTGCATTAAAGGTCACCTCTTCCCCCAAAAATTCCCTCTTCTCTTTTGAGCACGCTCCAGAACAGCAGACGCCATGGAGCATGAAGCCGCAGACCGCCATGACATCACTGATAGCCTGTCATCTGAGAAACAGGAGAGTAAAAAAAATAATGCTAGAAAAGGATGTCTTTTTTATGTGCCATTTTTCTTGAATGAAAAGGGTCATTTCTATCGACAACAATGGTTTTATAGATCATATGAAATAAGCATATTGCTATAAAATACACTTTGATTTGACTAGTGTGCATCTCATCAAAGAGGTACAAACCTTCGTCAGAACCACAGCAGCCTCCAGTACACTGTCGCTCTTTAAACCTCAAACCCAACTCACCTGATGACACACACAAGACAGACAGTTATGTACTGCTATATATCAAATTTTAGCCTTTTAATCAGTTGAAGGGATTTTTTTTTTATGAAATGGAAAATGCTCAGACAAGACTGTTTCAACATTCATAACTGGCTCAAAGACAGAAAGTGCAACTTTACTTTTAACTAATTGCTTTACAAAAAACATTTCCTGGACAGCTATAAAGGACAAAATATGTCAGAAAAGGTCATACCGTTGTGTTGGAAGTCAGCGTGCCGTAAAGTTCCTTGGATACCGTGCTGTGGGACTGTAGGGGGCAGGACTGTAGTGGCTGGAGGGGTTTGTTCGCACATGATTGGTTTAAAGAGAGGACTTGAAGCAGGTTTGAGACAGTTGTGCTGAGAGGTGTCCTCGGACCATGCTTCTTTGGGTTTCGCTGGTATTCGTTCTTGTGACTCTGCATTCACCATCATTGAATCAGCTGGGCCAGACTTCTGATTTGGAAAGTTAAGATACACAATGTTAAATGAAGATATCATGTTATGGATTTGATGTAATTTTGAATATGCCATAAGTGTTGCCTGGTTGTGAGGAGAAGGTTCATCAGGGCTCTTTAGCGTTCCAACTAATATGGCGCCTCCTGGTGGACAGAAAGGTCACAGGTCACACACTAAATTGCTACTTTAGAGGACTGTGCAAGGAGAGAAAAATGCTTTTAAATCAGCATATTTTTTCCTTTTTATAGAGATTCCACAGTTTGAATGTGTTTACCTGTGGCAGGTGTAGTGAGGTCGTGGTGAGTTCTCTGGACTGGCAACATTTTTAGTTTTGGAGTTGGTAACCTTCCCTCCTCTCTGTGGAGTTGTATAACAAACAGCAAATACACACATCAGTGACACTTCAGAAAACTGTTAAAGCAGGCCTTTTGTCTTTTAGTATCAGAAATACGAGTTATGTCCCATTATCTTGTGTTGATGGGAATGTGGTTTATTATCTGTTTTACAATTAAATATAAAAGCAATTTTAAATTAGTATTTTTCTAAAATTGCTGTACACCAACAAACAAAATATATTATCATTTAATAATCTGTAACAACTCACTCTTCATCTAACACTTCATCTTCTTCTATTGAATCCAAATGACCTTCAGTCGGAGGGCTTTGCGGCTTTTGTGCATTTGTTTTAGTGCTTTTGTTACTTTGATGAACTTCTCCATCTCTTGACCCGACTACAGATGACCTATTACTGGATCGATTTGAGTGGCTGTAACAAAAACAAATTTCAAATATTTTATTGACCAGAACTGACTACATTTATTTTACAAAGAAGGTGAAAGTCTCACCTGGCCAGGTCTAGAGCCTCTACACATGAAGCACTGCAGCTGTCTGGATCTGCAGTGCTCACCTGACATAGGTCCAGACGTGGGGAGTGTGAGCTGGAGCAGTCAGTTGTTGGATCAGTGGTTTCTGTGGGCTCCCATAATGCATTGTGTTCAGACAGCAACTGGCTCAGATGGTCTCTGGAGAAGTTGGTTCCCCAAGCTCGACGGCGGTATGAGAGTGCCTGTCCCCTCAGCTCCTTTATCTGAACACACAAATTGGAGGACCAGTTATTTAATTGAATACCAGGACCATCTCATTTACATGCATGTAAGGGTTTGGATTTATGGATGGGAACATCAAGATATCACGTTACATTCAGGCTTCATATGACACAAAACAAGAAGATTTGGTAAAGTATCTTGATCTGTAACTGACGTACTTTTATCATCTTAGTTTGCAGAAAAGGTGCTCTTTTGAGGTGGTTGTTTGTGAAACTTTTACATAACAGGTTCTTGTAAACCTAGGAGTAACCTGGTACTGACCCCAAACACAGACCTGGATAATCCCACCTGTGTTTTCAAAGTAACCTCAGTCTGAGTTTACCTAAACCTCAAGCCAAATGCAAGCAGTAAACCTGACATTGCACTCTGTTGCAGATCAATGAATCACAGCAGAGCATCTTCAGTTTCAGTACAGCCAAAACTATGTCCCTTTCAGCACACTGACACCAACCACAGGCCATGGAAAGTTACAAAGACAGTTGTCAAATAAAGTAGTAGCTGCCAACATTTCTACCTTATTCTTCTATGTTATTTACATTTTTCTTTGGCTGAAAATACTTGTATTGATTGAATAAATAGCTTCTACAAAAAAAAAAAAAGATTGTAAAAAGTATTGTTGTCCGGCTAAATTGTCAGATATCCTATTAATAATTAATTACAATGTAATGTGTATATTCTTGTTTCTTTTTATATTTATTTGGAAATTCTAATTTAAAAGTAAAAAATTGTGTGACAAAAACATTATAAAAACTAAATAATTTAAATCAAGCTGCATGTGTAATATGTAGGATTAATTCATTGTTCATATATCAAACAAAATGCTATGTGTTTCCAACTTGCGGGAACTTGTCTGTGCCTTTTTTGTGGCTGTGACTAAAGAGTCTTCTCTGAAATGAAGCATTTGTGGTTTTTCTGCGTGAACTCTGTTTCCATTAGTAATACTAAAACAGTTTAGTGAACAGAAGATCCAAAACCCACCAACATTCCTTTACAGCTTTCAAACACCTATATTTATGCCATTTCTTATTTTCAGAGAACATTTTATTTGGTGAATATACAAAATAGAAGTAGCATTGTTTGTGTATGTGAACATGATGGCTATACTAATGTCTTACCGTTGTCTCCATGAATGCTCAAACAAAATACCAAAAGCACATTGTACCCTATACACTGAACAGCTTCTCAACATGCAACTATATACTAGCATTTACAGCTCTAAAACCTGACCTGTGGTGTGTGGCTGACCATAGCTTCATCTTCCTTTGGTATCTTGTTGAAAGGAGAACAATACCTGATTTCATACTCTGTCAGTGTCCTGAAAAAACAAAACAAAATTGGTGTGTCAATGTATTATTGGTGTGTCAATGTATTATTGGTGTGTCAATGTATTACGATGTAGTCACTATACAATAGATATAAATATACTATTTAGTGTATACACTGTATACACAGAGATCTTTAATTTATGTGACTAAATATAAAGTGAAAGTGAGACCATGGCAGATCTTTATAAACGGAAAATCTGAAGCAGAACATTGTTTTCTGTAAATGAGCTATAGTTAGTGCTTACTGTATATTGTATACAGTGTAAATAGTATATTGAAATCTATTGTATAATAACCACATTGTAATACTATGATACATTGACACTCCCATTCATACCAAAAACGCACCTGTGTCTTCTCTGAGCTGGAGAATTAGAGGGGACATGGTTAGGAGGCAACGTTTTTAAAACTGACTGTAACCTATTGTCTTCTTTTTCCTGGACAGGTGCTTCACTTTTGGGGCGAGGTTTGTTCTCGGACATCTCTCTCTTTTTCTTGACATTCTGCAGTAATAAATCCCATAATTAAGTGATAAGCAGATATTAAGTTCTCAAAAAAACAAAAATAAATGATTAGATCAAGTAAAAAGTCAGGAAGTGTCCTTATTTGTTTAAAAGTGTGTGTATGTTTGTGTGTCTTTATATACACAAACCATTAATGTGTGAAAGAGTGGTATTCTCTCATGCTCCAAGTTTTTACGAAGGCGAGGACCCGTGGGCAGGTTATGACCCAGGAAACTGCGCTGATACTCTGTTTCCATGGAAACTGGGTTCCTCTTATAGGGTGGGACAGAACTGTGACTGGAGTAAATGGCCTGCTGAGCAATGGAGTCAGACATAACATAACATACACAAGTCTATCTGTGTATAGTTTTCTGTTCATTGATATCACCTCCACAGTCTCAGACAAAATTAAATTTGACTAAATTTAATTTTAATATTGAGTATGCTCACAGTATTAGCAATAGTGTGTTTAGCACTTAATTTAAATTTCTTCTTACCTGATGTGCAGTCAAAATGGGTGAAGGAGCAGTTGGTGGTTTCTTAAAGCTAAACTGTCTGTTATACTCAGTTTTGTGCATTTCTGACCTTTGACCTGCTGACCTGAGTCCACCTCTCCACCGTAGGGCATGCTACAGCAAAAAAAGGATACAACTGTTTTAAAAAATAATATATTTTTTTAAACATTTTAGAAACCATTTAAATAGATTAAGCTTCAAGCTGTTAACCTCATTAGTGCCCAGCTTCTGTTGATCAGGGACTTTTGGTGAATGTCGGTGGCTTTCAGGTTTGGTTGAGTGGGACCTCACAGACAAAGGGGTACTTGTTGCTAATCCATGTTAAAACAATAAAATGAAGGTTAAATGGGTTTAATTAATAAGAAAATAAAATTTACTTTCAAATCACTGATGACTCTCATGAAAGTTTTTCAAATCAGATAATGGATACCTGACTTCTCTGCTGCTATTGATCCTCCTGAAGGGTCTTCAGCAGGCCGAGGTCCAGGGGGAGGTTCAGGTTCAGCTTGTTGAAGTAGTTGATTTTTAGGAGCTCAAGTTTGAAAAACATTTATTAGTAAATAATGATATTAATTTCCCAATAGTGTTGGCAATAATGTGACACAAAACTGATAAATAAAGTTTTGTTTTAAATTATATCAGGATATATTAAGATGGACTTTCTACCAGCAGGGGCCTTTGAGGTGTGAGCATCAGGGATTGGCTCAACAAATGATCCAGAATCATGAGAAATAAACTTCTTCCGTCTCTGAAGGCATGGCTCTCTGCTGATACCTGAGATTAAGGTAGTTACTAAATTACTATTTTACATACAAATGTGCTGTAACAAAACATAATTGAGTGTTTCTTGTCCAAATTTCAAGTCCAGTAAAGTTCTTACCCATATGGTCAGAGCGGATACCAGCGAATGGTGCACAGCGCTGAGGAGAAACACTTCTGGACCTGTAACTTTTCTGGTATTCACTATGACACTAAAAGCAGAACAAATATTTTTGTTTTATTTAAAAACGTAAAAGGCTACAAATTAAAGCTAATGTTTTGCTTTTATTGTGTAGGTAGATCCTAGAATATGTTTTTGCAGAAATATCATATACTCCTATTACTTTAGTCAATGGTAATAGAGCCAGGTTCACCACTGGGATCAGACAGACATGTGATGTGTGCTATCTGGATTAACTGTGATTACAGCATCTTTAATCATATTCACTCTGACTCTGCAGTCTTTAGCGGAAGTACAGCAGCAGTTTTACGTAAAATAAATAATTAATAGTTACATGTCGTTTCGTTTGCCAATTTCAACATTACAGTTGGTTGCATAAATGTGTTATTACGAGTTTGAGGACTAACCTGTTGCTAATGCTAACACACTGTTTACCTTGAAACGAACTGTCATGGCTTCTTCTCATTCATAAAAGAAGCACACGAAAGAAAACACGTGTCTGTCATTATACGTCGAGCTCAGTCAGTACTGTTGCTGCTCAAAGCGTAAAACTAATCAACTAAACATACCGCACTGTTTAGTTGATTAGCATATTTCCCTTTCTTCAATTTCCGGAACAAGCTGCTGTCGTTGCCATAGCAGCTCACCATAATGCGCATGCGTGTTTAGATCAAGTCAAATGCGTTTATTCTGCGGATTTGATGCATCATCTCTATGTAAGAAATTCAAAGTTGCATAATATTACAAAATTGCACCACTTTTATTAATTTAAGGCTTTTTAACTTTACATTTGGCTACCCACTCCCAAACCCACGCGTGACTGTGGGTCACGGTACAAGAGGAAATCAGTTCAGTTCACTTCATACAGTATAAACAGCTAAATTTGGACTAAACAACAGATTTCACTAGTACTCAAGTGGCTGAACCAGTTTCCTTTACATTTTGCTGGACACACAGAGTAAAATAAGCAGATTTATTTATTCAGCATGGCAACATACCTTTTTTCTGAGTTTATTATCTTTATTTGGCTATGATTGCATTGGTCACTTCACTTTCATTTTGCTGTTTATTTGCCTCAGGTGATTTAGTGGCCATAGGTTTATCTAAGTCCAGTGTAAAAGTAGGTCCAATGTGTTGGGCTTTGCTAAGCACAAAGATAAAAAGCAAAAAAAAAAAACAAAAAAAAAACAAAACAACAACAAATCTATATCACAAATTAACAAAGAGTATCTCAAAGCTTAACACCACATTCTTTATCTCTGTAATATATTTTTGAACTAGAGGTTGTCTACAGAAATAAAGGCCACAGTATGTTTTAAATCACAGGCAATCTTTGGATTCCTTTGCAACATCTGAAATTTATATTTTGCAGCCGACATGATTGTGTCATTCAGAAGCAATGGCCACACTTTAACTTTGATTACTTGTAGTACTAATACTTGATTTATAATATTTCTGAGACAAAATAAGTAACATGAAATACCAAATGCTACCATAGCCACTGTTTCGTCTCACTCCCCCTGGTAATTGGTGTCAATAACACAAGTAAATCACTGTAAGTGCTATCAGTGCTCTGTATTTCTGTTGTTTCTGTTTTAGAAAAATTCAGCCACAACCAAAACGCAATCTCCTGCCATTTTCAGTTCTACTTGCAAACTGCTGTAGCACCTCCTGGAGGTCAAACTGAGAATAAACACAAACATGCTACATGACTGAGTACAGTGAAGGAGAACCAGAATACTGACAGTAGTAACTCTGTTCTGTAGTATCCCAAATAGCCCAACACTGTGCACAGCAGTTCTCACAAAGGTCACTGTTCCACCACCACAAGCAACAACTCTTACATTTCACAAGACAGAGATTTAGAGGCTTTCTGTGGTAGAGGCACACAAAAAAAATGTGTAGCCCATTGTTCAACTCTTATACATGTTCAGCGTGTAAATGGTTGTGTCTGGCACCCATGTATTGACCTTTTAGTAACCTCAGTTGGCTTTCTGCAGTATAAGTCCTGCCCTTAATAAATACAGATCATTACTGTCACTTCATATCTTCAAATTTCACCCACTCCTTTTTTAATTTTACACTAGTGTTTTTTTCTGACATCATTATGTCATATAGCTGTTTGTATTTTAAATTTAGTGTACCAATTACAAATACTCAATACTTGATTTTCATATTTTACTAAAAAGGTGGATTTATTAGATTTACAAAACATAAAGGCTTATGTTTCCCTCTTAGGTACCACCATTTACCTGTTAAATGATTTATGTGAATAAAATTGATAATGCTATGTTATTAGTAATAAGCAACACCAACTGGTGCCTGCAATGCACTTTGACACAAGCTTTAAGGATCATCACAGAAAAAATATCCTTACACACAACAATATACAGTGGACCAATGTGAAACTGCTGTATAAAGGCAACATGTCCGCCATAAGCAGCAGATCTAAAGGCAGCTCACTGTGCTGCATTTCAAAGTTACTTCTTTCTGGCACAGAAATCATTTTAACTTGCATTTTACAGCTGACATACATTGCTAGAAGTTCTTAATAAATAGCCTTTTTTCATGATAGTTTCATTGTTTGGTCTTTTTACACATTTACAAAACTGGTTCCATTTCTCTTTGCAGTAACTAGTACCCATTCTTTCCATTCATAATGTTAACATTACTTTGGGACTTGCCAAGCTTTAATACTTTGTGCATTAAGGCTATTCATTAGCAATGTTAGCATCCCTTTTAGGACAAAAACCAACAGGCTCTTTTGTCTCAACAATGCCAGAATGGTACCACTTAATAACACCATAATGCAATATTTTCTGACTTTTAAGGACGCAGTTAGCTGCTCTTTTAAAAACACAAAAGAAACTCAAAGAATATATCACTCTGTTTTTCATTTCTTGCCAAATGAATCCACTGCTTCCTCCAAAGCAAGAAGACAACAGTATCTTCTAGAAATGCACAAAGAAAAATCTGTTCTTCTTTTTGATGGTAATTCCTTAAAATATCAGCTAGGGTCATGTTAGTGGCTATGCAAAAATATCTAACAATGCTAACATAACTCAAACACAACATTTAGAAATGAATACTAAACAATATTACCACAACGTTACTAGCACAGTGAGCTAACCCTATGACCTGCTGCATTCCTTACACACCCACCCTAACAGAAAGCAAAAACTTTGAAACGATAAGTGACTTTTGAATCTTTTAACACATTTCTAACCACTAAAATAATTATCACTCTATGCATCCACAGGTTTAACCAAAGCCACACAAAAAAAAGTCATCCATATTCCCTGTGACATTGCGATGGCCGACAGTGAACAAACAGTGTGAGAATGGCTTGGCACTGTTAGAAAACATCAAAAAGACAGGAAAAGAAACATTCAAAAATTAAAAACAGTAGGCCACTCCGAGCTTAAAATGGCCTGTCCAAGAGCATTGTAGCAAATGTGGTTTCCTTTAGGGCAGTTGTTTGGACCGACCAATTCCTCCAACAGGAGTATCACCCTCATCATCATCCTCCTCGAAGCATCCAGTCGTTTGAAGTTTGGTTTTAATAATGTTTCCAAGGCAGCAGTCTCTGTTAGACAAATGGTGAGGGTATGAAAGATGCCACTGTCAATGAAACAGAGGTCAGATGTGGCTGATATTGACGATGACGTGGTCGTGTTGAGAGGCATGTCCAGTTGGAAGATGTCCTGTGATTTGTTTGTTGTAAGTCAGGTAAGCAGAAACTGCAAAAAGGGAATTGTGTTAGTCTGCACACAAATATACAATACAACCTTGTGTGTTTTCTTTACTGAAATGTTATACCGACCTGTCATTAGAGAAGTTGACAGGTGGACTTTTTGCGAGTTTTTCCCGGGGCTGGACTTTTCCTGTTTATCTGCCTCACAAGGTCATAGAAGATCTAGAAATAACACAAAACCATAGTTTATGTAAGAAAATTAATAATGAACATATGAGAAGAAATATTAAATTTGTAAACTATGCGTGTGTTAAACAGTATTGGTTCTTTAAAACCAGTACTTTGTACATAAATACATAAAACAAATAGCATAATGTTCCGAATTATCTTAAAATATAATAGTGTTAAAGTATATAGCAGCCTTTATAGTATATCTTTGTTAGAACTGCATATTAAATCTCTTATAAAAACAGTTTGAATATTTTATTTTTTAAACTTAAACTTATTTAATTACTGAAATGTCACATTATTTAATAATTATCAATAAACAAAACATGCGGTAGTCTCTGGTTAGTGACATGACTGGAGGGTCTAAGGACAGTGGATGTTGTCTAGTGCAGTCTGTTAAGCCTTTTGAGGCGGCTGTTGCTGTGATATTGCATTATACAAAAATAAATGTCTTGTCTTGTCTTGTCTTGTCTTGTCAGGGCGGGAGCAAACAATGCAATTTCCCAAGGGGATAATAAACGAATAATAAAAAATAAATCAACTTAAAAAAATAAACTCACAAATTAGTTTCAACATACAGTTGGACTGTAACAACAGTTAGTGTTGACATTACCCTAACATTTGGAGTAATATTAAATCTGATAAACTGACTCTGGGACTGATAACAGAATCTATGAAGTTTGTTGGTGTACCTCATTGACATTGATCTTGCTTTTGGCAGAGGTCTCCAGAAAAGCACAAGCGTTCCATTGGCGAGCAAGGCCAAGACCAGACTCTTTGGCGACCACCCGCTCCTCCTCCAGATCACATTTGTTTCCAACCAAGATCATGGGAACCTAATGTAAACCAACATCAACATCGTCTATCAATTCAAATGCAGGCTGTTGTTCATGTTCACATTTAATGTTATTTATAATGTAACTGTACACAACTGTGATAAAGAGTAGATATATTCATTCATTCATTCATTTTCTACCGCTTTGTCCCGTTGGGGGCCGCAGGTGACTGGAGCCTATCCCAGCAGCTTTGGGCCTTAGGCGGGGTACACCCTGGACAGTGGCCAGTTAGTCGCAAGACTGACATGTAGAGACAGACAGTGACAGACCACCATTCACTCTCACTTTCATTCACTAGGGACACTTTAGAGTTGCCAATTAACCTGTACATACATGTCTTTGGACGGTGGGAGGAAGCCGGAGTACCCGGAGATAACCCACGGTAACATGTGGAGGAAA
Organism: Neodontobutis hainanensis; assembly: GCA_024349245.1. Taxonomy (NCBI): domain Eukaryota; kingdom Metazoa; phylum Chordata; class Actinopteri; order Gobiiformes; family Odontobutidae; genus Neodontobutis; species Neodontobutis hainanensis. Next base: position 942,938 of record JALDNG010000014.1, on the reverse strand, counting down.
TGCAGACTCCTCACAGAAAGACCGGAGTCGGCCGAGAATGTTTGAGTCGGCCGGGTTTTGAACTCACAACCTTCTTGCTGTGAGGCAGGAGTGCTAACCACTGTGCACCCTGAGTAGATATACTAACATTATTATTATTGTCATTATGACATGTGCCAGCACTTACATCCTCTGTGTCCTTCACTCTGAGGATCTGCTCTCGAAGGTCCTGGAGGTCATTAAAGGTTGACTGGGCTGTGATGGAGTAAACCAGAGCAAAGCCCTGTCCATTTTTCATGTATAAGTCTCTCATCGCAGTGAACTGCTCCTACAAATCAGCACACAGATAAATGATGAGACATCATTTTGAAAAACATTATGATAGATATATTCATTATTTTATTGCGCTCTACATTTAAATAAACTAAAGGCACATCAACTGAAAGAGATGAAGGGTCTTACTGTTCCTGCTGTGTCCAGAATTTCCAACATACACTGTTGTCCATCAACCTCGACTTGCTGCAAAGAGAAGCAGAGATTCAGTTCATTTTGGAACCAAACAGACGCATACAAGGAAATTAAACGCAGTGTGCATACTGACAGTGAATGTATAATAACAACAAACTAATAGTTAAAATGTTCTAATACAAAAAATATAATTCTAAATATTTCAATAACACATTACATACAGTAAATTAAATCACACACACAAGACATGCATATCAGTCTTACTCTGTCCAGACTTTGCATTTGAAGCTGAGAAATTCAAGCTGGAAGCTGTCTTACCTTTCTGTATGAATCCTCTATCGTTGGATCATATTTCTCCACAAAGATTCCCTGAACAAACTGGACAGTCTGGATGGACAGACAGGCACAGACAGAAAGACAGGCAGTGAGATAAAGAGAAGTAGGACAGTAGTGTTAATGGTGCTCTGTTCTGTGCTCTATTGGAAGTCATTAGGTTGGAATTAATGTGACACACTGACACATCTCCATTATATTGTTGAAAGAAAAGTACTTCTTTGTGGTGGCACCAACACAAGTGAGTGTTTGCATGTTATCTTAGGGACAGTAAACTGAAAGACTGATAAAGATAATTCACTGAAAGCAAGGTACAGAGCAGAGACTATAACAAGTTTTATATATACTATATAAAGACTTTCGGTCACCACCTGGTTGTGAGAAATACAGTAAGTGACAGTTCCTCAGTTAGTCAATATTTCCACAGACCATTATCAGGAAATTCTCATTATCACAAGATCTATATAAGCATTCAATTTTAGTCCAGAGTATCATTCACTTAGTACATATGATATGGGTTAAGCTGCTGTGGAAAAATCCCCTCACAATGCACTGTTTGTTTTGTTTATCAGTACAATCTGTTTTTGTCAGGCTCTTAGTAGAAAGTAATGGGTTGCTCCTGTGTTATTTCATGGACAAGAAACAGTACAACAATAAGAAATAAGTTTATTTAATGATAAAGTGGTCTAAAAGAAGGACAGTTCTCTGTTTGGACTGAACATCTGAGTTTGCCTCTTGAAGAAGATAACATACATAAAACTGTCTAGATTACTCCTTTCAGACTTCTTCAGTATAGCATGACCTGTGTCACTAGGGACATTCACAGACTTTTTGGGAATGTAAATGTTATTGGCTAGCAGACATCACTAAATAATATTTGTTAATAAGTTAGAAATTAGAAAGATTCTACATTTTATTTTGATTAGACATACAGTATGTCTATCACCCACATGAAACATTTTTTTTCACATGATGATTTAATACAGAACACAACAGAGAGTTTGTTCTGTAACTTACCAAAGCTGACTTCCCGACACCTCCTGACCCCAAAACAACCAGTTTGTATTCACGCATGCTGACTGTCTGTCTCCTAAAAGCAGGACAAGGAGAGCAAGGGAGAGAGAGAGAGAGGTAGACAACCTTAGTCCTGGGTTTCACTGACAGGCAACCAATCCCAAAACAGTATTTCTGTAAGCCCCACCCTCTGTTACAATGGACCTGGCGTACCGCAGGCATGAATTACACACTTCCTCTTTTTCATATGTATGTAATAATTATGCAGCAAGCAGCTGAGGAGCTGATAATACACACAGCGGTCATGTGACCACACAGCTGGCACTGATTTCACAACAGTAGAATTCTTCCTAGTTACTGTTGCTATGACCCTCAAAAGTATGTGTGTGAGTTTGTGCATTCCAGCGATGCCTCGCCATGTGCATGCGGCCACTAGTGTCTTTGCAGCAACAAGAGGCAACACGACACATGCGCTCACAACATTCTCATGTCTGTTAATGAGGGTCTGTCAGGGTTACCGTGGTGATAAGATAAGTGTTGTAGTTACGTGGGTGGAGTGAGGTCCACACATTAATATCACGCTCATTATATTACCTTACACTAAAAACCAGGACTGTTCACTAAAACCTGCTTTAGTTTGTACAATCATAAAACATGTTTTAAGGCAGATAGGCGTCTGTTTATTAATGTAACCCAGGAGAAGGGTTGGCTGATATTTGACAAGTCTAGACGAGTTGAACAAATTGCAAAAAAAAAAAAATACCACCTGCAGGAGAAAAAGTCAATCTCTGCTTAAGAACTAAACATTTGAAATGACTTAGCTTATTCTAAACTGCACAATAATAAACATAAGTCTATTCTTTACACTTTCAAGTAAAGCAAAAGTAGGTCTACACTACCAACAGCAACAGGTCACCTGAAACCAAAAGTGTAAAGGACACAATTCCCTAAGGGTACATATCATATAAAATGTGTAATTAAATTCCAGTAACTCAGTAGTAGTCACCATTAGAAGGAGACTGATATTCTTAATGAAGAGCTTTTGCAATAAGCCTGAGTCACTTAAGAAACATGCAATAGGCCACAGACTGAGAGTCCTCATCTTAGACAAATCAAATATCACAATGTATTTAGAAGGTAACTGGATATGAACACACACGACTATAATGAGATTATTTCGACATCAGTGTCTTTCAACTTTCAGCTGCTCAGTCATGCTCCTTTCTCACATTTAAGATGACTAAGAAAGATAATGTGTAATAATCTCGACTGTATCAAGTTTGTAGCTGTACTAGAGTTTTGTAGAGGCACATATAGCCAAGTTGTTGTTTTTAATAAGCATTGTAAGGCAGCACACTGTTAATCTACTAATGTAAATGTGGAAGAGAGGAATGATGGCTTCTCACAGATCCCCCTAGTTCTCCAGACCAGATCTACGTGGGGCTTGTCAATGGCCTTATGTGCTTGTTGCTGACGCTGGGCTGTAGAGCAGTGGTATAAAACCATGCCTTGTCTACTTTTACAGACACAGGGCTTGACTGTCGAGGCCATGGGTATTGTAGCCTTCTGCTGACTCCTGAACTCATCATCAGTCTGGAATAAGTTACTTTTTACCCCCACCCCCGTTTTCCTCTAAGCAGTAGGCTACAGTAGGAGTTCCGTAGTTGTTTGCCGGCCCTAAAAGGCTTTTTATTCGGCCAACTCTGACAGCAGACCCGGCTGACGACCGGGGGACAGGAGACAAACTGCAGACACAGACCTCTGCAGGAGTGCGCCACCCAAACAGACAGACAGCTAGCTCTTCGCCAAAATAATAAATAGCAGCTATTTTTAAGGGTGACTCGTTTTATGAACCGTATCAACACGACCGAGGTCCTGTCTGTCGCTATACGTTTGTACTCTGTCGCTTCCGCAAACCCAGCACGACTCGGCACCGGCCTGCCTCCCTCTAGGTCCGGTTTCAGTCTACCAGTAAGGCCCCAGTAAACCAACATCAGCACGATGGACGCACAAAAGAGTATAAAAGAGAGGAAATAGGCCCAAGGAAAAGAGAGAAAATAGGCGATACTTACAGACATCCACCCGTCCTTTCCGCTACACGCTCTCTCTTTGACTCTCTGTAAATGTCGCTCTATCAGAGCCGCTCCCTCCTGCTGCCGCCGTTCAATAGCGTCAAGTCCCACCGGAAAAACACAAGCGTTTCCTGGAAAATTTCAAAATTAAACGCGTCTCAGGTGTGGAAAGTCAGTGAAAACATTAAAACTATGCAGACATTTTGATTTGTGCACTGGCTTTGATTTTGTATTTTAGGGTAAATACAGACCCTCGGCATTTGTTTTCCATTTTTTCATTAATTTTAACACCACTTCAGTCGTGTTTCTGCATGATTAGGCTTTCAGGTTTGAGATGTAGTCTATCAAAAAGCCAACACTGTGAAACTGTATTTTCTTTGATTAGGAGTAACAATTAAAAATGTTACCCACAGTTTACTAGGCTGTCATGAGAAAAGGTAGTTAACCTTTGCCTGATGGTAAAGTTGCTCTCTGGGTTTAGTGGATAACAATTACTTTACAAGAATTTATCAATTTCATAGCAGGGTAATCAAGTTTTAGTCCATAATTTTATCTGAACTTTGGAATCTCTATTATATTAATTCCAGGGTTGTCTTGATACCTTCCACCATGGCCTTTTTATTTAGTTTTTTTACATATTCAACCAGAAAAGTGAAGTTCTGGCCACATAGGGAACCTATTGTGCATGTTTTAGTGGAAGGGGAAACCGGTGCAAACAACTCCATGCCATCTCTACACAGAAAATACCCACCAGGTCCAGGGATTGAACCCAGAACCTCCTAGCTATGAGACAGGACCACTAACAACTCTTGGTAGGCTAAAGAAACCTGATTTAAAGATTCAAAATCATTTCCATGGTTTCTGACAGCATAAGACCTTTCTCAACTCACCAAATCTGCCTGTTCATGTGTCATTGAAGGTCAAAGGTCAGCATAACTTCTGTGTTTACATTATGAGCCATACAGCTCCAGACCGGAGCATGGTTTGTGCTTGTGTTACTTCAGTACAGTAACACAAGCACAGTAAAGCATGTTGGAGCATGTGAATGGACGTCCGCTTTGAGGTTTTCAAATACACAGCAGATATTAATACAGTGTACTGTGAGCCACACCTAAACAGGAAGGAGTCACCAAGAATAGCAGATCCCCACCCATCCAGCTTCCTGTTGACTCACACATTTCCTCTATGTATCTACTTAAGGTTGAGCAGTTCCTGTAATTATTAAATATGATTTTTGTTCATTTTTTTCTTATCAAGATTAAATTAAATGTCAAATGAATAATAAGTAAATTTATGTCCTCAGAAAAATCTTTTATACCTATTGTATTGGTTAACGCAATCATTTATGGGTTATTTATTTACACTTGTTTAGTCCTGACCAACACTAAGGGGACATATATATCCTTTATATATCCTGTTTTGGGCTGAACTGTATGCTATATTCAAAATCTGTAAACGATGGTGTGTGAAATTAAGTCCTTACCTCAACATCAGCGGGTACCTCAGTGCAGAATAAATTACTTAACTTCAAAAAGAAAAATCATCAGCATGTCAATGTTCAGCCAGGCCAGCCTAACACAAACTCATCAAGGCAGCTGTTGCTAAGATACTGGATAAATGAGCTCCATTTGTTGTATTTGTTCTCAAGCATTTTCCGCCTGAATAAAATATCCAATCAGAGATGGGTTTAAGCCCCACAACAAAAGATCATTAGGCATAATTTATTGCTGTGTATTAGCAGATCATAAGTTTCTACACGTCACTGGTAACAACAGAGACTCGGGGTATAGAGCTTCTTGAGGTTATTTCGGCAGATTTTCACAGCATTGTTCCAGTGACGTTTGTGAGAAGAAAAAAATTAAAATATACCAACAGAGTGTAAGTTATTGCATTTAAAATAAAAAAATGTCAGACAACCAAAGTAACCAGTCCACAAAGTAGCTTCAGTAGTGTGCCGTTGTTTTCTATACAGAATAAAATTTTGCTGATAGCATAACCGTCAGGAATTAACTTAAAAGTGTTTGCAACATGGAATGATATTCAAGATTTTTTGCGAGTTTATAATTTCACGCAAACAGTGGAGACATGTATTGTGGAGCAGATTGTATGGCTTATCACACGGCCAACAAAGAGATTTACAAACAAGTTAAGGACATCATAGGTTAAACTGTAGGTTTAAAGAAAGAAAATTGTTGCAGAAAATGTTCCACCGATGTTGAGATAGGTTCAGAATAAATGTGTTGACTGTAAAATCCACTGCTTGCTACACTTATGTTTAGTTTGTAGAGGCACAAACAAATAAGTCAAGAGTATGAAGGCAGGCAGAAATGGACTTTATTTTTCTTGGGCAATAAACAGTGAATTGTCCTGACCAGACCAGACTCAACCAGAATCAACTTGATTTTTAAAGTAACTATAGTCAAAAACAGTACTTTCAAATGTATTCGGTTTAGTCCTCGCCGAGGACAGAAACAAACACTGCCCAGAATGATGAGTTTGTGTTCCATACAAAATTATGTGGCCTACTTTATCACCTGTATTACCATGACAACAGCAACACAGTTTAAGAAAATGGTCCAGTCCGATCTGGTCAGTAAAGACCTGGTCTAATGACCTCTCCTCTTTCCTTCTTTTTAGAGATGAAAGGGATTGAGAGAAGATCTATTGACTCATTAAAAAAAAAAACAAAGCTGATTGGTCCACAAACAGTAAAACCTCACCACCACTGTAATCCCAAGCATCCTATTGGTTGCTTACATCTTCAACAACAAAAAAAAATAGAGCAAGCCCTTCTCCCATTGGTCTCCACAGCCTCAGGCACAAAGGCCCATTTTTCAGTTTTGATAATTCAGCAACTGTCTGGCTTTGCAGCGGCCAATCAGGTACCTGTGGAATTTTTGGGAATTACAAAAAATAAGAATAATGAAGTTTGGCCATTCCAATGACCCTGTATCGAGAAAACAAACAAAAAAGAAGTGGAAGAAGTTTCCATGCCTCAGAATAAACATGTTTTTTTTTTCTGGAATATCATTTTTGTTCTTTTATTAATTAGTCCTTTTGAGCAATACACCAGTTCTTCTTTTTTTCTGTCCCAACTGCGGATTTCATTGAATGCATCATGAAACGATCATTAGAAGAGGGTGTGTTACTATAAGTATTTATGTATGCGTGTTCATGTGTGTGTCTGAATCCTGTTGTCATGGAAACATGCTGCAGGTGTTGTGCTCCAGCAGCTCGGTGGTGCTATGTTTGCATCATGAAAAATGTTTTTAATCTTTTTAACTAGTGTCCATGGACTCCATGTTGGCAGAGCTGGAGTCCCTCTGAATTGACTCAAAGATGGCAGCCAGCTCCTGATTGGATGAGATCTGCGACTGAAACTCTGACATGAGTGGTGACTTTTCAGCCTCTGGAATTGTTAGCAGTGCAACTACAGCTCGCATTGCCGACCGCTTCAACTCATCTTGCTTCTCAAACTCTTGTTTCACAGAGTTTGCCTTTACCTGAGAGAAGGGAGATTAACAGTAAATAGAAAACCATCATTAAATTATAAGACAGATTCCTACATCTATTAGCTTTTAATATTTTGTCTGCAGAAAAAAAAAGAAATAAGTGTCAAACATTCTACAAGGCGAGTGTGAGAAAATTATAACAAAAGCTTGTTCCTTAAGCTCACCTTTGTGGTGCATGTAGCCCTCAGTGGTTCCACCAGTCTGTCCAATCTTTGAAGAACAGCACTGGGGCAAAGAGAGGATAGTCTAGCCAGCATCAGGAATGTCAGCATCTAAAAAAACAATTACAAATTGGTTTAAAAACAACATTTTTTTGAAACTTTAAGGGTAACTAAATCCCCCCAAAAATTTTTTATGATGTATATTAATTGGGGTTTAGTAATGACTCCAGAAAATTAGTTATTCTGTTGCCCTGTGATAAGGACAATATCGATGAATAGGGGAGGAATGTGCGAAAGACATTCATATTTTTTTTACAATCATTGCTTTAAACCTACATCCATGTGGTTTTTTTTTTTTTAAACCTTTTCCTGTCAATCCCACCCTCAGCTCGTCCCCTCTGAATCCGCTGGGCCCTGCCCACTTTAGGGTTCAGGCTTTGATTAGTTAGTCTTTACTGTGCCCCAAGGCCAACGATAAGTTGGATCAACTCAAGAATTGAGTGGACAAATAACAGGCCATACTATATTTCCTAAAAAAAGTCATTTAGTAGACTAGCATTACTGCTTCCATAAAAAAAGCATGTCACTGCAACAGAATCGTCACAACAGGTGGTTAGCTCAGGTGTGAAGGATATTCTTACTTTGATATCATAGTGATCCTTCAATCCATCCTCTACATGGTTCAGGAAAGTAAAGATGTCTATCCGGTCCAGGCAGCTGTCCAGCAGAGTGTACATACACTCAAATGCAGCCTTTCTCAAATCTAAACCATCATCTACTGTGTGTTTAAATGGTCCCATCTCGACCTACACAAACGGAAACAGCTGTTAAAACCTGAAAACATGGGTATTGTATGCAATATGTCATTTGTCCACATACCAGACTTACTGACCTCACGTATCAGCTCCTTTCTCACTTTGGTCTCATTGTAGAGTTGTGGTAAAACTGAGTCCAGCAGTTCTCTGATCAGACTAGGTTTATTGTGTGCGGCTGAGTTAAACGTTACCAAAGCAACACGACGTACGTTTAGATCTGGATCCTCTAGCGTCTTTAAGAAATCACCTGTTAGAAAAAAAAAAAAGAATAAAAATAAAAGATATAGTTTTAGTATTAATTCTTTAGTTGTGTTTATTTGTGACTATGTAACAGTGGTTATTCAGCCATTTCAAGTATGAGAATCATCAGAATACCTTGGACTTGTAATGTAATATTTTTAGGCTATGTTATGTATGGTTAAAAGCATACTGAATTTTTAACAGTGAGTAATAGCCCAAATACTGGTGGCCTTCCTTTTTTATCTGAGAATGTGTGTTACCTATGCAGTTTTTCAGAAGTGGGTCAATAGGCTGTGGTTGGTCAGAAATGGTGAACTTTACTGCTGTTACCACTGAGCTTCTTGCATATGATGAACCTATAAAAACGTGCAGGGGTCAATTGAAAAGTAGCAGTTTATAAACATAGCTTGAAGAATGAAAGAATATAAGCAAGTCTATTACCTGACAACAAGTATCCTTTAAGTCGTGGTAGTAGGGTTTCGGGATCAATCAGGGTCAGTTTGCCTAAACATTCAGCCACCACGTTCCTTGTTCCTTCCTCCTGACACTCGCAGTGTTTGAGCAGGAGAGACCAAACAGACTCCACATATGGCTTCAGACCAGACACTGACGCTGAACCTAAAAACAAAGTCAAAAGTTAAAACTATTGTAATACAACTATAAAGATTAATTAAACATTTTAACAACCTCTCCTACTTATGATCTCCTTGAGTGAGTGAAGCAACAGATATTGTCTTTTGGACGAAGTGATCTCCTGCAGTACAAAAGGCAAATACTCTGGAAGATTGCCCACTGCAATGCTGCCCAGTGCATAGGAGGCTGCTGATTTCACCTGAGAGAAAGATGCAAGAGAACAAAGAGACAGCCGAGACATGTCTGATTGTCTCAGTTAAAAAGCTTTGTGATGCGGTTTAGATTTTTTATACACACAACAAAAGTAGAAAATACTGTAATTGTAAAGGGGACAAAAATAATGCCTTTCAATTAATGTTCCAAAACTGTTATGTATGCTTTGTCATCCCATTAATAAAAATGGCTAATGAGAAAATAGAGCTCTTGTTACCTCTTCACTTGAAGAGGAGAAAGCGTCCAGAATGACTGTTTTTAGCTCAGGTTGGCTGCTGAGGTCCACATGGTGTCCAACTTCACCCAGTGACAACAGAGCAAGCAATCTGATGGAGTCAGTGGAGCGGCTGTTCTTCACATCCTACCAGAAGATTCAAATTAATAAAATATGGTTAAAGTTACAGATATTATACTGTCACTGTGCAACAATACCCATTTACCTGAATGAACTGCCCAACCACAGCAGGTCCCTCAGTGGGACAGGCCCGGGTCAGCGCAGCCACACATTTAGCAATAGAGCAGTACGCCTGCTTATGAGGAAGAGCAGTACTCTGGGAGTAGACTGGACCAGTTAACATCCGTAACAGGTCCATGTAACCAAGACCAGATGTGTCAGTGGACACCAGAGCCTTAAGTCAAACAAAATCACTGTTAGTAACAAATTAACATTAGCACTCTGTGGTGAACCCTGCAGGTTACACAATATCATACCTGGTAGAAGTCAAGCATGGCAGCAAGTGCACCCCCTTGCAGCAGCGGAGATCGAACTAGCGCAATGAGCTGTTGCATAATGTTGCCCCCACTCAGTTGACCCAAAGAAGATGGATGTGTCACTGCTAGTGTGGACAAGAAGCTTAGAGCCATCTGAGACACATGCATGTCACTCTCTGAGATCAAGGGAGGAAGTTCTGCCAAAACAGCGTCCACCATGACAGGGGTCACGGCCGAGCTGGACCACATAAACACAGAGTAAGCTTGGTGAGAGAGTGGTACAGGGGCAAGATGAGGGTGTAAATGACAAGTGTAAGTTTACCTGTAGTTTCTGAGCAAGATGTCAAGTGCAGCCAGTGTGCAAAGTTTTAGGGCTCTCTGGTTTTTTCGGAGGAATGAAGCAAGAATAGGGACAGCATCTGGGAGGACTGGTCTCAGATCAATTTTTAATGGAGAACCAGCGATCAACGTCAGAGCTGTAACAGAGAGAAATGCAAGTATATGAAAACAAAAACATGCAAAGGAAATGAGCAAAGTTTGAAACATGCTTATATGGGATGGGGGCTCACACCTTTTACAGTGGTGAGCCGAGTGATCTCGTTCTTAAGGCGTTCTAGGAAGATCAACAGGGTTCCAGGAAGCTCTGTAGGCAGACGGTCACCTAGGTGCCCAGGCAAATCAATGTTTAAGTACCCACACTGCAAACTTAACAAAGAATTACATAATTTGGAATTTTTACCTAAGTTACAGATGATCTGCCCCATACAAGAGATAGCTCGTTCTTTCACCTCTTGGTCAATGTCAGCAGCTTTTAGGCGTCTAATTGTGCAGGTGAACAAGTCATTGATGTAAGGGGAAGGATCAAAGCTGTCAGAGCCTTCTGACTGGTTCTCTAGAGGTCGGATCACCTGGTGGAGTTAGACAATTTTGTCAGAAAAAGTGAAGCTTTGGTGGACTAGACTATGATGAACTCCATCAAGACAAGGCAAAAATTCCCAAAGCATTTAGAAAACTGTATTATCTATACCTTTACGAGCTGCTGGGTGACAAGGAGAGCCTCTGACGTGATCTTGTAAAAGGGGTCTCCTACGCAGGCCACCACAGGTGGAACAAGGGCGGGGACATGGGCATGAAAGGCATGGGCAGGATGTGTTACCATGATAACATGGAGACATGCCAAGGCATCTATTTTCAAATTGGAGCTGCTTGACTTATCATTCAGAGAAAATATGATGCCTATAATAAAAAAAAACAGTGTTTATTAAATTGTATTATTGTATATACATACATTTCAATTACCAATTTATTTTTACAATCTGTGTAGTACAATAGTAATAATAATAATGTATTTAATAATACCTGGTATAAGTACTGGAATGTGCTGAGTGAGAGCCCCTGGCAGGACGTTCACCAACTCAGTTAGCATGTTAAAACAACACTGACGGGTTTTGACGCTTTTCTCCTTCAGCTGTTTGTGAAGTGCTTTTACAATCATTGGAATCTACAGAGGGCAACATATTTTAGAGAAATTATGTGAAGTAGTCTTTAGTTTTGCTCACCCACAACCAATGAGGAATGGATTCAAATAGAATTTGAATGGCAATTTGCAATAACAACCACTTCAAGAATTGATCTCAGTGTTTTGTCCAAACCATTACTGTACCTGACTCTGTAGCATTGTCAGAGGTGTATCTCCCTGCTCCATAGCATCGGGATCAGTCAACCAGCTCTGGGCTGGCCTCGTCTGCTTAAGCAATGACAGGTAGGCATGGAAAACATCTGCCTTTACATTCTCTTCCCTTTCCTGAAGACACAGACACACACAGACACACACAGACAGACACACACAGACAGACACACACAGACAGACACACACAGACAGACACACACAGACACAGACACACACACACACACACACACACACACACACACACACACACACACACACACACACACACACACACACACACACACACACACACACACACACACACACACACACACACACACACACACACACACACACACACGTCTAGTTAAACTGACAGGTTCATCTAAATACAAATATAAGGGCAGCAAAGAATAGATTACCACTCTTTAATAAGTTATTTTACAGGAAATTTCCAGGATCATTCAGGACAGTATTTTCTCATAATAATATATGGTTCATGTGCAGCTATCAGATGGAATTATTCAGATTATTCCACTTAAGAACTTTTAGATAGACAGTACGTGCTTTACTTCCTATAACCATTTAACCCCTAAATGTCTGCAACACAACTTTATGTTATCTCTCTGATGCTAATACACTTCATTAATGATTGTTTGTTTAACCCAACTGCCTCAATGATGCACTACTGTTAATAAATACCAACGTAATTAAGAGCTTAAATATAAAGATATGTTGTTTCTACAAGTGGTGCTTTGACAAAAAGCACAATGTTATTGATCCAGGAGATATCTCAATCCTAGCCAGGAGATCTGTTTAAATCCGACGCATTAAGGCTGGCAACGTTAATGCAGGTAACACTGTCAGATTTTAGTGCCATGTCTGAAACAAGCATTCACTGTCTTCAGGTTTGCCAGGGTCTAAAAGGGACCCAGACATTTTTTCTTAGCTTTTAAATTGTCATTTGTTAATGATATTAATAAACTTTAAATTTAGCTCACCATGTCTGCAAATACAAGAGGAAGCACATGAAAATTACACTGGTGGGTACCTTGAAGCGACAGACAAGTGCAGGAGACACAGAGCGATAAAACTCTGGCAGCATCTCGTGACGAGTTGAAACAACAGCATCCAAACACTTAGCTGCAGCTCGTCGCACCTTCCAGCTCATGTCATCATCATCACTGTATTCATCATCGCTACCTGAACACAAAAAAGGAAGAGTAGAAAACATAAGAGGACAGCCTTATTCCACCTTTGCCATTTCTTCCATTTTTGGCAATTATTTACTTCTGATTCTATTACTATATGTAAACTACTCTATCAGGCATGGGACAATATTAGAATTTTGTGTCACGATTATATTATAATTTTTGTGGTTATACAACCATTTTTAATGCACTTTGTTGAACAAGAAAATAACATGAACTAAGCATTTTTAATGCAAGCCAACAAAATCTACTTATCCCAAAATGTTGGAGTAACAAAGCAAAAAAAGAAAGAAAAAAAACAAGCCAGGCAGTGCAATGCAGTATTTGGATATCTTTTTCTTAAATCACCAATGTGACCATAGTCTTAAGACCTAAACAGACTTCAGCTACGTCAGTAGGCACTTGATAATTGGAACGTTTAGAGAAAACTAAGGACTGCCCCAAGCAAGCGGACAACCGCCAGCTGATGAACGATCATAAGAAAAGGATTATTATAAATTTTTACTGTTTTCATCGCGATAAGCGATGCAATCGTACATCTTCTCACCCCTATACTCTATTTCTTGTCATGCAAATACTAGATTTCTACCTTGATAATCTTCGTCGTTCTGCTCAGCATCCATAGCATTGTCATCTTCATCCTCATCATCAAAGTTGTAGTTGGGATCATAGGTTAGGTAGCGTAAGCAAATTGAGATAATTGTGGGAACATGGGGGTAAACTTCTTTAGGACACCTTGAGCAACAAATATAAAACAAGCATACATAATTAATATTTAATACATGGATTGGAAAAATGAAAAATTGTGTAGATGTGTTTTACCTCCTTACGAAAGATTCAAAGGCCTGAATGCAGTACTCTCTAAGCTCATCATCGTCAACATTACAAAACTTTACAACAAGTGGGATGATCTTCTCCAGATACTCTCCTACACAAGCAGATAGTAATGTAAAAATTGAAAGGTGACTTCAAATCACAAACTGTAAATCTTGCCATCTCTTCTTAAACAGTGATTCCTTTAACTAGTGCAAGGCCTGTCTCACCAATCCTGTGTCCAGCCTGTCTGCTGATTGCAGCCGTGCATTGGATGTAGGTCCTGGTGGTTGACATGTTATCGTTCCTTCCCAGTTCAGTAAGAAGGTGCTCAATCAAATCAATAAAGACCAGATTTCCACAGGACATTACAAGGTGACCCAGTGCCATAATAGTCCTCTGTTTCATTAAAATTTAAACATTAGTACCAGAAAAACTAAATGTTAATAATATTTAAAGAGGTGTAACAATTCATGATTATTAATGCACAATAGCTTCAAAAACTAGTCAGACAAACCTTTCTGACGGCGAGTCGTGGGGAGGTAAGCTGAGGCAGCAGACAGCTTAGGATGGAAGGATGAAAATTGACCAACAAACCCCCCTGCCTGATTAGAAAAAATTGTTTGTTAAAAAAAGTATTCTGCCAATAATATAAATAATTATGACTACTGTTGATTAGTTGGGCATCTACACACTGTCAGTTAAGTTTAACAATTGTTATTGACAAAAAAGACATTTTAAACAGTAAACAGCTACCTGCAGAGCATGTCAGCCATGATGTCAAGTGCTTCTAACTGGACTGAAACATCTTCTTGTTTGGCAATGGCACTTGTCAGGCGTCCGGTTATCTTCTTACATACACTTGCAGCTAAAGCAGAACCTAACAAACACATGGCGCATCAGCAAATTAATTGTTCTAACAGGATAGAGCACTGTAATTTTCTAAAATGTAGGCTTACCACTGGATGCAGGCGGTAACTCTCCAATTACAGTTTTAAGTCCGATGGATGAAATGTCTCTAAGTTGTTCTTTGTCTGACAGCATGTTAGTGCACAGAGTGTCAACAATGGTCTCCACCTGGTACTCCTTCACTTTACTGACCAGAGGCCCAAGGCTAAGGAAACAGATGCACCAACCATTAGGGACATACGACTAAAGATTATGTGGCAACCAGGAATACGTTTTTTTAACTTTTACCATTTGACAGCCAGGTTCTGAACCTCTCCATTCTTGTCCTCCAGCAGTTTAAGAATCATTCTCACTACCTATTAATATACACAAAATAAGCAAACGTCATCCACTTCCAATTACTTTAATCAGAACAAATATTCATGGTTTAAACTGACCTTTCTTTCACTGTCATCATCCAATTTGATTGAATCTTTTTGAAGCTCTGTCATTAGATCATTTGTGGCCATAAACCTGAAAAGTGACAAGTGGGTTGTGTAATATGTTAAAAAGATGAGAATAAAAATGTAATGTCAGCTTGAATAAAGATCACATTAGATATTATTTAGAATAGAACATTTTCTTAACTATGCTCGAAAACAATCACCATTAAAAGAGTTCTGTATAACTGCAATAACAATATGTTTTGTAATATTACTGATGTACAATCAACCAGGCATAATTTTCTTTCAATGACTAGTTTAAAATGTTATGTTTACAATTACATAGGTTACCTCAGTGAATAATTTGGTTGGATGTACAGCCGAGATCAATCTGTGCTGAACACTAAAACTTACAGTTTTTTTTTTACAACAGATAGTATATCTGATCAATATTTGCAGTTTTGAGTGTTTTGACACATGAAGAAATGAAATGCCCCCCCCATCTGTAAGCTTAAGCAAAAGTCACTTATTGACACACCTTTACTCATGCCAAGTTATGGATCTTTACTTAGTGACAGACTGGCGCTGACACGTTCCAGGGTGTTTACATGCTATTACTACCAATGTTATTAACGTTACCACACACCCAAAACAAAGTCTATATGAACTAAACTGTCATTTACTCATCTGCAGCATAGCTGTGTGTCTAGCATATTGGTGGATATCTGTCAAAATGTCCTAATTAACATGCATCATCAGAAATTACACAAATACCGAAGCTGACATGTCACTAGCTTGCGGCATGACACAAGTTGATTCTGGTGTTAGCTAACTCGCAAGCAATAAGTTAGCTGTGAACTGGTTACAGTAGAAGCCGGCTCTTACATCAATGTGGGATTTGGTAGATTATCTCGCATAGATTTAAACAACACTGATGTTAAATTTAAACTGCTGTCAAGCTAAATGCACAATACCATGGCTGTTATTAGCTAACTAGCTGGCTAACGATGCAACGGTGATCAGACAGGTGGCTGTTAGCATGACAGCCGTAGGCCTGGCAGACTCAATCCAAGATGTGCAGCCTTAATTTGTGCATTCTTTTGGGAAATTATAGATGGTAGCACAAACGTTCAGCGTTGTTTGCAATGCCGTTTTATTTTACCTGAAATCCTTGTCGCTGGAGGTCATTTTCTCCAGCAGGTTGGAGATGTGGTACGAGGCGCTCGCCATGTCGGTGCTGTTAGCTCTTAGCTTTCTGCTAGCACAGCGCTCTGTGAGTGTATTCCGCTGCTTACTGGTAGACGACTGCTTCTTGGGCTAGGTATCTATTTGCCTCGCCTTGGCGAATATTCAGATAAAATGTTTGTCTTTGCTCCCTCTGCTGTTCTTTCCGCCCTTTTCTTCTTTTACAGCAACTGTCGCATCACAGGGCGCGGAGTTTGGTGTGTTTGGTTTGAATGGAGCTCCCGTATCTCTGCAGAGGGGCGGGGTTAGGAGCTGGACTGCGGCGGGGTCGAAGGTCACTAGGGATAGATTTAAGTTTTACAAATTGATGTCTGGAAATAAGGTAGGCCCCTGTTTGTTTATCTTCTGCATGAAAACATTTTAATTTATCTGAATTTTAGATTTGCTTTTAGTTTTTCTTGTTTGTTTTACCTACCCAAATAAGCTACATAATTAATTAATTTCAAATGTATTAATAAATGCAACAACTAAATTTGATTTGATAGCTGGAAGAACATTTAGCTTGTGGGCCCTAAATGTATGAAATGCATTATCCTCACACAATCAAAATCCATTTTCACACCAAGAGCATTGATATATATTTATTTCTATATAGATAGATATATATTTAAAAATTGGATTTACTGCAGCTTGAGCATAGTTTTGAAGGTAACTGTCAAACACTATCAAACCATTCATACACATAAACACACATCACAGCTTGCATATGTCAGTGGCTGCATTATGTGTCAAAAGAGAGCGCCTGAGGGTTTGTAAGCGTCCTACTCTACAGATCAGTGACTCATCTCACACACAAACACACACACAAACACACACACACATTCAACCAGCTTTATCAAACAGCACTGCAATCCTGAATACACTGTGTCTCTTTCCTGCATGCAAGAAATTACTCTGTGTATGGCTTTATATGGCTGTGTGGGAAATTCAGCAGGGGATAATGAACTGAATATAGCTCCACACATATTACACACATAGATGAAGATCTGGAGCCACGTTTTTGTGTTTGACTCCCATTAACCCTTTCAGAATACAGGAAGTCCTAATTGAGGTTCTGAAAAAGAGACACCTGGTGTGGGGTTTATTTTAGAAATGGAATATCAGATTATGGCTTTTCCAAGAAGTGCAAAATGGAGAAAAATCAAATAACAGCAGAAAAAGATGCTCACCCCACATCCATAGCCATATTAAAAGGTCATATACACCTCAGTGCATAAAGGCCCACTGCTTAAATTAGATAATTAAACACAGAGTAGAAAGGATACATCAAGGGAGTTTTAAGAGGGATGATTTCTGAAGCAGCATCATTTAGTTCACCTTTAGTGATATAAGAATTTCTGCAGTACATTATTTCCAAACAGTTGCAATGAATTTGAGATACTTGCAATTATGACAGATTCTTTGCAACACAAATAATGTGGCCTAATTAAAACACTTCACAAACAAAAACTCCTGATTAGGCATGCTTTGGTAGTAAGAATTACATTTAATAGATGGTTTTAACCTCTACTACCAGTGTCACACTCCTAACATTAATAAACTAATAAAAACATGTTAGTGTGGACATCCCACTGGATTCACATTAATCTTGATCTGTTTGTCTCCATATTGAGGTCAGTCTCTGCTTTTTGTCTTGTAGCCTGCAGAGACTGATTTTTCCACTTGGCTGCATCCTTTCCTCCACCCAACCTCCCTCCTCAGCTTCACAGGGATGAAAGATGACTGCTCGTCATGTTGAAAGATGTCAGCTAATGGCTGTTGTCCAACAATTAATCTGCTGCTTTTTATTTTATTTGTTTATAGCCATAGTAAAACGTGACACAAGACATAACTGCAGAGTTTGAGCTCTTGTGTATTTCCATGCCAGCTCAAAAGTTTCATAGGCACGTAGAGAAATTATCTACACAACCACACATATTCACCAAAAAGAGAGAGAGATGAGAATTTCCATTTAATCAACATTTGGGTGAAGGGGTGGAGGGAGTGGATTCCAGAAAGGCAAGTCAGGACAAGAGCACACCTTCAGATCTCTGTCTGCGTGGTTTCATGCAAAGGTGCATGACTATTGTTTACTGTACAATTTACACATGAGTAAGTAAATTTATTAGTTTTCAGTTGTGGCTTGCTGAACAGAACTTTAATGTTAAAAACAGAATTTGTGATTATTAGGTAAATACATATATATATATATATATATATTTTTTATGGTTGAATGTTTAAATACTTTCATGTGGATACTGGTAATCCTTGTGAAATTCTCCTGTTGATTGTTAGCAGCAAGCTTTGATGTGAGTTGACAGGTAAGATGATTTGCTCACATGCAGACAGGTTAAGACATTTGCAAGTCATGACTATAACTATTGTACCTCAAACCAGCCTGACGTCATGCAGCTTCAATTCAACATAACTTCACCACAGGGCATACATTTTTCCACTAGTTACTAAAGAGAAATATTAAGAAGTTTAATGCAGTGCATCCAAATCTAAACAACAAAACATATTTAGGGACAACTAATTAAAGACTTATCCTCCCATTTTGTGTAGAATTGATCCCAATCACAGACATGGTCAAATAAGCCTCAAAGTACATAAACATCCGACATTGCAATATTTATAATGTGTATTCAGATCATTTTATTTTCTAATGCCTAATATTCATTCATTATTGCACTTTAAATTATTGTAGCTGCTTGCTTCATTGGGCAATGAACACCTACAATAAAAGGTGTAATATTTCAAGTAAAATCCATTCCCATGTTTAATTTGAATGATGATGATGTTACCACTTGTCTATAACTGGATAGTAGTTTGCTGAGCTTTAGTGTGAGTGACCAAGTGAATGAATGAAAGGTGCGAGGCGTAGGCTACTAGTCCCTGGACTATTTGGCAAATATCTACTTCATTGGCCGTTTAAATAAATGACATCAGGAAAAAAAACGTCCATTTCGGCACCACCTGTCGTGAATGAAACGATGGGACATCACATATTATTATAGTAAATGGCTTATGGTGCAGTTGGAGCCGCTGGCATCCCCTTTACCTTGCAGCTCCCTCACGGTCATCACGTCACCCCCACTCCCCCTGGAGCTCAGGCTAAAGTTACCGAGGGGGGGAGGGGGTCGAGAGACACGCACAGAGCGAAGAAAAAGCTGCTGGAGAGAGAGAGGGATCTGGAGGTTTGCGTGCCCGTGTGAGGTTGGAGAAGGAGAGAGACTGGTGGAGAGAGGTAGGATCCCTCAATGTTCAGAGGGAGGTGGTGAAGCTAACGCTAACTAGCCATGTTGCTGTCGCTGCTGCCGCTCCTCCCGTTGCTTCTGCTGGTGGTGTGTGTCTGTTAGCGGGTCGCCCTGGACTCCCTATCCGCTCTGAGGTGCATCATGCCCGGCTGGAAAAAAAACATCCCGGCCTGTCTCCAACCGGACCAAGAAGGGGGTAAGACCAGACCAGACCAGACCGATCTATTCAGGTTTACACCGACCGGCGTGTGTGTCTATCTGAGTACGCGGGCTTGTGTGGATTGTAATGTGTGTGTGTGTGTGTGTGTGTGTGTGTGTGTGTGTGTGTGTGTGTGTGTGTGTGTGTGTGTGTGTGTGTGTGTGTGTGTGTGTGTGTGTGTGTGAGTGTGTGAGCTCCTGTACTAATTATCGCCAGCGCAATCTTTCGCGCGGCGTGCTTTGGTGCCGCCGGTAGAGCCACTGCAGACTGTGTTGGTTGAAACGAGTGAAAGTTGATATACTGTGAATGTGTTCGTGCTCAATGTGTAGTGTGTGTCGTGTTAATCTGACGCAACGGGTGAGGTTACAGTGACGTTACGGGGATTTTACGGTACATGTTATGTGCGTTAACCGAGGAGGCTACTAGGGGCAATACACGGGTTACCCTCAACTGAGTTAGCAGTGCTGCTAAGAGGCTAACTAATGGCTCAACTGTGCGAATCTGAGAGATCTAATCTTTACACGATACAGAAATATGTGACCCCGTTTTTCTGTGATGCCTGGGGTCAAGTAAAACTGACTAATGCAGTGTCATAACATTAATAACAGATAATGTTTTACAGCCAAATCTATTCTCTCTGGTTTCCACAGTCATCAAGACCACTGTAGCGTAATGTGAAGAGACTATAAGATAATCATACTCTCCATAAGGTGCAATAGGCTGAATTTGAATTGGGTGCATTATGTAGGCTGTATTTTATGGTAGCTTCTATTCATTATGCATTCTGGAAATAAATCTATAAGTCATTAAAAGTAACGTGATTCAGTTTCACATTTTAATAGACCCAGAAAGACTTACCCTACTGGCTCTAAGCCTTTTGACATGTTTTACATTTCTTAAGGCATGTAACTTAAGCTGTGATTAAAAAAAGCATAGGCAACTCCAGCTTTGAATTTTTGTGTTTCTCAGCCGGACACAGTGATGCTGTAAGGGACACATTTAGGCTACTATTGTCACTTTAAGTCAGGGCTATATTTCAGAACTGGCAGAGGTTAACTGTAAAGCTGTCGCAGAATTAAACAAGGGGGCATGGATTAATAAAACAATTGGTAATGCATTGATCAGTTTGGGTAATAATATGCAAGACTGTTTTCAGATCTTCATCAGCTATCATCACTCTTATTGCAAATAATGTATAAACACATTATGTTGTTTTTTAGATTAAACTTTAACTGGAACATCTTCACAGCTTAAGTTTAAAGCAAGATCAATTGCTGAGAAAACTGTGACCCTATCAGCAAAATGTAAGACACAGTTAGTACAGTGAAGTAATGGTTTGGAGTTAATTTAGTGTATGGTCCAAAAATGTCCTTGCATACATATTCTGTACTACTCTCTTTATAAGAGTCAGCAAACCATTTTTAGCTCACATCTTTACAAGGTTTGTGCTTTATAAACTGTACTTGAATCCCGCCACTGAACACAAGCACATAACGGGACAAAAGCTGTCATACTGACACTATATATGTATATTTACAGTTGATGTGTTTCAGATGGAAGTAACAACCATGGACATGTGAAATATGACAACAACAATAAAACTGCAGGCCAGGATTTCCCCTTCAATACACATTTCCATATTATCAGTTGAATATATATATAGTATATTATATTTCACTGCACATTTTTAATACAGCTTGTTCAGATTAGGAAATGTAAAATGTACTGCACTCTATTGAGAATGGTTTTCTCAGAGCAGTGGTAGTCGCACACGCTAATCTAAACGAGCTATGGATAAGCTAAAGCACCTGCAGATTTTACATTTTTCTAGTGTTGAATTTTTTGTATATGAAACTATTATCATCCATTGTACCTAAAATAATCCATATTGAACGCCCAGTTAGCTCCAGGCTTCACACTTTTTGATGTGATTTAACCATTAGCCAAGTTTTAAGTTAAAGTTTATGAGAGTTGAACGTTTACCTTTTACTCTGTGTACAGCACATTTGATTAGCAATATATCTATTACTATATTACAACTCTTTAAATTTGATGTGAGCTCCTCTGACCAGCTTCAGTACATATACGATGTTGCTATATTGTGTTGAGCTAGTTGTAAAGGTTGTAGTAAATAAAAAAGAGCTATATTATGTTGTACAAACCACAAACAAGCACTAGAGTACAGCAGACACCACAGCAAGTAAAAGTAGATCATAGTTAAATAATAGATACAAACCAAAAGAGACACCATGTACACTGTAGTCCTTTGTAGAAACATGTATAAAGTCATGTAGTTGGATAAATCACTGTCTCATGTATGTTGTGCTCTCAAAGGGTTAGGAGAGCACTTCATTAAAGAGACCTAACCACACTGGGAAAAATACCTGCAAATCCCAAAAGAAAAACATCAACAGTAACTGAGACCATGTAAAGAAAGACATTACATGTTTGTTTAGTGGTTTTCACGTTATGTGTGTTTTGGGTGATTAAGGTGAGCTGATGCTAATGTTGTGCAGAATTGATCATCCATAACCAGCATGACTGTCCTGCTTGATCCTGACTCACTGTGATGTCAAGCTAACGTCAGCAACCTCAGGAGAAACGAACAGCTGCATTTACTGTGTTTGTCTTCTTAACAGACTTTGTGGTTTGTGGTACTGTAAAGATCTGGCTAATACTCATGCTCATTGGTTTGCAAACATGTATTTAGCAATTTAAGAGTCTTGTTGTGCACACACGCATAGATTTAGCATCTCGTGTATCCGCTAAGGGCTGTATACCGAACTGCTCTACTGGTCAAAGAGTCAGTGTCATCACACATTCAGTATGGTATGGCTTGGATATTAGTTAAAAATTTGGTCGTACTTCTTCATCTGCAACCCACACTTTTTCGTTTTTTAGGGCAAAGAGTAAATCAGGACTGGAATATTTTCTGATGTAATACTCTATCTCTATCTTCTATCACAAGCTGCTTTGCAAATTGGATAAAATGAATGCAATGGTTATTATGATAGTACATGTGATGATTGAGTAAACCTGTGTTGCCAGTACCCAGTAGAAGTATCACTAACATGCATGCTGTATGTATGTGATCTCCTTTAACAGGTATGGCAAGATTATTGTTGTAGGCTCTTTGCAGTTAAGTTTGCAGACTGTCGAGATGCTCTTTTGAAGCAAATTTACACAATGCCTTCACGATGAGTGCTAAAACCTGGTTTCCTTTTCCTATTCACACTAACATACTGTGCATAGTCAACTTACTGACGCAAAAAAGATCTTTCCTACCTGGAGGCTGCTGCTGTGTTTCACATAACTGTGATGTCCTAATATTCCTTCTTGATACTTCTCAAGATTTTGTCATCAGTTTAATTTGGATGCACACAGTATATTCTTCTCAGTTGTTGAATTACAAATGTTTTAGCATTGTGTGTATTTAGTATGCATTTTGTAAATCATTATAAAATTTACATTTTCAGACAGCAACCCCAAGGCAGAAAGATGCTACAAGTTTTTATTAGTTTTAGGTTCAATATTTTAGCTCCAGGTCATTTAATGTCCCTTTAGAAAACTGCTATGTAAACTGTAGACACTACATGCAGCTTTTTACAGCAGGCTGACAACAACAACATTGGGTTCCTGACCCTGATTTCTTACCTTCCGCTCTAGAAAAGAACAGCACCTGTCTGCCTTCAGGCCACATACTCTCTGCTCAGGCCAGGCCTCAGTTGCATGGCATGAGTGTCCTTCACCCAAATCTGTCCACAAAGCTTTTATTATGCTCAATTAACCAACATGGATTCCCTGGTATGCGTCAGTAATCTTTCTTATTGAATATGAAATCATTAAGCATTGAGAGTTTTACAAGCAACATGATCAAAAAGGCCCACACACACTTTGACAGTAAAAACATTAATGTCTGCTTTTGTTTAACGTGTTTCTGATTGGATAAAATGGGACATGGTTTCTAACTGAAAGAACTGATTAGACCCTTTAGTGTCAACCTTAAGAACATGACATCATCCTCCTGATTTAAGCTTTTTGAAGAAGCAGGAAAAATGGCTTAAACACAGTGACACCGGCAGACACCAGCACCCTGGCCACACACATGCTCACACAGTGTCCTTTAGGAGGTGCTGATGTCAGAACTCTGCTCAATGTTGTCCTGCGGATTACTCAAGCAGACCTGTCTTGGTGACTGCATGTGTGCATCCATTTTCCTCAGCTTAATGTATTATCCCTGTTGCCTCTGACACATTTTACCAAGAGTCTCTCTCCCTTCCTCTCATTTCCCACTCGCTCTGGTAACATCTCTTAAACAAAATGCGTACGGTGTGTGTGTGTCACCCCTTTGATTTTATCCATTTAAATGTTTGCATTAGCAGTGCAATTATTGCTCTACAAGTCAGCTATGAACTCTTTATGCTCATATGTGGGTTAGACAATAGAGTGTGAATGACTGAGCTCATAATTTGTTGGTCATCATTTGATTCAATTCATCTACTTGGAGCCTAGATGAGTTTTTTCCTCAAATTTATCAGTGTACATTTGGCAATTGGATGCTATTTGCAAAGATTTTACAAGCCTACTGCTCATCTGGAAAATTATATTCAGTTTAAAAACACCCTGTTTGTGCTGTATTTGAGGTTACACACTATTGTCTTACGTGGCCTTCGTCTCATCACAGTGAAGAAGAATATGAGCGTTTACTGCATTTTCATTCATTGATTAATTCATTCATATAGTTTGCTTATCTTTTATTTGTTACATCCTACATTCAGGGCCCTGGGCAGTGTCCAGGTGGACAGCTGAGCTCCTGGCATCATACACACATACTCATTTTCTACTTGGATAAGCCCAGCATGGACTTGCCAATACAAAACACTTACACATATTAATACACATTGCCTCGCTTCCAGACACCACTGTGTTTCTAACAGCGCTCCATTTGGACAGACAGTAAAATCTGCAGAGATGATCACTGTTCTTGTCTGATCTGCTTTGAATATTTGTGTCCGTATTAAGTTAATAAATGAAGACACTAGATATATTTTAGTTTGGCACTGTCAACATACAGTGTCCCTTGCAGTTAACATGCCAATAACCTAAGTAGCTGTGTAAGGTTTTAGCTGGGACTGTGGATCATTCACATATTCAGAGAATTAGAGAGCATTCATGTTGAATGCCTGATTCGATTAAGATAGGATGAGCTGAAGTGACGCTCTACTCGATTGGGATTAGTTGTTTTGCTCTGCGGCTATGATTGGTTCATTAACTAGTGCATTGTGACTTAATATGGCTTGCTCTCTAATCATAGTTTTTTATCTCCTTCAGTTTGCTTAATGCATAATGTTGATATAGTGTGTACATATGGTTTTACTGTTCTCTGGCAATCAGTAGTTTGGGTCTTATAAAATAACAGATTATTAGGCTATAACATAACCGAATCATAACTTCAGGTATAAATGTCTCAATGTTTGCTTTTCAACCTGTGCGTTTGTAAATTACAGCAGTGGCGTTATTGAGATATAATAATGATTAATATGGCTGTTGTGACAGTAGAGAGACATTTCACTGCAGACTGAATGGATGAGAATATATGAATTATAAGATAATGAAGCCTTTTTTGAGTGTAGCAGCAATAATTGTTCCACAGAGACCATGTGAAGTACATCTCACTATTTGTGCCAAAACTCCACTTATTGCTTTACGTGTCTTATTATCTCAAAAGATAAGCATATGGAACAATCGAATGGTATGTCATTTTTAACTAGACACGTCTTTGACTATTTTGCAAAACAGGCAAAAGGCTGCTGCATTTAAATCCACTGAAATGAGGCCCGAGGATTAGGATTAGGATGCAGTTTGTTTGAGGATGAGTTTTGGTGGTCGGCCTCTTTAGCCTTTTTTCCTCTCTACTCGGTTCAACCTTATTGTGTTGTTTGGTCTGTTTGTTGCCCTTCATATTTTTTTTTTACATGCATGTTGATGAAATACTAGAATAATGGGGATGTGCAGTTTCTTTAAATTGTTTATATAAATCAGTAGAAATAATTGATTTTAAAGATCAGTGAGGACTGATTGACACAATCAAAAGAATAAGATACTCCAGAATAAATGTTTCACTTTATTTGATGAATTTTGACTTATTTTTTTATTAAATTGATAGTGTCATTAAAAGAGTTATGTGATTTATGTTAAGGACAGTATGCTTTAGGTAATTTTTTTAACCCAAGATGCATAATTTATCATACCTTCTATTATGTTTTTGTCCTTTTGACAGGACTCAATTTTATAATCAGTATCTCTCTTTAAAGTCACAGCATAAAATGATGTCCTAAAATTGCCTCCTACCCATCTGAACGCTAAAAATATCAGCACCACAAAAGATGAAATCATTTGTATTGCTGAATCCCACAAAATAAAAATTGGAACTAAGATGAATAGTGAGCTAGTCCTGTTATTGTGTGACTTTATTCCATTATTAAGGTTGTGCACATGGCCTCCACTTGACTTCTGTCCAGCTCTATGTCTTTCCTTGCTTTAGCCTTAGGTCTGGCTGAGTCATCAGGGAATAAATGGATGTCAATGCAGTGTTTGTGTTTGTCTGTTCCCATTAGATATCAAGGTCAGTCACTCAGCAGTCCATTAGGAAAGCGGATTCAGTCCTGCTGCTCGGTTTTGTTTTGTTAAGTTAGCATCTTTAAATTGGGAACACTTACTTTACTTTAAGCATTCTATGTATTCCTTATATAAAAGTTAATGCGCAGTTTTGTGAGTGGCCAGCAGAGGGAGGTGGAGGACCGGTTTCTGGAAGAGCGTGGTGAATACGATTAAAGACTCACACACACACACACACACACACTCACTCACACACACACACACACACACACACACACAGTGAGACGGCCAATCGTGTTAGAGAGCAACACCAGCCTAAGAGTGATATGCAAATGAAGTTTGTCATTTTTAGCAGCACACACTCACTATTTCACTCTCTTTCCTCTTCCTGCCTATGTCAGTATGTGAGAGCCCCCAGCTGGTGATTCAGTCGCTATAAGGCACAACAAAGAGCGCATTTAGCTATTGAAGACTTCAGCGATGTGTGACAGCATCATTTCCAGGCATTTTGACTAAAACTAAAACTAAAAAAATATATAAACCCTCCTAAATGTATATATTCTCTGTATTTACATTTTTCAGCATTTCTTACCCTGATTAATTTTTATGACCATCATGATATTACATTTTAAGCCATAATTGTAAGGATACAGTCATTTATTACAAGTCACTTACCCTGGAAAGGTGCATATAGCCAGTATGGATCTTTGCACTGCAATGACACACAGAAGATTCCTAGGAACTGTGTAAAAATATCAGAGGGATTTCCAGAATATGTTGATGGCATTGTTGTTGATTCAAAAAGGGTTTGTATGATTGGTTCACCTGTTTAAACAAACAGCTGATTGGGATTGTTTGGTTTCCCACAGCTGCTATTGTATGGCACTAAAACCCCAGTCCCAGCTCACTCAGGAAACACTGCACATGTTTGTATGTCCCGGAGTCGTTCATGTCACTCACAGTAAACTTCTCTCGTCCCTGAAGCCTGGCCTTTGACCTTTGCATCTGACTGGTGCTGAGACTGACAGATGGTCTGCCGAGTGACAGTGAGAACACTATGTCGGGTGTTTGTATGTATTTGAGTGTGCTGACCAATGTCCCCTGTCAAGGCCCGACAGCTCTGGAATCCCATGATGCATCTTCTTCTTCAGACAGAAAAAATGCTGATGGAAAAATGAGAGACAATAAGATCAAAAGTGACCTAAACAACTGTAGCAGAAAATTAAGTCACTTAAAACTTGTCTAATCACTATTATTCTTTTTTATTATTATTATTGTCACTTTACCCAACATGGTTTGCCTGCCTCCTTATAATTTGTCTCCCTTTAATTTATCAATTTGCAACAGTTCATTCAAATCTATCACAAAACACTAGCAAAATGTTTGCGACCTTATAATCACAGAAACATTGCTGACAGAGTATATTTATCTCATCTGATCTTGTACCTCAGCCAGGTGTTTTTGGGGGATTGTGTTTAAATTTATACACTAGACCCCATATGTTGTCTGTGGGTGCAGTATATCGATTATGCCTGTTGTATTAATATCATAAAACTCACAGAATACAAATGATGCAGAAAAAAGTCATTCACTAGTGAGGTCGAAATGGCAGCATTCTCTAAGTCCAATAGCAGTGATCATCAACTGGCCACATCCGGCACCCACAACTTTTCATCCGGCCCTCCCAGCCAGGACTGGAAACTAACGCCATCATGGGGACGGTAAAATTGTGTTTGGAACGGACCATGATGCTCCTCAGGACAGTCTCGGGGCAAAAACACACTTTCCTCCTGGCACTGTCACATTCAGTTCTGGAGGTAAATGTACACAATATCAGCGCAATTTAAAATTTGCGTTCACTTGCTCATCGTCTGTGTCTCACCTGCATCACGGACTGGTCCCGAGCCAAGTCCGCTCTGCGCAAACTTAACAAGCGGGGCTTAACAAGAGCGCTCAAAAAATGTCTGTCTGAGCTTCACTCTCTTCAAAATAGACAAAAAGTAACGTAAATGTCCCGTTACCAGTGGAGAACAGAGAGAATGTAAGCAGTAATGTGTGTTAGCAAAGAGGCTCAACTTTAAACAGAAGTTGCTGTCAATCATCCTGAGTCTAAACCATCCCTGAGTGATAAGTTTTTATTTCATAACACAGTCAGACCCGTCTCAAACTAAATGTTCATCTGTTTGAGGCCCTTGTCAGAGAGATGTAATAATGTTCTGGTGGATCATATGCTGCCTTCTTTGTCACTGAGAGTAAAGAGCATGAGTGTCCAACTTACGGTCCTGGGACCAAATCCCGTCCTTTGTGAAGTACTTCTGGTCCTCACATTAATTATTAGTGTTAATCGCTGGCGGGCCGTGGGGTATCAGTCAGGGCCTTCATTAGACAAAAGTCAATATGCACACCTCGTGCTCAATGACACACAACACTAGAATTCCGATTTAAGTTTTTTTAAAATGCAAACTATAACATATAGCAACATAATAAAATAGCAACACTCACCCATTACTTGTAAATTAAATCCATGTGTCTTTTCTCATGAAATGTCATGTATGTGACCTTTCAAAAGGCTAGCAGAGTCGGTACTGATGGACCCAGCTAGCAGTTGATTGCAAGAGGTGTTCAAGTCATTTTTTATGTAGGAAATTCCAGTTTAGCTTCAGCAAAACGTATGTACCGCTAAGCAACTCAATCATAATGCAGAAATAAATTACAATTTAAAAGGTTTTTTTTTGACATTTTACATAAAATTTTTGTTTAATTCTTTAGGGCTTGCCTGATGGCCCACCACTGCTGTTAATAGATTCTTGTTACTAATAAATAATAGGGGAAAATGCAAAAAATAGGCAAAAGTTCTAAGGGGAAACACACAAGATCAGTGTTTATCATTGGGTATGATCTAAAGTGGTTTCTAAATATATATATATATATACATTTAAAAAAGCAAATTAAATTGTATGTAGCATTAGATTGTATTTAAGTTTGTTTATATAAATGGACAAACATTGGCCTGTATTTGAAATAAATAAGGGACAGTCACTTCAGGACAGTTGGAACTTACTTTTTGAAAAGTGAGTCTGGAACCTTGCATTATCAGAATTGAGTTGAAAAATTATACTTTCCAGTCAAAAAAGAAAATGAAAATATATTAAACAGTGAATAAATCTGATAAAATAAACTAAAAAACAATATATATGTCTTTGTTTATATATTTTAGTTCTTTTCTTTTCTAGAAATTCTGGCCTTCTGCAGCACTGTGAAGAAATAAGCTGGCCCTCGAGCATTTCTATGATTTCTATGCATTTTGGCAACCAACATTAAAAGGAAATATTCTTGCCCATATGACAAATGACACGACAGCAAAAATATATTTGGCAGTTGTCCAGATCCTGGCACATTAATAGAATATTGAGTCTGTTAAACATGCACAGGTTTTTTGCTGCATCTAAGCTGGAAAAAACCTGATCAAGAATTACTTACATGTCATTTATATACAAAATATATATATAAGAAAACAAAGGGGATTGTGTTTTCCATGTGGCCTGGAAGTTCCTTGGGGATCCCATTGCAATAGTAGTAACAGTGAGAGGTTGGTTACCTGTCTGCAACTAAAATAACTCCTCACAATAATTCCTTTTTGTTATTCAATCTGCTGTCCAGTGTCCACTCTGTCTTTCATCACTGCCAGTAGGGCATGCAGTGGCTTACTCTGTGTTTGTGTGAAACTGCTAATCCGTGAAATTTACCTTAAGACTCTCCTGTGCAGCAAACCCCGGAGATCAGAGAGCTAGATCAGGTGTTTACATGCCACAAATGATAGTTTTTTTAGGGTATCCTAGCTTCTAATTTATTTTACTCCGTATGCTTTTTTCTGTTCCTGCTGTGCATGTTCCCTCTTCATTTTTCTGTCACCCCCTTGGCCCTAACGTTCAATTACAGACCCCTCTGTGGAATTCAGACAAACACAATCTAGTTTTCACGTCAGAAGAGTCTGCCCCTCCCCCTTCACTGTACTCAAGAGTGTGTTATAGTGGAGGGGAAAAACGTACAAATCAGAAAAATTAGGATAAAGAGAGGAAACAAAGGAAAGCAATCCAGGATGCAAACAAAAGAGCTAATGAGGAAACGACTTATCTGCCTTTGCTGATGCTTCATGTTCACGCTGCTGGTGCACACACACACACACACACACATTCTGACACAATGGAGGAGTGGTGTGAGCAGTTTTTGTGTGTGTGTGTGTGTGTGAGAGAGAGAGTGAGAAAGGGGAGCAGCAAGCTCTGTGATTGGCTGAAACCGTCTAGATGCACCAACAGTGGAAAGAAGGAGAGGGAGGCTGCAGATAGAGGATAATACAAAGCGCCCGTGAGAGAAGTGTGCATGTGACAGACTATAGCTAATGTGTGTGATAGAAACATAGAAGTGTGTGTATTTGTAGCAATGATCACACAAAGAAACTTGATCCTCGCATTGTGGCAAAAGGCTTTCTGTTAGCTCTAAGCAGTGTTAGCTGGCAGCTCAGACCGGCCCAGCTCAGCGTGGCCCAGTCCCGACCCGGCCCAGAGGTGGTGATGATGGAGCGCTTCTTGGCTCTGCTGCGTATTCTGGGCAGGAAGAGACGAGGGAGGAGGTACCGGGCGGATGATGACTACCAGGAAGGCTATGAAGACGTTTACTACTACACCAGCAAGTACAACACACACTTACTGAGTGAGTGAGTCCCAGAGGAGACAACGAGGAGTGGCAGGAAGTAGGGGGCTCACTAAGGGCATTATTTTATTGTCTTGTTGTTAGAACGACTGAGGTAGAGCGATTGATAGGTGCTTATTAACAGATTATCACAGCTAAAGTGGCCGCTGTGTGTGTTTGTGTGCCTCTTGTATTATAGATGAAGACCGTTTGCGTGGAGCTGCTCAGTTACTGTAGACACACTCAGGTATCCAGGTGAAGGGGGCTGGTGCTTGTGGGTAATAACAGGGGAAGAAGTGTTGACTGTGGAAAGGAATGTGCACTATGTAGTCGCACTCTCACACTGAGGTGTTTTTTTTTTATTCCAGTGTTTGGTGGAAGTAACTCTGGTTCTCTGGGCTCTTTAGAAAACCAGAACGTCATAAATCTTATTCAGTTATAACTATTCATTCCAAATACAATATTGCCCTCACTATGTGAACCCGAATACATTTGTTTTATTAATTTATGGCATAACTTTTGCAATATTTTTTATCTTACCATACTACTCCATATGTTTTAGGCAATCCATATCTGACTCTTGAAACATTTGCATTGTGTTTTAGTTTGGATAAACACAGAAACAATTATGATCTACACTCAGAAATTCCTGTCCTAGTGGTTCATTTCATTTTGTACCTCTAGATGGAGTAAAGAACCACTGCAATACTAGTTCAATGGCTGCCTCTGCCTTTATCAACAGTATGCTTTTGTTGTGGAGGTGATGCTATAAACTAAGCCGAGTAGGCAATGTAAACTATAACACCAGCATGTTCACAATATGACAGCACTGTTAACTGTTTACCCGGCTGCCAGACATTACCATCTGTACTATTTTCCATTCAACAAATAACGCTTTTGGCCATTGGTGAACAAAAAAGAGCTACTAGTGATTTTGAAAGATATGAATCCCATTATACAAATTTACAAATCTTATACTTCACCAAGTGATGTGTTAGTAATTTTTTTCATAACAATGTATAGCACATATTGTGCCGATATTTATACTGTACAAAGCTGTTGTGTTCTTTTGATTGACTAATAATGCCTAATATTCTGGCAAATTTTAAGTTAGCGCTTAGTGCTGTGTTTTATCTTGCCTAGTGCTGAAAAGGTCTGATTTGTCTGAACTGCTATTTAGTGTTGTCAAATTCACAAAAACAAATTCTCTCAATAATTTATTTTTTGATAAGCTTAGATTTTTTGGTTACACTTTTACACTCAATGCAATGCTTAGCCATTCATCTCCTGTACTTTTGAAGAGAAGTCCAACTGAATTAAAGTTTCTGCGAAATGAATTGTTTACAAGTCTTCTGAATGCTCCCGTCTGTGGGCAGATTAATGATTCAAGGCCTTTTCTTGCCCATATTTTTCTGAATGAGCTGAACAGGGTGGGCTGTGCAACACTTTTATTAAAATTCATTCACCTGTCTTACATCTGTCCTATATTTGATATTTCTGTTGAATTACTCTACTGTGTCCGTTTGTCTCGAACAGAGCCACGCAGAGACTTTTCTCTGAGTTATGAGCACTGTGTGTCTGTGTATGTGTGTGTTAAGCATAGTGTGTGATTCTATATGAAGGCCTTTAAGAGTTGGTTGACTGGCTAGCCCGCGTACTTCCACACACACACTTTCTCCTCAAATCTATTTAGTGTTGTTTGTCCAGAAGGAAATGTGTGAAGCCAAAGGGGAGACCTTCACACAACCTATAACTCTGATGTGTGTTCAGTTTCACCAGAAATCTTAAACTGTCCAATTAAATAACTTCATATCAGGGACCTGCTAGCACTCGATTTGTTTTGTGGATAGAAATTTAGTACAGACATTTGATTGATAGGGGTGCGTATTGGCAAGCGCCTGGCAATACGATACGTATCATGATACACATGCCACAATTCAATATATTCCTAAACTGTATAGTAAAACAATATATTGCATCACAGAGTTTGAATTTGATTTAAAAAAAAAAACATTTAAAATGAATTTTATGATTTTCAGTTTGATAAAAAATAGATTCGGTCGTAATTGCGCAAAAAAGTATATTTTTTTCTTACACTCCGACCCACATGTGCCAGTTAATTGCCCTGTGCACTTTAAAAGCAGACGAGGCAAGATTGTTTTAATCAGAAGCCCAGAATTAACAGGCCAGTCAGTGTGTGAAGGGAGGATTTCATAGCTGTGCCATTTGGAAGGGGAGATGAGATGTTGGGTTTGTAGTGCAATCTGATATGCCACCAAAGCTGCTCAAACTGAGGAAGCATTATAATTGAGACAAAGTGGCTATCAGAAGGAGGTTTTCACAAATCAATGGGTCAACAAGTAAACAGGGGACCTCTGTTGTGCAAAAAATGACTACTACAAAGAAGTTAAATTTAGCGATGTTTTTCTAGGACTGATTGTTTGTTGGAAGCCTTTGTCCCCACCTCCATCGGTGACACCGCCTGTGTCACACTTTTGGCATTTGAAACGGTCATATTCATATTCTGCCTATGCGCCTGCCTGCTGTCCTCCTCCTGCTGCATGTTGGGTGATCATGTTACACATTGAATCATTGTGATGCATAAATTAGCACACTAATGGGGTGAAATGTTATGTTCGAAGATACATAGCGCATTTCACAGGAGTCTTGTGTTATGGGGAGTTGTTGACATGTAAAATGTGCTAATGAGTGCTTTGAACGGAGACTTGATGAGCACATGTCTTCTGACTATCTGACAAGACAGAGACTGGAGTAGTTTTTTGTTTTTTTATTGAATACTTGAAAGCATCTTTATTTTTATCAAATTCTTGCTGCCCACAGTTGTCTTGTCATAAAAGAGACAACAGCTCGCCTACCTGCTTTTTTAAAACCATGTGCTAGACTGCCTTTGTACTGGCTTTCCCACTTTGTTCTTATTCTTTAATTTGCTGAGATTCAAGCCAGTGAGCAATGACACAGAGAGAGCCATAAAGACAAATCTGCACCTTAATTAATCCGCAGGCCTCCCTGGACACTTCTGCTTTCGTTATTTGAACATGACTTTTAATGACTTAATATACAGAACAATGTCCTTTTTTATGCTCCAATTCTCGTGGACCAAGAAATTAATGAATATAGACTATATTTGTTAAGTAAAATTTCATCCAACTAATTTAAATAATATAAAGCAGCATCAGGACAAATCCTCAGAAAAATATCTTTTTTTGGCTTTTAATGTTTTGAGGTCAAGACACCATTTGTGACTGTTCTTCAAATTTGGGATCGATGGTGTATCCATTGTTACGCTGAGGTGACTGGACTCTGACCCTTCCTGTCAGGTATGACCAAACCCAGATGAAAGCCAATCTAAAAGTAGGAATACTGTTTTGATGATCTAACCACACTAAGAGTCTAACAAGATGGACTTTATCAAGTTGGACTGGTTAAAGGGGTTTGCTAATCTGAACAACAGGCCAGTCTGGACTGAAGAGAACTGATGACCTTTCTCTCATCAGGGAGGGCTTATTCGTCCGCCAGAGTTCAGGGGTTAACTACTCATCCTTTGGGTTGAGTGTGCTGTGTTTTGTACAATAAAACATATTACTAAGTTTAATTAGAAATCCATACAAAGCACTGAGGAGAAATATTATGCAAGCAATTTTTAAGACTAACCAAACTGTGCTTTTTCCAAGCTTTATAAATACATCAGCTAATTAAGTTTCACACATTTTAGCAAGTAGGAAACCATAGAGCTGCATAATAATATGGTGTCTGGTATTTTCTGGTATGTCTAAGTATTTATGGATCAATGCTTCTTGTGCAACTCTGTTTAATTCTCCCCTTAATCATCCTTAAA
This sequence comes from Neodontobutis hainanensis, assembly GCA_024349245.1. Lineage (NCBI taxonomy): Eukaryota > Metazoa > Chordata > Actinopteri > Gobiiformes > Odontobutidae > Neodontobutis > Neodontobutis hainanensis. The sequence goes on along the minus strand of JALDNG010000014.1, from coordinate 907,920 downwards.
ATAACCGTATCCAATGTAACAAAATAAGCTTTAATATAATACTTCAATATTTTGCAGCAATCAGTTGATTCCACTATACGACTTATGCAAATACTTTTCCTAAAATAAACATGTTTTTTATTGAGCATAAGTGAGTTCCCTGTGTTGTCCCGGTCCACATGAGTTCCATGTTCTAATGTGGCCCTTGGGGAAAAATAATAATTGCCCGCCCCTGCTCCTAAAATGTTAAAAAATGTAAATTAAATTGGTTCACAAAATTGTTTATATTTGTTAGATTGTGTACTGTAACTGAAACAAGCCCTTGAGTTTGTTGTAGAGACGCACTCAGTACAACAATTAGTGACAGAGTTGTTGAAGTATTCTGGGTTTGTTGATTATAATGCTCCAGCATTGGCCTGTCTGTTCCTCACACACAACGTTGTCAGTCTGACTGTGACTGTTCGCACTAATTAAAGGTTAGCACATCCTTCTTCTGAGTGAGCCCACAGAGTGCTATTAGCACTGACTATTTGTGTTGGGTTGTGCTTTAGATGTAATGGGGTGTCTCACTTTCAGAGACTTGTGAAAAAATGTTATGAAGCAAGAGCTTACAACAAATCACTTTGAAGTCATCATTAAGTTCTGGTCAGTAATGCTCTGCTTTTTAAATAAACGTGTTAGTGAGTAAAACGGTCAGAAACCCAGTCCGAGTGTGTGAACACCTCTTTCATCTCTAAAATCGCTCTTTGTACGAAGCAGGGTCACACTCTCCCCTCAATTATTCATCAGCTTGTTTCTATAGTAACAGCTGCAGACCTCTGTGTATGTGTTACAGGGGCTAATAGTAGTATTGGGCTAGATCCCCTCATAGTGATTCTAATCTTTATAGAGCAAAGACATAGACCTGTATAAAAAAAAGTGTTTAATTTAAAGACAATCATTTCCTTTTAATTTTATATTGCCTTGAACTTGACTTTGACATTTGTCACATTTAACATTACGTTAATGTGTATCATGCTTTTTTATTTATAGTTTGGTTTTAGTCAAAGCCTGACTAAAACAATAATGACATGCCACAAAAAAGCACTGGGCTAATTTAATTTTGCCATTTGACAAAAACAAAACTAGAGGCATATATTCAAACTAAAAATAGAAGTATGAAGTACTTTTATTTTATATGAAAGCTAATCTGGTTTTCAATTATCAATCTTAGCTCAGTGATCTAGCATGTCTCGTAAACATTTCTTTATTTTTTTTTGCATAAACTGTATTTCTTTGTTTACATATTACAGACAAGTTAATAAAATGTAGAAGTTGAGTGTACTTTATCTTCAATGGGAAAAACATTGCTATATTGCAAATGATAAGTATTCCTAATATTGGGCTGTGTTGAAAGTGTTTGGACATGATTAACTCCTCACTACATTTTTGTTTCAGTTGTGGTTTAAATTGTCAGGACGTTTTTTGTTACATATGCTTATACATTTATTTAGTTATAGCACTTTGATAAAAATAAGTTTTATTTCTGTGGCTGTGAATCAATCTTTTAAATTGGGCCATATAAACTGTGTTTTCTGCTGTGCTGCGAGGGTGTGACCAGTAGGGGGCAACAGAGATCAGAAGAGATCTGTCAACTCCAGATCAGACAGATATAGAGAGAACAAGCCTTTTTTTTTTTTTTTTTTTCGACAAATGCATTATTATTTTGTTGGAGTAATAGCTTTGTGCAAAGGACTCACACAGATGTTATGGTTAATACCTTTTACACTCACTTACACTAATCCATGTTAATCTGCTGCTGGAATACTGACCTACATGTCGTACCATCTCACTACCTGCTGCCACAACCCCCCCCCACTCAGCCAATCCCATCTCACACAGCAGACCAGTTCTTCTTACTATTGGTTATACACTGTCAACAACCACAACCATTACAGCTACTGTTACTAGCACTGCTGTTTCTTTGCTTCTGGTAATTGTGTTGTCTTATGACTATAGTAAATCGCATCTTCACAACACAACCAGAGCGTGTATAGTAAAAACAGGAGAAAAGGAGACGTGGTGGTTAATTAGCCTGCTATTAAAAGTGAGTCAACTCTTTCTTCCAAAAGACCAGTGACGTTTTAATACACTGCAACCTTTCCTGACTAAAGCAATGTTTACAAAGATTGTTTACATATTTAATTTTATAGCCTCAAGCACAGACACACTGGGGTGCTATGAGATATTTTTGTCCTAGATTCATATTTGCATTTTTGATGTCTTCTAAATAGTCTACCTAGACTTGCAGATTTACAGATTGCAGAATGCAGATTATGACTTGCCTATTGCCAAGGACACTCCTACTCTTTTGTTCTGGCTTCTTCACTATAATCTATAACTATAAGTGAAAGTTCAGTCACTGCAAATCATATTGTCATTGCATCATTCAATAAACAAATCAGATCTTGGCTACATCCTTAAACTTGTGCAGCACCAGAGTCCACTTGATATAGATTGTACTTGTACTTTGCTCGTGTGTTTTTCTTCCATTCAACTTTATATGTTTCAAAAGATTTCAGATCATATCAAAGCAATAAATCAAGATTGTTGAGATTGACATTAGGTGATGATGTGAGGCTAATTGTAAATTGGTAAATGAAAACTATTTTGATGACTTTGGGAAGAAGACTCTTATTAGCACTGCTGTCACTGCCAGTTTAGTATTTCCTTTTTGTGAGTTTTGGCCTTGCCTCTTATCTGATTCATCCTTGTGCTTTCAGAATGTTGTTACACTTCTCACTGCTCACTTCATTTAATCCTTCCATGCTTTCACCTCTTATCTTTGCATTAGTCCATTTGCTTGCAACCATTTCCTCCAGTGTATATTCAATCCTCCAGCTGCACAGGCCCATTATAAAAGCAGTGGGATACAGCAGCCTTCCTCCCCCCTTCTCTGTCA
>JALDNG010000014.1:820000-900000 GCA_024349245.1 Neodontobutis hainanensis | reverse complement strand
TTGTTGAATATTGAGAACTGAACCTTCAACATCAGTACCCCTGACGAACAGCATAAGGCTTTATCTGTTTTTTTCTACTGTACTGTATGTAGAAATAAAATAAAATGTAATGTGCTCTATGATCGCAAAGTGAAAATAATACAAGAATAGAAATATAGGAATGCTTTGAGAGAAAAATTGGGAAATAATTTAAATACTTTAATCTAAATAATTAGAAGAAATCTGAACTATTCCTTCTGATTGTCCGTTTGCTGCAGATGAGTTTCGTGGCTGCTCCGTCGTGGAGCTGATGAAGAAGGAAGGGACAACGCTTGGTTTGACAGTTTCAGGTGGCATTGACAAGGATGGGAAGCCACGAGTTTCAAACCTGAGACAGGGAGGCATTGCAGCCAGGTAACAAACGGTTTCTGATTTATTTAACATATTTTGTTGGATAGCACATATACTTAGTTGCTTTGCTGTGCAGGAGTGACCAGCTCAATGTGGGCGACTATATTCGCTCCGTTAATGGCATCAACCTGTCTAAGTTCAGACATGATGAGATCATCAGCCTGCTCAAGAACGTCGGGGAGCGAGTGGTACTGGAGATAGAGTACGAATTGCCACCTGTCTGTAAGTGCCTCCCTCAGTCATTGTGTTAGAATAATAGCAGAATTCCCTTAATGTCTATAAGGGGAGGAACTTACTGGGCCACACCAATGATTATCTTAAGTACAATATCTTAAGTACAATATATATAGTACACCTTATTATGTGCCACTTTAATACAGTACTTAAACTTTAATATAAGTCTAATCCCTTTATGAAGCAAGCTTTGTTAAAATGTATTTTCATGAAGACTGGTGCCCTTTATTGAGAGCTGCTGTGAGATGATGTCTGTCAGTTAAGTGCAGTAAAATGATTTTTTAGATTATATATGATTTGTGACTGAGGATGCAATGTTATGTGCAGCTGTGCAGGGCTCAGGTGTCATGTTTAAGACTGTGGAGGTCACACTTCACAAAGACGGAAACAGCTTTGGCTTCGTCATCAGAGGTGAGAGGTTCATGTGGGTTTCCCTCTGCATGTATAGTCTGTGCAATTAAAAGAAGTTCATGACACAACTGTGTTTTCTCAGGAGGGGCCCATGAAGACAGGAACAAGTCTCGCCCTATAGTAATTACTACAATCAGGCCAAGCGGTCCAGCCGAGAGGTGCGTGACATCAGCTTGTCCCTGTCAGGACTCTTGTTCCTATGTAACCCTGGTCAAACTTAACACAATCTCTCCGTCTCTAGAGAAGGAACTATTAAGCCAGGTGATCGATTGCTCAGCATTGACGGGATTCGTCTCCATGGCAGCACACTGTCTGAGGCCATGAGCATCTTGAAGCAGTGTGGGCAGGAGGCCACGCTGCTGATTGAGTACGATGTTTCAGTGATGGGTCAGTAATTGACCTACTCTTTAATTACCTACTCTATTATCATCGTTTGTAACTAGTGTAGTTGTTTATAATAGTGTGAACACAGTAACAGTTTGTACCAATGATGGTAGTGGTTGACATATCTCTTCCGTCTTCCTCAGACTCGGTTGCAACAGCTTCAGGTCCACTGTTGGTAGAAGTTGCCAAATCAACTGGCTCCAGTCTGGGTGTGGCTCTGTCCACCTCAATGTTCTGTAACAAACAGGTCATCATTATTGACAAGGTCAAACCAGCCAGTATAGCTGACAGGTATCAGGCTCTGACTCCATTTAAAATATGTTTTCTATATATCTGTTGATTTGTTTCAGCCTTGGATTACGTATATCTGTTTGTAGGTGTGGGGCTCTTCATGCTGGAGATCACATTTTGTCCGTTGATGGGAAGTCAATGGAGTTCTGTTCCCTGGCTGAAGCAACACAGCTGCTTTCTGCCTCTGGTCAGACTGTTCGCCTGGAAATTCTTCCACAACATCAAGCTAGACCGGCTCTGAGCGCACCTCAACATGGTATAGAAACACACACCATACAAGCTTGTTTACACACACGTGACACCAGTTTCTGCACAGATGGTGTATCCCTGAATGCAACACAACATATAAACAACGTAAAACATTACATGTCACATCCTTAGGGCCTTGAGAACACCACTGTACAGCCATTATGCATGCTGCATGTCAACAGCCTCTGAATCACACCCCAGAGTGTGCACAAGCTCCAAGACAAAGGCATAAAGTCTTGCACTATCATAATTATATTTATGTATACAGATAAATATAGATTGTACAGATAAAGAAATTATACTTCATTGACACTGAAATAGTCAAGTCCTCATGCATCTTACAAGGAGTAACAAGCAGTATACTCATTAATCTCTACCAAAAAATAAATTAGTTATTTTTATTATCACTGCAGATGACTGATGGTATTCAGCAGTTTGTTCTCTTGTAGTTCAGTTTTAGATCAAAAAGAAATATTTTCAAACAAAAATATTGTTTAAAAAGAAAAATAAATAAATAAAAGATTACATAAATAAGATGTAATCTTTTATAACCCCTCTTACCTTTCCCTTTTCTTAACCAAACACCCTCCCCTGTGTGTAATTGCGTGTGTGTATTTGTATGTGTGCAGTCAAGGTGCAGCGTAGTCCCCGCCCCCTCCCCTGGGAAACAGGAGGCTCTACCCCTTTACTTCCCCCATACCACTACAACACGTACCACCCTGACCAATCGGGTGCCAGATCGCACAATCGCCATACAAACAATCCCCGTATGTCTTCCTCTCTCTACCTCTTCCTGTAGTGTGATATTTGTTAAGACAGAGTGAGACTTTTCCCTCATAATCCTCTCTCTGTCTCCTTAGCTCTCAGCCACTCATTCTCGCCTGGCTCAATGTCAGCCTATAGTCTCTCGTCCCTCAACATGAGCACTCTGCCCAGGAACATGTATCCCACTAGTCCACGGGGCACACTGATGAGAAGAAAGGGCAAGAAAAAGGACTTTAAAAGCTCATGTAAGTTTTTTTTACTTTTGTACAAGCATAATCCTTAAAAGGTGCCAACCTGTACTAACTCTCTGTCTTCTCTATCAGTGTCTCTTGCATCCAGCACTGTGGGCCTCGCAGGCCAGGTGGTTCACACGGAAACCACAGAGGTGACGTTGCTAGGCGATGGCATAATGGGGTTTGGTTTGCAGCTGCAAGGCGGTGTCTTTGCAACAGAAACATTGTCTTCTCCACCCCTTATTGCCTACATAGATCCAGATAGTCCAGCTGAAAGGTAAATAGTCATATTTCAAGGTTTAAATTGTAAACTGGTTAAACCAGGGGTGTCCAAACTTTTTGCAAAATGGGCCACATTTGATGAGAGGAAAATCTCCAAGGGCCAACATTTACAGGTTTTAGTTGGATTTGAACCTTTTTGTATAAAGCTGCTGATGTTGGGACCATAAACAATACATTTTATCTCTAAAGTTGAGGACCACATAAAATCTAACCTCGGGCCATGATTGGTCCCCGAGCCGGACTTTTGGACTCTGGGTTAAACAATTACTAACAACACTAGTTCTGGTCTTATTGCAAATGGGTTCATGTGACTTGAGTTTATTTTCAGTGTCTGTAATGTCTTGACACAACCTGACATAGCGATGCCCTTTTTTCTAGGTGTGGAATCCTGCAGATCGGTGACAGGATCTTGTCCATAAATGGAGTTCCTACTGAGGACTCCACTCTAGAAGAAACCAATCAGCTTCTTAGAGACTCGTCCATCACGGCTCAACTCACATTGGAGATTGAGTTTGATGTAGCAGGTATTTGCAGACTATCTCGTACACATTGCTCATACACTTATATTTTGGTCTGCTGACTGGTGAACAGCCAGTGTGTTGTCTGTCTGTAATGTGTCTTTTGAAAATAATAACCCTCAAACATGTTGTCACAAATGACTCACTGAGACAGTGTATGATTTGTGCCGAGGAGCAATTATAGTATCACTGATGATATTCACAAGATAAAGGAACAGCTGAGTTGTAGTCACAATACACTATGCTCTATATAACTACACACATAGACTAAAGGCTACTACTACTATATTTCTGTTTTGTTAGTAAATGAAAATAAAATCAGATTTTTACAACACAGGCAAAGAACGGTGCCCAAAGTATAGATTGTTGTAATAAAAAAAAAAGACATTGTAGGTCACCAAATCAACTTTTACTTTCAGAGTCAGTAATACCCAGTTCTGGAACATTCCACGTGAAGCTCCCTAAAAAACCCGGAGTAGAGCTGGGAATCACAATCAGCTGTAAGTAAAAACACAAAAACAAGCTAAGTCATTTGAACTGCATATTCAGTTCAGTTTAACTGAGTTTAACAAAGCTAAATGTATTATTGATGTTAAAATAGATCTCAACATATTTTCTTAACACAACTTCCTACCAACAAACGAATCTTGGAATTTTTTTTTTTAAAGATGCATAGTGTTGCTTTTAAGGAATACATACCACTAATACATATTTGTCTTTTTAATAATAAATAATCCCTTTAAATTTTCTCTATTTATTTTTTTGTATAAATCAGCATTTGAAAAGTAAGCAACTTTTTTTTATCTTAATACTTATCTGTCTGTGCCTCTGCAGCGCCATCCAACAGAAAGACAGGTGATCCTCTGATCATCTCTGACATCAAAAAGGGCAGTGTGGCACACAGGTACTGACAGACACGCACATAGACACACACACCTGTTTGACACAGAGTGGTCAACTGTCAATAGTGTAGTGTGGAGCAGAAAAGCTAATACAAACAGCCTTGTCTATTTTTATTTCCCCAGCACAGGTTTTGTTTGTTATCAGGTCTCAGTAGAAACAAGCCTGTTTGTTCTTTAGCTCTCTTTTTAGCAGCTTTTTGATTTATCTAGTTATTCAAGCTAGAGATGTTTGTTATGTTGTCTGTTTCTGTAGTGTTTAGTATTCTATTAGTATTATTTTTTGCAATTGGAAATACATACTAATACATTTACACACAAACAATTTTGACTGTAACGCGTTAGTGACGCTGATTTGTCCTAACATAACACGCGTTATTTCTCAGGACAGGCACGTTGGAGTTAGGAGACAAGCTTCTTGCAATTGATAACATCCGGGTGGAGAACTGCTCAATGGAGGAAGCCGTTCAGATTCTACAGCAGTGTGAGGAGCTGGTCAAATTAAAAATCCGCAAAGATGAGGACAACTCAGGTACAAGTCTATACAATAAAACTTTTCAGGGCATGATGTGTAATGTTTTTTTTACTATTAATTTTAGCTTGACTGGCCACCATATCCATAAGGCCCATGATTAAAGCTTAAAATCCTCTTAATTCTTTAATCTTATTGTCTCCACAAAAATTGTGTTGTATTCTGTTTTTGTTGTGTTTGATAATTTTGCTTAATAATGTTTTTTTTCAGATGAACAGGAGGTGTCAGGCAGTATCATCTACACTGTGGAGCTGCAGCGGTATGGAGGCCCACTGGGAATCACCATCTCAGGCACAGAGGAACCCTTTGACCCTATCATAATCTCCTCTTTGACCAAAGGGGGCCTGGCTGAAAGGTGCACAAGAAAAATACATTAAAACACTCTTGTAAATGTCTAGCTTTTGGAAATTAATCAGAGAACAGACTATGATGCCCTCTGCTGGTGACAAAAACCTATTCGTTCCATCTTACACTTTAAATTCAATTATTGTTGTCTCCTATTATACATACAAGAATCATGAGGTATAACAGAGAAAGACAAGACACATTATAAAGTTACAGCTCTATAATATGCAATAGTTTTGTTCTCTGTTGTTCACAGCTTTACTAGATGTATACTTTAATCCCTGTGTGTTACATCACCCACTGCAGGACTGGGGCAATCCATGTAGGAGATCGTATTCTTGCCATTAACAGCAGCAGTCTAAAAGGAAAACCTCTGAGTGAAGCCATTAGTCTGCTGCAGCAAGCCGGAGAGACAGTGACTCTGAAAATCAAGAAACAGGGAGAACGTACGTTAATTATTGTTTGATGTCACACTCAAACTACCATTTTATTTCTTTGGAAGTTACCATCTAAAAATAAACAAGATGGCTCCATTTTTTCTTTTTCTTCCTATCTAAGAAAAATACAGGGTAATATACAACAGATTTTTTAAGAAGCATTTGGCTTACTGATTTATTGCCTTTATATAGAGTTAAGAATTTGACAGTTGGATATAAGCATGTCTTTATCTCTCCAGTGTCAAGTCCAAAGTCCTGTGTGATTGGCCCAGGGATGGGTCTTGGTCAGGAGAATCATGATGGTGATGATGAGCCTGTGATTACAGTAGCACCTCCATCAAGTCAAAGAGCTTTCTGCAATCTTCCATCTGTGGACAGTGCTGTGGAATCATGGGACGGCTCCAACTTGGACAGCAGCTTCACCAGCCCAGGTAGTAGCCTTACATCTTTACTTTCCAGCTTTGAAAGAGCATCATTTCTACAAAAACTTATGTTATTTTGTATTTTTACTTGTAGCTCCAACTTTTCAGTCAGCGCCATTTGGTTTTCATGAGTGGCGCAATGCAAAGACAACAAACAGCCACTCATCTTCCTCCACTCGCCAGAGGGTCAATCCACTTTCAGATCTGGGTCTGAGCGATGATGACTGGGACCACCCGCCTCTTGGAGGGTGAGACAATGTTTAGACACATTTTCCTAATTCAGGGCAACTTTCCCACCTGTTACTAGTGTACACTTCTCAAAATCTAGATCCTGATGGCTCTCTAAATTTTAACATATACATTACAGTGTTTTCTATTTGACACAGTGGGATCTAACAATAACAGTAACAGTATGTCTCTGTCTGCAGAGCATGTAACCGGCCCAGTGGTCTAATCACTGACAGCAGGTATCCCACTGATTTTGACTCTAAACCCCTACTCACTCCTGTTTCACCTTTTTGACATCAAGCAAAAACCCTCACATGGTGATCTCTGACCCCTGCCTTAATACACACGTGGTGGCTGTCTTCTCAACACGTTCACCAGCATGATGTGTCCCCTCACCCACCTGCTGTGAGTGTGAGTTATCATGCTGTGTTACTGTTCTGATTGAATGACCTCTGATCTCTTTGTTTAGGTTCACTGTAGCACATGACGGGACCGAACCAGACCAGGAGGAGAACTTCTGGTCTCAGGCATTAGAAGACCTGGAGACCTGCGGGCAGAGCGGCATTCTGCGAGAGTTAGAAGTGAGTAATAGTACCACAAACAATGAGAATAGGGATGGGTATGATGTAGTATTGTGGCAATGTGGTATTACTATCCATCAGTTTATTTGTTTGGATGTTACACATTTGTTTAACATGTTTATAAAAGATTATGTATTATGTGGTTTAGTCCAACTATAGCTTTTAAATTAACAATAAAATGTGCAGTTACATTAGACAATCACAATGTTCAAATGTTTAAACAAGTTTAAACTTGAATAAAAGTGTAATGTTAGAAATTTGTAAAAAAATAAATAAATTCATATATAGTTGCGTTGAAAAAAGAAATGGCTCCTTCTGTTCCAGGAGTCTGGAAAAGAGACGGACCTCCTCAGCCTGGTATCCTCTTTTCTCCCCACTTACTAATTGCTCCTCCTTTCTCTTGTCTGTACTTGGAGCTTTTAAATTTGTCCAACACAGGACATGTCAGTTGTTTTTGAATGTGACTCTAACTGCACCCCAGCAGCACCTAAAGACCATGGTGACGTCATTGTGACATTTGAGTGACATCACCCAGCTTCTCAGCGGTTACGTTGCAGAGTCATGGTGCACCAGGCATGGCAGTTTGAGCAAGGCATGCTGGGAAAGCTTGTGCAAGGCCTAATTGGTAGTTTGTCTTGCCAGTCATGGAGCTGATCTGTCAGTCATGCATGCATCCAATCAGTCCTAAGCATTTTTAAGTGACATGAGAAGGCTTGAACAAAATACTGATAATTTAAGTCATCACACACAAAAACACTAGAATATTATTGCAGAAAAATTATCAACTTAAATGTAGCATCATAGATCCCTTAAGTTATTATATGCATAATACAGTGCATAAAAAAGTATTTGAACCCTTGGAAATTTCTCACATTTCTGTCTAAAATTACCATCAAATGTGATATGATCTTTTTCAAAATGACATAAAATGAAAAAACAGTGTCTGCTTTAACTAAAACCACCAAAACATTTATAGGTTTTTATTTTTTTAATGAGGATAACATGCAAACAATGACAGAAGGCGGAGAAAAAAGTAACTGAACCATCACATTTAATATCTGGTGTCCCCCCTTTGGCAGCAATAACTTTGACCAGACGTTTCCTGTAGTTGCAGAGAGATGAATCTCTGTCTTGAGGTCATGCCACAGCATCTCAATGGGGTTCAAGTCAGGACTTTGAAGTTGATTTACTTCTGTGTTTTGGGTCATTGTCCTGTTGCAGCATACATCCTCTTTTTAGCTTCAACTGTCTGACAGACAGCCTCAGCTTTTCCTGCAAAACATCCTGATAAACCTTTGAATTCATTTTTCCATTAATGATTGCAAGTTCTCCAGACCCTGAGGCAAAACAGCCCCAAACCATGATGCTCCCTCCACCAGGCTTTACGTGGGGATGAGGTGTTAATGTTGGTGAGCTGTTCCATTTTTCCTCCACACATGATGTTGTGTGTTCCTCACAGTTCAATTTTCGTTTCATCAGGCCACAAAATATTTTGCCAGAAGTTCTGTGGACTGTCCAAGTGTGTTTTTGCAAACATTAAATGTGCAGCAATGTTTTTTCTAGACAGCGGTGGCTTCCTCCGTGGAGTCCTCCCCTGAACACCATTCTTGGCCAGTGTTTTACAGATAGTCGATGTTTGCACAGGGATATTGAACTTTGCCAGTGATTTCTGTAAGTCTTTAGCAGACACTCTAGGGTTCTTTTTTACCTCTGAGTATTCTGCGCTGAACTCTTGTCCATTTTGGTGGACGGCCACTCCTTGGGAGAGAAGCAACAGTGCCAAACTCTTTCCATTTGTACACAGTTTCTCTAACTGTGGACTGATTAACATCCAGACTTTTAGAGATGGTTTTGTGACCTTTCCCGGCTTTATACAAATCAACAAGCCTTGATGGCAGGTCTTCAGAGAGCTCTTTTGAGCGAGCCATGGGGCACATCAGACAATGCTTCTCATCAATACACAATTCGTAAGTGTGTGTTTTAAAGTGAGCAGGGAGGCTTTAAGCCAATCCTCAGTGATTGGACACACCCTTGACTTAAATTGTTTGGTAAAAAATTGGAATTTATTGTTCTTAAAGTCCCCTTTAGGTAGAAGGTTCAGTTACTTATTTCTCCCCCTTCTGTCATTGTTTGCATGTAATCCTCATTAAAAATATGAAAACCTATAAATGTTTGGGTGGTTTTAGTTAAAGCAGACACTGTTTTTTTCATTTGTGTCATTTTGACAAAGATCATATCACATTTGATGGTAATTTTAGGCAGAAATGTGAGAAATTTCCAAGGGTTCAAATACTTTTTAATGCCACTGTATATTAGCATTATCTATGCTAATACATGAACCAACAATAAGTCAAGGGAATGCAGGAGATAGACTAAAGTACATTTAAAATGTCAGACTTTTGAACATTGTACTATTAAATCAAAATCCTAAGTCATTAAATAGTCATTAGATACAGTACATACCTTGGTGGTAATTTCTGTAACTTAGATTATGTAATAATTGTAATGTAATAACAATGTATAACAATCATCTCATTTGGGAGAGAAACAGGAACAGACCGGAGCAGTCATTCCACTTTAAGTATCATTACATTAACAATTAGTTGGTCTACATGCATTTTTCTGGTCATTGTAGCTGGGATCAGAGATCACGCAATTAAAGTTATATAAATGTATTTTTTTATTGATTGGCTGTTTTAGGCAACCATCATGTCGGGCTCTAGCCTCAGTCTGAACCATGACCCTACCCCCCTGCGCAGCACACTGGGACGTCAGGCTAGTTTTCAGGAACGCAACAATTCCCGTCCACAGGTATCCAAAAATCACTACTGATCTGTGCATTACATCAAATGTTTGTATGGTAAATATTTAAAAAGATTTTTCCCATTCATTCTCTCAGGTAAGTTCACGATCCAACACCTTGCCATCAGATCCCCAGCGCAGAGCCTTTGCAATGAAGAAAATGAGGCAGGAGGTGAATGAAATCCTCAACCAGAATCCTGTGGAACTTCATAAGGTGAGCTCTTACACTCGCTCTCTTACAAGAGGTTTTTTTATATAATATATATTTTTCTTTAATGTCTGTATATTCACAAGTAAGAAGTTACAAAATATATATTTAAAATGCAAAAAAGTAATTAGAAATGTGCTTGAAAACAATAATGTTGTCACTTTAGTAAACGAGCAGCAGCGCATTTAACTATGTTCCTGTTTATGCAGCTGACTTTGGAGAAGGTCTCAGACCTGGATGATTTTGGATTTAGTGTTTCAGACGGTTTGTTGGATCGCGGTGTCTATGTCAACAACATCCGACCAGAAGGCCCAGCCGAGCAGGGAGGCCTGAAAGCCTTTGACCGAATTTTACAGGTAAAACACTGTTGGGCCTGATATCAAAGCATCTCAATAGTTCTATTTATTGAAATTGATATATATATATTTCTATTTAGATTAACCATGTCCGGACCAGAGACTTTGACTGCTGCCTTGTGGTCCCTTTGATCGCAGAGTCTCCAAACCGCCTTGAGCTTGTCATCAGTAGAAATCCAACCTCTTCTTCGATGGTGACAAATCACACTGACATTACCACCTTGTCTCAGCCAGTGAGCGGCAACATTGAACCAACAGAGCTTTCTATTAGTGTAGATGATGGCCCAATCAAATGGAACCAACCAGGCGACGGTCTGGGGGCGGGGCTTGTGGGGCAGGTTAATAATAATTCCTTATAGCAGAAAAATATATAAAACTGGATTGATAAAACTGTCCAAACTTGTTCAGAGTGGACCGTTCATGGTGCTATACACACCCTTTGGAACTATACCACTAAACTCTATCCTTGAACTGCTGAAGCAGCCTGAAAGCACACTGACAGACTGTTGCAACTCCTCGCCTTCTCACAATCCAGTTCTTTAAACAGCTGTCACTGGAACCAGAACTATTACTACTGAAGCCACAACCAGGCCAACTTGATTTTACAGGGCCAACATTAATGGGTTCTACTTGCAATCGAAGTCAGAGCCTCTGCCAATGGTCAAAAATGTAATTTCTAGTCCTAATGGTAACTGGGACACGGCAGAAAACGAAAGCCCATCTCAGTCAGAAACTTGACTTTCAGTTTTTCTGGACTTACAAAACTGTGGCACCTGATTTTACTGGTAAAGTGCCACAGCAGCACAAATACTGGACCCCTTAATTCTACTGATGAATATGTGTTGCCAAGAAAGTAGGGATGCTCCGATCACACTCTTAGATGTCGTGTTGTTAAGGATGTCAGTCTCCTGAAACTGAACTCGTAACGTGACTCTGAATCATCACAAACCATTGTCAACATGTGAGTCTTGTCTATCTGGTATTTTTGATAGTAAAGGGACTCCGGTCACAGGTGACATTTTGAGTTTTCAACTGTAAAAGTGGTTCCGACTGTGCCAATATTATTTATCTTTTTTTCGCCTAATCTTTTTATTGTGCATAAAAAAATAAGTTCTTAATTCTAAGCACTGGTTCTAAAAGCATTAAACTAATGTTGTAAATGTCAGGATTTGAACACATTTGGTAACCACACTGGTTGGCACAAATATTTGGAGAAACGATCAACACTCTATAACATAATTAAATGTTAGTGTCAGTTTAAAGCACTTTACTACCACATTCAACAGAACACATAGTTTAAGTGTCAATGTGACATGATAATCGGATGATTTTGGTCGGAGCATCGTTGAGCTATAATGAGAAAGGGACACAGAAGGTGTGTAAACTGTTTGAGTTGCGTGCCATGAAAAATCTGCAGACAGGACAGTAATAATAATCATGCTGATAATGATGATGAAACTGAGCAGAACAATAAGAATCTTTTTTCTACTGTTTACACCTGTTGGACTGGCCACACTGTGTGTGTGTGTGTGTGTGTGTGTGTGTGTGTGTGTGTGT
Organism: Neodontobutis hainanensis; assembly: GCA_024349245.1. NCBI lineage: Eukaryota > Metazoa > Chordata > Actinopteri > Gobiiformes > Odontobutidae > Neodontobutis > Neodontobutis hainanensis. The sequence goes on along the minus strand of JALDNG010000014.1, from coordinate 887,876 downwards.
GTGTGTGTGTGTGTGTGTGTGTGTGTGTGTGTGTGTGTGTGTGTGTGTGTGTGTGTGTGTCGCTGTTTGTGTATGTGATAAACACAAGGCCAGTTAAACCCCTCCCACCTCACCTCCCTGTGTCATTCTCCTTCTTTCTAGACCAGTAGTTACCCAGGATGTTAGACAAATGATATTTCTGAGAGATTCAGCTGATTGGCTGGAACCAATCAGAAAACAACTGCTTCCTACCTGTCTGTCTGTGATTGGCTCAAAACAAAATACAACTGAAGTGACCAACCAGCTCCCAGGAAGAAGTTAAGCATGTCCCCACCATGACCTCAAACCTTAACCTCCAGTAACCGTAATTTAATATGCTAATATGTGTGTTTTTAATTGACTGTGTCAGTTTTGTTTGTTTTTCATGGGACTGAACCCAAAAATATGTAAGATAGACAAAACAAGGGTTTAGTCATGTTGCTGTTCATATCATATCATTAAACCCTAAAAATCACAAACCATACACTCAAAAGCTACACTGTTACATGACAAAAAAAAATCTTGTGAAAACAGGCAGCCTGTGACACTGCGTGTGTGTGTGTATGTTTATTTGTTGAGTGATGTCAACATCTTCGTGCTCTTACCGCAGTCTGAACTCACTATTTAAACTGGCCAATTCAAAACCCTCATCCCTACCACTGTCCTGGAGAAACATGTACAAGTGCTCTAAATACGGGGCGTTACTGGTAGTTACAAACTGGTAGTTATTAGTCATTGTTACATAATACAGTCCATAAAAAAGTGTGTTCACTGTCTGTAACCTCAGTGTAAAATCACACCTCTGACATGATTATCATGCAAACACAGGGCTGCACAATAAATAAAAAAACAAACGGTTGCCATTCTACTTAGGGACTTGACTATGCAAAGCTATAGTTCCAAGGCTTATGTTAAAACACCAACTGTCAAATTCATTTGTTAGAAAATCTATTGGATATTAATTATTTCTAGTTGAGTGAAGCACATGTGTTCTGGGTCCGTTTTATGCAATTAAACCTTATAGGCTACTAGGTTGCATGCTAAACCTCATTTAAATGTTTCATTAATTTGCTTTTAAATTTCCAGAATATATGAATGTGCTATGTTAAATCACTAGATATACAACAATTGTAAGCCACATTACTACATCTCTAACACTGGAACACATGTGTGGTATTTACCAGATGTTGTTTAACATATCACATACATATGTTAATTTATTAACAGTAAGTACAACATACTATTAATTGTCAAATGTTCAAAATTACCTGGTAATGCATGTACTAAAAAATCAGGTGTTAATACAGGGCTAATACTAAACTGTATTCAGCACAAAGGCAGGGTAACCTTGGGGCAAATATTGGTTTGCATTGTTCTAATCACGTGTCTTGGTCAAGTAGTAATATTTGCTTGTGCCTTGGGATGACACAGCTAAATTGATCACATGTCTAAAAAGACTTGCAGCTTGCACAAAACTCACTCAAATACTATATTTTAGGAATAAATAGTTCAACTGCATAGCATGAGATAAAGAGTCAAAGATTATGGCCAACTCATACAAGATGTTGCCTTTAGGTTAGCACTATAGGGGCTTTACTTTTAGGTAGAGCAAAGGTACGTGCTTTAACTCTTTATTATGCTTTTCTGGGGTTTAACCTGTGTTACTTCTTTCATACATGTCCTTTGAAAGATGTCAAAAGAATCACACATGGACTTTCTTCTGATTAATGTGAGCTCAAAGCCATACACACTGTGTGGGATGTAGTGGTTTTGTGCGTTTAGGAATCATAGATAGGTGTGTGTGTGTGTGTGTGTGTGTGTGTAACATTGCAGATTTTGCACTCAGTGATTCACCTCATCAGGATGTCCGCCCACATGCACACACACACACACACACACACGTACACACACACGTACACACACACAAACATGCATTGCACTGCCATTTATAATAGTGGGTCAGATTGTGGGTCCATGTAGCTTCACCAACCAACCAAACTGTATTTTTATTTAAAGGAACAGGGATGTTGTAAAGTATTTTTGTACAAATTTAATACTTTGGTAGCATGATGTTCCTGGTGTTTGTCCTGTTGGGCTCCACTGCTGTCCTTCACCCCCCTTTATATGGACTACTACTGAGCAACAATAAAGATGAAGAAATGCTAAGATAATTGTGTTTCATCTTTAATTTCACATTGAACTTAAATACACCGATAAAACATTGTTCCCTTGTATCTTGGAAATTAGTGTAGGCAAAATATTTGTGAGAGCAGGTAATGAAAATAATAGTTTGGATGGATTAAATAATGTGTGAATAAATTGTAACATAACAGGGAGAAAAAGGGCAGATATTTTTAGGTTGCACTGCCCAGTCACCACCTCCTCAAAGTACACCCCTTCAGAAAATGGAGTGATGTGTAAAGTCTACAAGCATCAAGCACCAAACCTGAATGATCTGTTTTTAAAATCACATTTCCAGTAGGCTAAAGTCTAAATATGCAGTGCTCCTTCCCACACTGAGGGTGTAAATGTTTGCTGCTGATAGAAGCACATTCAAATTCAACCCGATCAAGAACATATAATAAAAACACAAATATCATGTTTTATATTAGTTGACCAACAATTTCTGTCAGTCATTTGTAGAGTTTGGGCATGAGGGAATGTAGTAGGAGAGACCATCCACCAGGAGGAGATAATGCACGACGCAAGCTCCTGTAACTTCCAGCGAAGAAGAGTGTGTTCCGAATCGTCGCTCTACTGTCTTTCCTGTTCGCTTTGAGGTGGATTATTCTGGTCTGATTGTCTCCGGTGTGTTTGTTACTGTAGCTCCTTCCTCCGTTTACATTTTTTACTGTTTGACTCCAGTTGGTGGACTGAATAGTTATCTGCTGCAACACTAACAACCACCAGGACCCGCTGAAAAGATGTCCACCGCTCTGGAGAGCTACATAAACCGTATCCTGCTAAAATGTGCACACAGCAGCTAAATGAATGGGCTAGCTAGCTCCATTTAGCCTTGAAGATAGTGTTCAAATAAAACACACTTATTTAGTGTATCGCACATGCTGACATGACTGTGATTGTCTGTTGTGATGTTTGTTTAACATTAATAGTGTTTTTTTTCCTGAAATGATGTTTCCTTAACTCGATTGTTAGGTACGGTGGCTATTGTCACTTCAGATGGACGGATGATTGTGGTAAGTTTAGTTACTCTAATTTGATGAGTGTGGTGTCTCTAATTTTTTTTTATTTGAAACGTTTTAAGGCCCTGTGAACCTATAATAGGTTGAATGTTTATCATGTTTTCTGCTTTTTGTAACACTAGATTTAGATTATATTAGCAAAAATTATCTGTTTGTTTCTGTTTGTGTGTTTAGGGCACTCTAAAAGGCTTTGATCAAACTATCAACCTGATTCTGGACGAAAGTCACGAGCGTGTGTTTAGCTCAAGCCAAGGTGTGGAGCAAGTGGTGCTGGGACTCTACATTGTCAGGGGTGATAATGTGTAAGTTACTTTTCATCTCTCACCCCTCACTGAAAACAAAAATGTTCTATACAGAATTGTAGTTTTTAAGTGCGGTCTTGGGTATTGCAGGGCAGTGATTGGCGAGATTGATGAGGAAACAGACTCCACACTGGATTTAGGAAACATCAGAGCTGAGCCACTCAACTCTGTTGTGCACTGATGTCTGAACTTTGTTGTGGCTTGTTGCTGAAAACTCTTGAACTCTTCAACCATGAGTCATGTTTAAAAATCCACACTTTCTTGTTCTTTCTTCTCCCTTTAAAAGACTGCAGTTCAATTTTTGTGTAAATTTTTATAAATAAAGTAGTAAATGGTTCAATGTGTTGTTGTTTTATTACAGTGATCTTGTTAAATAGTTAGTTGTCTTAATAAAATAAATATCAAGTAGATCAATGCCAGTTTAACACCATCAGCTTCTATAAAAAGTGTATGTTGTATTTTGACAGCACTATATAAAAACTAGTATTTCTTTAGTCTTAATTTCCTTTGTTATTATTACAATTGTTAAAATACACTAAGGTAAATCCAAAAAGTGTCAACCTATTATGACTCAATATAAATCTATATTATTACCTGTAGTGCGTATAAAAGGGTGCTTTTACTTTTCTACATCAAAAATATTGGTACAGGTCTAAGGCACATTATCTAGACATGTATTTGGGGCGCAGTGGCTCAGGTGGTTGAGCGGTCGTCCTATAACCGGAAGGTTGGTGGTTTGATTCCCGCTCTCCCCAGTTGTTAGGCAAGACACTTAACGCACATCACCTCCTGTGTCTGTGGTTGAAGTGTATGTTTGGAGGATAGAGAATCCGTAGGTGCAAAATACCACGTTTCCACCACCAGTGTGTGACTGTGGAGTGAATCAATTATCTCAACAAGCAATACTATTTTATATATATTTATAAATATATTTTATATATATATATATATATATATATTATAGATTGCATAACATCTACTACAAAATATACATGGAGTCCATTGAGGTCAGATTTGTTACTGAACAGTATCGTAATTGTTGTGTTTAAGTTCAAGAATTTCTTCTAAATTGTGTTTTTGATATTTTATGTTTTTTTTCGGATGCTATAACTAAACAGTCCAGCAGATGCATTATTTGTTCTGAGGTTTGGGCTGGACTCTCATAATAGAGGTGCAACCAGGAGACACCTGCAACACACAAATTAAGTATTTAGACATAAACAGGGTTTCTGACACTGTCGTGGTGAAGAAGGAGCTGAGCTGTAAGGCAAAGCTCTCAATTTACCAGTCGATCTACGTTCCTACTCTCACCTATAGTCATGAGCTTTGGGTCATGACCGAAAGAACAAGATCCCGGATACAAGCGGCCGATACAAGCGGCCAAAATGAACTTTCTCCGCAGAGAGGCGGGGGCACTCCCTTAAAGATAGGGTGAGTAGCTTGGTCACTCGGGAGGTGCTCAAAGTAGAGCCGCTGCTCCTCCACATTGAGAGGAGCCAGCTGAGGTGGCTCGGGCATCTGTTTCGGATGCCTCCGCGACGCCTCCCTAGGGAGGTGTTCCGCGCATGAGGAGACCCCGGGGAAGACCTAGGACACGCTGGAGGGACTATGTCTCTCGGCTGGCCTGGGAACGCCACGGTATTTCCCCGGAAGAGCTGAAGGAAGTATCTGGGGAGAGGGAAGTCTGGGCGTCTCTGCTTAGACTGCTGGCTCTGCGACCTGGCCCCGGATAAGCGGTAGAAGATGGATGGATGGAATTTTAATTAACATATCAGTTCAGTGCAATCTGTTTCTCTCAATGACATATGTAACTAAGCATTTTTCAACATTAAAAGGTTTGTTTAATGTAAAAGCTCCCACAAAGACTGTGGAGCTAAAACTCCAGCTGTTAAAAAAAAAAAAACAACAACAAAAACAAAACATTTCTTGCTCCAGAAAGTGAGCAAAGAAAGGGAGGGTGATGTAAAACCCCTGTTGTTTTTTCTCGAAATTCAAAAGCACATCAAAACTCTGTAGATGTTTCTCTCAAGTGGTCCGTGTGTTTGTGTGTCTGTACGTACAGGTGCGTTTATGTTCCTGACTTGTTAGTTGAAGCGGTCAGTTATGAGGTCATCCTCCTCTCGTGTGGACCCAGTTTCGGCCTCCTCCCTCTCCTGCTCCCTCTCAGTGCCCTCTTGTCTGCCACGCCCACCTCGCTCCCGGTCTCCATGGCAATGGCAATTGTGCATTTTCCCTCGGAGAAATACATTCATATTAATTTCAGGTTTCATACAATTTACAAATACAATTTTTTTGGTCTATCTCAACAGATAAAATTAAAATAAACTTTGGCTGAATTAGTTATTAGTTTATTTTACTGCTTCTGTGTTTGTCTGCAGCTTCTTTTAGCTGCAAAGGAGCAGGTGGGCGGTGGAGAGCAGAAGAAGGTTGGAGGGGGCACTGGTGTCTGAGTGAAGGGAGGCCAAGACCTCCCAGAAAACCTTTATTAAAATACATTTGTTTAGTGTAATGAAGTACATGTGTATAAGTCTTTCAAAGTCTCTTCTCTGCATCTGTTATCTCAATCTGGCTTCTCCTTTTGCCGTTACATAGGAAGCCTAGAAAAGAAAAATAGCTTATGGAAGCTATTTTGTTTAGTTGGAAGTCATCTTTCAAAGTTCTCCAAGAGTCTACTGGAGCTTTCAGAACGTATCACGCATCATTAAACCAATATTTCTAGTCGGGCCAGACTTTTTGAATGTGGCAGATTAGGAGGTGTGGTATTTACCTGAATTAAAATTTGTAATTCCCAGACCAGTTATATTTAGACCCTACACCCCTTATTATAATCTGTTATCCTTTCTCTCATAGAGTTTGCCTGTGAACATTCGTGGGAGTCAGTTTCAAGGATTCCATAAAAAAACGTACAGAGCATATCAGACTTAGTTCTAGTAAAGCACCAATCTTCAACACCGATCAATAACATAGACTTCCCAGATAATCTCATTTATCTTTCAAAGATCTCAATTACAACACATACTTTTACCCAGTGGCGCATAAAGTGGGTATGCGCTATATGCGTAGCACCTTGGGGGTGCCAAAGCGATGGTACAAAAAAAATAATATATATATTTATATATATATATATATATATTTTTATATATGTAGCTTAGCTGCTGTTGTGCGTTTCTAAATCATTTCTGTATTTTCTCAATATTATATAACATTTTAGAGGACTAACTTTAAGATTCCATAGAATTTTGGATAATAATGGAATATTACGAGTGGGCGTGGCTGGCAGGGTGCCTTGATCACACTGAGCAAGCAGGTACGTACAGTTTTCACAGTACACACACAATTGTTGTCAAAAGATCAATAAAGCAAATTGTTGGGGGCTTAAAAATAGAAAAAGAAAGAGTGAAAAGGAGCTATATATTTTAGTGTTTCTAGAGATTAAATCACCTCCAAACTGTTTACTACGCACGGACCAATTGTTCCATACATATTACTGAGGTAGGAATGCCCAAAGTAGTTTCTGTTTCTATCTAAAGAAGCATCATTCAGATTTACTGATAATCAGATTCATAATAAAATATATTTATCATAATACGTCACTATACTCTACAGTGCTTATGAGATATGGAAACTTATGATTTATTCATGATCTTGTGCCTTTCTTGATTCAACTACTGATCAGGTAGTACAGCATTTACTGTGCTATTTAGTCAAAACAGTCAATATCAAAAATTTTGTACTGCACACAAATATACATTAATATACTGTACATACCATTAATTATGCTAGTTCTTCTGCACTGTCCAGATCTTTGTACAGAACAGCTTTTTCAAACTTTACATTAAGTAACGGCTGATAAAGGCTTGTTTTCTGTTTTGTTATTTTGTTAGCACTTAACAGCCACCATAGGTAAGCCTGGGATTTCAGTATCACGAAGCTCGTTCACTTTCTCTCAAGCTATATCTCTGGTAACTTGCATACAGCTAACCAGCTTAGAAGCTGGTTAAGTTACAGATAGACGATAGAAATACAGATCACTGATCAATCAGTAAAAAGAAACAAGCTGCAGGAATCATATGGAGGCGTTGAGGAGGCAAGATGCAGCGTGTAGACAGAAAAAAATAACGCAGTTTGTCATTAATGGCAACTGAATTAACTGAGCACTTGGTTATTTGTCTTCAAACTGCGTGTGATAGTCCATAGCAGTGATAGAAAAAGCCATGCTTCTGAATGACAGAACAAAGGGATGTCATGTATATGGAAAAGAGTAGCGGTCCAAGCACTGAGCCCTGTGGCACCCCTGTATTGACATGTTGGGACTCAGAGACCTTGTTTCTCCAGAATACTGTGAATGACCTACCCAAGAGGTAAGGCTTGAACCATTGCAACGCCATTCCAGAGACACCCATCGTACTGAAAGAAGACAAGAGGATGTGATGATTAACAGTGTCAAAGGCAGCAGACAGATCCATTAAGATGAGTACAAACAACTTGGATGTTGCCTTTGCCAGTCTCAGGGCTTCGATGACTGAGAGCAGTGCAGTTTCGGTGGAATGTCCTCTCTTAAACCCAGACTGGTTCTGGTCCAGGAGGTTGTTCTGGTTGAGAAAGGAGGAGAGCTGGTTAAACACAACTCGCTCCAGAACTTTGGCAATGAAGGGAAGAAGGGAAATCGGTCTGTAGTTTTCTAACAGTGAAGGGTTGAGAGTGGGTTTCTTCAGTAGTGGTGTGATGGAAGCCTTTTTGAAAGCTGTGGGGAATGACCCAGTGGTGAGAGATGATGATGAGGGTCAGAGCAGGGACGACAGATGGATAGATGGCCTAAAGGAGATGTGTGGGGATGGGATCCAGCAGGCAGGTGGTAGGGGGCTTAGAACTAATGACCTTGGAAACATCTGTTTCAGTGTTTCAGGAGAGAAAGAGGAGAGCAAACACATATCAGGGGTGTGGACGAGTTCGACATGTGGTGGCGCAGAGAACTGACTGCTGATGGCGGGCGTTTTCTTTACAAAGTAAACAAAATCATCAGCTGTTAAATCTGATGAAGGTGGGGGAGCAGGCGGACAAAGGAGGGAAGAAAAGGTTTTAAAGAGAGTGCGTGAGTACGGGGGGTTGATGATCTTAGGATGGTAGTAGTCAGTTTTTGCAGAATTGACATCAGCAGAAAAGGTAGAAAGGAGAGACTGGTAGAGACAGAGGTTAGTAGGATCTTTTGACATGGCCATTTTCTCTCAGCTGACCGGAGGCTGGCGCGATGCTTATATAGAACATCAGATAACCAGGGGGCAGACGAGGCGGTCTAGATGTAAGAGGGTAAAAGTTGTCCAAGCAGGATGTAAGCATGGAGCACAGACTGTCATTGGCGCTGTTGGTGTTCAAAAGAAAAAGCTCCTGAGAGGGGGAGAGCGCAGATAAGACTTTTACCAGTGGTAAAACTGGTCACTGCACATAAGGCCTACTCATCTAGACAAATCTATAATTGTCATCTGATCAAAGCTGATAAATAACACTGTAATATTATTAGAACTTAATTATTTGATAATAATTGTTTTATTTACACTGAAATATATTGTCACAACACCACGAGAAATGGACCCAAATGCAGACGCAGCCAACGTAGTTCAGATAGGTTTATTGAAAGCAGGTAAGAAAATAACCAAAGCAGCAGGACCGAGATCGAGGCCATTCGTAGGAGCAGGCAGAGGCAGGAATGGGAGGCTGGCGGGCACAGGAACTGGAATGAAGATCAGAAAACAGCAGGAAAGAATCCAAGCGAGCCACATAAAGACACGTACAAAAATCACAGCCTGAGATTTAGTTTACCACAAAAGTAGACTGACGATTGGGCAGAGTCTGGGAGGAAGGTCCAGGCTTAAATATACTGCAAACTGGTGACGAGATTGTTGACAGGTGTGCCAGCCAGCCTTGAGCAGTAGGATGGTGGGAGGGGGAGAAGCTGGAGAAGCTGAAAACCTGTAGTGGACCATGACATACATTTACCTAAAGGATTATTAGGAACACAATACTAATACTGTGTTTGTCCCCCTTTCGCCTTCAGAACTGCCTTAATTCTACGTGGCATTGATTCAACAAGGTGCTGAAAGCATTCTTTAGAAATGTTGGCCCATATTGAGAGGATAGCATCTTGCAGTTGATTCGGTTTCAAGGGCAGGGTTTACTAGAGGAATGTTAACCAATCAGAGAATCACTGGACGTGACGCAAAAAAAAAGACAAAACTACACAGCCAGTTGTCAACAAGGAAGTTACGTTAGCACCGCTAGTTAACATGGGCAGCAGTAGACTAGTATTAGCATTTCTGTCCTTACTAGTTCATTTGTTGACAAAATGACACACCAATATTTGTACTAGTGACTTCACTGTGCATTGTACTATGTATAACTGTGGATATGACAAATAAAGCAAATCTTATCTTACATTAAATGTTGCGCTCTCTAGGCGCTTTAAAACACGTGACATCAATAATGTACTCTAATTTGTAATTTGTAAGAGCAAAAAGAAGCAAAGGTGCTCAAGGGGCTCAATTCTGTCCAATCACAGAGGGACAGGGCCATTAAAAATCTCACCTAATTGGTTAAAAATCTTTTTTTACGAAGGGAAGCCACTCTTTCAACACAAAACTATTTGATATGTGATAAAATGAGAGTAATTACATAGAAAAAAAAGAATGGAAAAAACACAAAAGATAAACTGTATTTAGAATTTATATCAAATTTATGTCAAATTTGGTCTAAAAAATTGAGGAAGCCTGGCTTCCCTTGGCGTTTAGGTCTGTCTGTAGAGGGATCTGCACTGTCTAGTGGCTAAAATTTACATAGTGTCATTTTAAAATGATACATAAAATGATTAATAAAAACAAATTCAACATTGTTAGCACAACAATCATTTATTTCAATGTGTAACCAAGACCTATAAAATATCTGCCATAGCCAACATGTATTTTAAGGTATATGAGAAATAACAACTATATATTTTTTAGAAATCTCAACATGTTTAGTCCTTAAGTCTCATACAAATAAGTACAAAAGTTTCTCCCAAAAATGTATTTCCTGACATACCTGGTCTGGTGGTGACAGTCAAGTACTATTGAACCTGTAACACTACAAAGCAGCCACAGGTCAGCTCTCAGCAGCCACTTGTTGATTCTGGTTTACTCAGTAAAACATTGTCAGAGAAAGTGTTTAACAGGTTGATATTTGTCTACTTTCATTACAGAATTACAACATACCTTGGAGAAATTGGCAGTCTACACAATCTAGTGGTTTATATTTATTTAAGAGGAAAGGTGAACTCTAAAACATAACTTTTCCTTTATGTCAACACTGTAATCTTTTATTGCTGAACTCAGAGCAAATTTAGACAATAAAATAAAATATAAACTCAGTACATCCAGCTTTAAAACCTTTTGTTGAACACACCTTTCAACACAAAAAAATATTTTTTTTTTACATAATTTGTGGTTTTACAATGATACTATAATGTGAAAGTATATTATTGTGTTTTGTGGTCAAAATATTTTGTGGTCTTTCTGGTCTATCGGCAAACATAGTCAGAGCTAAAATGTTTACTGTGTGTGGGTGAAAAAAAAAGCAAAGAAGATGTGCGTTTATAATAAACGACAATTTATTATAAAGATTACAACCTGTTGTGTTGCAGAGCGCTGTGGTGGCCATGCTGACCAGTTTTCAATGTGTGCTCTTTAGTTTTAGAAAAAGGAAGAAAAAAAACTACAAGTACACACACACCACTCACTCTGAAAAGTACAGACATACTGAAAAAGAGGAAGCTAGAAATGAGGAGAACCATAAAAAGTCGTAAAACCAGGTCATACAATCAGAAGGAAGCTTTCATATTCTGGTCAGAGAGCTATGGAGTCCTCAGTCAATTACCAGAAACTTCTCAACCTTGTCTCCATTTGCCTTTTTTATTGTAGCAGACACTTTTGTCAAATAATTACCAATGTATTTGAAAAAACATTAGAATATCTCTTAAAGAGTTAAAGAGTATATGGTCTATTGGAAGGCTAAATTTATATAAATTCACTATAGATAATGACATACAAGCCAGAGAAAACCATTTCCTGTAAATGTAAAGCACTTTGTCTTTTTATGAAATATTCTTACATTTCTTTATAAAAACCCAAGATAATAAATGCTCCAATAGATCCAAGTGGCCTCATAGGTTCATAGTTTTATAGTTTCAAGTTATCAGGCGCCATTGACCAAATGTGGGGTGTCTCTTTTAATACCACTGAATCTATGTTATATATTTAAACACTTTATTTCAGCAGGTCAGCCATTTGTAACTGAATGTTATTGGGGTCAGGATAATTACAATGTGGAGATAGTGTCCATTACATTTGACTATAAGTTATTACAAATATAAGAAATTTCTCAAAAAAAAAAAAAAACTAACCAACATATTTTAGCAGCAGTGAGGTTTTTACAATATGTGCAACTCAAAATGCCTCCTTTAAGATGGAAGAACTGAAGGCAACATTAACAATGGAGGCTTGGTATTGGCCTGATTCAACATAATTATATCTGTAGGTAGTATCTTAGGACTGACTTCTGGACCAAAATGAATGTGACTAATACTGTGTATTACTTGGCCTTGAAGGTTACATTCTGTCAGTAATGACAAAAAAGGTTGGGATATATAAATGCTCCTCATTCTTTAAGTATAATCTATTAATCTTTGTTTAATTTCAAACTGCTTAATGTTTATTAAAATATTACAGTATAAACTTTGTCTACCACATTTTATGTTACACTATAGCTACATTATGCTATACTATATTATATCATACAGACTAAAATGTAATGTGCTGTACAAATACTTCATATTGTGGTTAAATGTGGTCTTAAGTGTTTCTACTGTAAAAAAAAAAGGCATCTTGATGAACCTGTAACACTTTCTGATTGTGGCTCCGCCTTTGTTAAGGTACTGTCGACTGCAGATCTGTGGAGGATGCAGGCACTGAACCATTGATTGTGCTTCAAAGAGACATACTATTGCACTGTAAGGTTGTTTATGTAAGTTCTAGTAAGACTGGTGTAAAAACAATAAAACAAGAGCTTTTGTGGATTATTGGCTTTAAAATTGATCCTTAGAAAAGGAAGGAGTTTCTGTGACATGTGGTTTTACGTACCAGTAGTCAAACTGTTACAAGGTTAAAAATCTTCTAAGCATTTTCAGAGGGCCGAGATTGTTTGGTTTATGTCTACTAAGGCAACCCTGTGTTCATGAGCCAAAAATGATGTAGTAAAGGTCAAACTAAAATTATTTGACAGGGTTGTCAGCATTAACCATTACCTTTAACTCAAAAAAATTCTTCTTCTCACAAAAAGGTAACATTATATCCTCAGTTTTCTGGTACACTTCTCTGAGTTGGTTTACAAAAACAGTAAATGTATATATATTTATCTTGATCCTAAATATCCTGTAGTGTTGAATACCAACATAATGTTGGTGTCAGGAAACCACAGATATTTGCCCATATAAAGGTTAGCCACGTGACTTTATATGCAATCATTAGACATAATACTTTTTTAGACTTATTGTGGCTTTTTAATGCAAACATTGTATTGGCAATTGTAAACTCTGGATATTACATATGGCCTTTGAGAAGTGATTGAAGGAAGCTCATTATATGGCAGTGGGTCCCATATATGGCACATGGCATGTTCTGTGACTAGTCACAGGTACGGCCATCTTTCTCTGTTTCTTTTTAAGAATAAATCTAGAGTTGAAGTTATGTGTCATTGAGGGGAAGGAAAAGCTATTTTCTGTACAAATGGCTTTAAACAAATAGCACCTTGTACAGTAAGCCCTCTATAAGCAGGTTATAAACCAGAGGTTTACAGTTGGAGCTTCGCTTCAACTCTCCCTGAAACACAGCACAAAGTCACACTCATCGACAAATCATTGTGAATTCCAAACATCATTAAAATGAGCCTGAAATTCAACTCATTGTCAAATCATAAGAAACTAAAAAAATCATCTTCATACCATTATAAAATCTAGAAGTCATTACCACTACATATTATTACTTCTTATTCTTAAACTCTAAATAATTTGCATTGATATAGGAACTTAAAATCAACACAAATTTCTTATGAGTAATATTGGAAATAATGTTAAATCACAAGAGCAGAAACTGACACTGAAGCTAATCTTCTGTTAGCTCACTAACTGTCCATCAAAAGTTGATCCAAACATATCTTATCAAGGATGCTTGTAGAAGCTCCAATTGGCTTTTAGACCAAAGTCTAGTTAAGTGTCAAGACGTGCAGCTGCTGTGCCTACTTGGTGCAGTTTGGTATACATCGGCTTTAGGAGGACAACAAAGTGGTAAATAATGAAATGTTGCCTGCCAGTTTAATAGAACATAACAATATTTTAAAATGTAATGTATTTTCTCTTTTATTAATCTTTAATTATTATTATTAACTTATTATCATTAAATACCAATACAGAAGTCATTGTGACCTGCACTTTTTCGATTGACCAAAAGCTGATGAACTACAAAGCAGTAGAAAGTGTATTTAGAGAGCAAGGCTCAATGTTGGAAAACAATCCTAAAATTAATATAGACTAGTAAAAGACACTGCTTAATATCTGACCAAGGAAATTAGTATTTAAGGTCACAGTTTAGGATGTCTAAATGTTAGTGGTCAGAGGTTAAGTGTCAAGTAGATCCATCCAGTAACTGTCGTAGTGCCCTCTCTATGTTGATTCTGTGTCCCAGTCTGGTGACACCCAGCTCCACATAGTCCTCTTTGGTGAGGGCAGGGAGGTGGGAGCCTTCAATCTCATGCTCTTGGAAGCGCTGGCGGTGTTCGGCTAGACCAACGCTTTCTAGCCAATCACCCACATCGTATTTATTCCACAGGTTGAGGGGCCGCTGCCTCCACGGTCGAAGAGCCAGCAGGGGCCCGCTAAGAACAGGGGAAGGACAGGGCGAGGCATGGGGTGAGGGTGAAGGAGAGCGGGAGCGGGTTCTGGCACTGGCACTACGCATAACAAAACGGACTTCCTTTGGTTCTGAGGGGAGACTAAGGCTTGATGACTTCAGGATGGTTAGACCTCGACCTGAGCTGAGGTCTGGCCTTTCTGGACAGGAAGTGGGGGACGTGGCGAGCCCTATGGACCTATCAGCGGGGGAAGGAGAAGGAGACGGGCTGCGGCGAGTGACAGGATAGCGGCTGCCTGGTCGGACTGTATAACTAGCACCGAATCCTCGCTGGGAAATGGTGTGAAGTTCACCTAGACTGGAAAACAACCTGCAACACATCAAACATCATATTATTGTCAACATAACATAAACAGGAGAGTTGTAACTCACAGCATGCAAACATATATTTTCACCACAGGAACACAACAACCTGCACCTTGTATCAATGTCAAACATTACAAAAATGTTCTTTTATAATAACGTTCTAAGATATAAGGTGTTGTTATTTCAATTTCAGATTATTAATCTCAGTCCAAACATATTACCAATGTTAATTGTTTTGGTTTTGGCTGCCCCTTTTCCTTATAATTCAAATCTTGTCTCTAACTAAGATGTATTTTTATCATCTAGTATTCATCTAGTATTTTTTATACATATTGTATTAGTAACATAGCATTATTTGACTCTATGATAATAAACATAGGAGTATTGTTTTCTGTTAATATCAACAGAACAGGTCATCAAGTTCCTGTTGTGTAAAATTCAATGGAATGATGGAGTATTGATTTATTTAGTAGTTAGTACTGTGCTGTGAACATGTTAGCATTTAACTGTTAGCTAGGTCAATATTTTTTAATAACTATAAAATGTTTACCAGTATATAAAAAACCTACTTTTTCACTGTCCACACATCTGGAACAAAACAACACAGTGTTATGTTGAATGTGCTCCTATGTCTGTTATATTTAACTGGTACAACATGCTTTGCTGTATAAAACATAAAACATAATTTACAAAATATCTTTGAACAGTGTGAATTTGTCATGGTGTGTCTAAATTTGAGCATTTGTCAGTGTTTTGATCCGTGGTGGTTAGTCTATTATTTATTGTGAAGGTACCCAACTTTACGCTGATGTGTAATGCATTCTCAATGTACCTGGCACCTCCCACAGGTGACCTCCTGCCAGGGTCAAGGGGACTTGGTTCCTCGCCAAGAGAATGACTGTCTTTGTTGAGAAGCTGCAGCCGATTGGCCAGATCCAACCCAGACCCCGCTCGTCCGCTTAACTCCAGTGCTGAAGCAGAGCGGCTTGTCAGATCTACAGCTGACCCTATCCCCTGGCCTCCCAACGCTGCTGGACGAGTCCCTTCGTCTGGACTGATGCCCCTGCGTTCATCAGCCCTATCATCGACTCCTCCCCAAAGCTTAGACCTCCTCTGAAACAGGTAACGTGGTTGGCGTCCAGCTCCACCGGTGGGAGAGGAGGACAGGGGGGAGGATGGTGAGGACGCAGCTGAGGGGAGAAGTTCACTGTCCGACGATTGTTTCAGCAGTGGATCCCGGAGAGAGGAGCGTCCCCGGCCAATAGGGGAGCGGAGGCGAGGCTTAAGGCCTGACGGGGAGGTGGCAGTGGAGGAGGAGGTGTGAGCAGCTGGTGGGGATGAGGGAGACGTGGGAGCTGGAGGTGAGGCTAAAGTGATGGAGGGTGGCAGTGAGCTAGGGGAGGACGAACTATCGTGGAGGCGCTCATCACCATTCTCCTCATCTCCTCGCCTTCCCAAACATTCAAGACCCCCCTCTTCTCCACCTCCTTCCGCACATCGCCTTGACACCAAGGTGAGGGAGGACGGGGGAGGAGGGGCAGAGGAATTTGCAAAGGCAGGAGGCGGAGTCACAAGGCCGATTCGACGCAGCTCTTCCCTTGTCTCTTCGTCACTGGATGACAACAATGCAGGAGGCAGGGTTACTGTGTAAGCCCCGCCTTCCTCCTCAGAACTGCCCACTGTGAGGCTCCTGCGCCTGTCAATCAGGGCAGAGTGACTCTCATTGGCTAGAGCTGGTAAAGGGGAGGGTCTCCAGCGCTCAGGGGAAGGAGCAGCAGGAGATGTTACTCCCCCTTCAGTTTCTGGACGCTCCACCTGTCCGTCCGGGAAAAGGGGCGGGGTTATACGTTTATGTCTCAGTTCAGGACTGGTTTGAGGGGTTGTTCGCTTAGTTCGCTGCTCAGGGCTAGTCTGAGGGGTGGTGCGTTTGGATCGTGGTTCAGGGCTGCTCTGAGGTGTACTGATAGGGGTGCGTTTGTGTCGACCTTCTGGGCTGGCAGCTGGGGTGGGGATGGGTGTAGTGGAGGCAGAGGCGTGTTTACTTCTTGGTTCGGGGCTCGGTGTGCGAGCGGTTAGGGCTCTTTCTCGTGCAGCAAGAGCTAGGGCAAGTGGGGAAGAAGGATCTGAGGGGAAAGAATTATGAAGTTCAGAACTAAGTATACATTACACAATATGCTCCGTTTATTAAATCACTAAATGTGTTTTTCTATCAACTTTCTTGCTAATAAAAGTGTACTTAGTGTGAAAACCAAACCCAGTTTGCTTTATGGACCTACTCAGTTTCATATGGCTTGATAGGTGGTGGAAACTATTTAACACATATCTCCACTGGATCTTTTGACTGCCCATGCTGGAGTACTCAATAAGAACTCATAAAAGTGTACAAGCATGAACTTCATAGTCACTATACCACTCATCCCCTCCCACTCAGTCAATAACATTAAAAGAGCTGGATAAAAAATAGTGTTGACTGACCCAAAGGTTTCCCAGTCAGTGGATGGAGGAATGTGTGGGGTGTTGGAGAGGGCGACAGAACGGGAGCTGGGGGAGGAAGCTCGCCGAGGTCGTCCATTGAATGACTTTGAGTCAGAAGGAGTGGTGGCTGGTTATCTGACCCTGCCCCTTCCACTGACAGGAAGAGGGAGGACCTCCGGCCTTGGACACGGGCACGCTCAGAAAGGACCTGCTGCTGGTACAACTCTGCCCTGCTGGGACTGCTGCTCCCTTCCTGTTTCCCATCGTGATCTTTGACTCCAATTCCTAAATAAGAAAAACACTGTAACCACGCTGCTAGTGAAGATTTAATAAATATTCTGTAGCTCCTAGAGAAAGAAGTGCTCATATTGTAAAAAGTTTCAATTTGATATTAAATCTGTAATGTAAGTAAGAACTCGAGAGGAAACAATCCTAACCCTGTTCCTCAACAGGAAGTTGCTTCAACAAAGGTGACTTCCTTCTTTGTGGTTTGGTGGGTGGAGCCTGCTGTCCTACATTAGCATAAGGGTTTTCTATTGGTCGTCCACGTCGGCGTGACAATGGGGAATGTCCGAGAACAGGACTGGTACTGTGCAGCGACAGCGTAGAGGTGTGTGTGGCAGTGTGAAGAGTGTGTGTGGCAGTATGTGTGGCAGTGTGCAGAGCATGTGTAGCAGCAGCATGCGCATCAGGCTGCAGCGGTGGCGTGTCCTGCAATATTATCATGGACCTCGCTTTCCTCTGCCGCTCCGCATGTGCGTGGCTCCTCACTGGTGAATCACAAAGTTCCTGAAGTCTTGGTTCAGCTCCTGGTTTAAAGCTGGAGCGAGTTAGCCCTTCTCCTCGCGCTGGAGGAGGAGGAGGAAGGAAGGATGGAGGAGGCCCAGAGTCCAGGATATACAGTGAGGACAATGAAGAGGCAGAGGGTGGAGGTGGCGGGGCTGTTTGGGGGGGCGGTGGAATGAAGCTGTCAGTCAAAGACGAACTTCGTGGAAACCGGCTCTCATTGATTAAAGCAGTGATACGGTCGTCGTCAGGGGTACCTGTAGTCATATCAAGAACAGAATCACCAGACCAGGTACACATCCTTGAATGTGAATATGTTTGAAGCATTCTCACATTAACACATGGAGTACTGTGGTAAACTCTCAGAACTGCATTTACAATGTCAGCAAGCATGGTCACTGTGTAAAATTCAAAATAAGTTTGGCATATCATAGTTTTTGTTTTACCAAAGCTCTTAGTTCTGGACATTCCTCTTGGTAAAGGCATTGTGCTCTTCTCTGGGGCGGTGGGGGGTACCAAACCCTGACGTTCAAACAATGACTGAAAATAAAGAATAGTCTTAAATAGAGTCTGCCTTGAAAACATCCAGTGGTTGGTTAATACTTATTTTACATTAATCTCAGCTTGTGTGATCCTTCGGCTAGTCGGCCTCTGTTTGACTGTAGCTGCTCTAAAGTCATCTGATGGGCGGGACCTTAGAACAACCTCCTGTGGACTTCCTGCCAACATCTCATCCAGTTTCTCTGAACATAAGAGACACAAAGAACTTCACCAACTAACATACAACACATATATGACATGTTACCAAGCTTCACACATGCCTGACATCAAGCCGGACACCAATCATAGTACATTGTCTAAAAATTCAGATTCCTTAAATGAATGAATGAATTTCATAACTTTCAAATGTTATACAACAATGGTGGCACAGTGGTTAGCACTATCGCCTCATAGAGTCCCGGGACGGACAGGCAATTCTGTGTGGAGCTTGCATGTTCTCTCCATGCGTGGATGGGTTTTCTTCTGGTTACTCCAGTTTTCCCCACCAGCAAAAAAAAACATGCTATAGGCTCCGTTAGTGACATGACTAGGGTACATGTCATGACTGAATGAATTTTTCCATGGTAATAATAAAAAAACATTATTAGTCAGCAATTATAAAAGTAGCACAAGGGGATATTTTATTCCCTAAAACAAAAGTACAGCACCCAAGTCTGTATTTTTACCTAAACTAAATGTAAATGGCTTTTGGCAAAGCTTTGTTCTATTTTGCGTAATGGGGATGTAACAGTGACAGTGGTTTGATTTGATAAATTTCTCAATTTATTGTATTGCCAACAAAACCAAACAAAATTATATAAAATTCTAGTCTGGTCTTGTAAGTAAAATGGAAATATAGATTTGTAAAATAATATATTTTGTAAGGGTGGACTTTACTAACTATTTTCAAAAACAAACAAACAAAGTCAACAAATTCAATACATTTTAAGTTGCGACTCTATAGTAACATTTTTATATTTTTTGTACACCACAACAAAATGCTCAACACATAAAAAACGACACACACGACACTTTCAATGTCTGCACCAGAGCTATGTGACTCACCGTATCGACGCCTCCTGGCTGCAAAAAGACCAAAGGTCAAAAACATAAACAGCACCAGTTTAATTTACACTAATTTACACTGTGCATACATTTGTGCACTTGTTTTATCATAAAAAGGGATTTGCACAATAAACAGACAATGACACACAGCCCATGAGCCACTTTAAGATTTTAAGTTGTTGTTCTGCATTTATTTAATGTAAAAAGTACAAACTGAGCTTACAAATACGGCAAAACAAGTGTGTGTTTGTGTTACCTATGTCTTCTAGGTCAGCAGTCATGGACTTAGATCTGAGTGTCAACGAGGTGCTGGGGGCCCTTTTAGGAGGAGGCGGAGCTAGAACATACCAATAAGACATATTACGATATACAGAAATCAGTGTGCTATTTTGGTTTGTCTTGATGCTGTCACTGAAGCCAAAAACAAATCTTTAACAGACTGTTTTAACAAATAAATAGATGTGTATAAATAAACTGTATATTTATAGAGTTTAGTTATTAAAATTAGATGTTAATCATGTGTACCTTTCTTTCTGAGGAGGTTGGATTCAGATTTTCGGGAAACAGAGACAACCTTCATGAGCAGACGGCTACCTCCCTGACGAATCAGGGAAACAACTTGACGGTGACCCACCTTTACCACATCACTGCCATTTACCTTTTTAGACAGACAATGACATTTTATTTAATTTACTATCATCATTTTAAGTATTAGTTAGAATTTGTTTTTGAAGAACCCTTACCTCTATGAGGAAGTCTCCTGTCCTTAGGCCTGATCGCCAAGCCACCCCTCCCTGATCGACTGACTCCAGGTACTGCAGGGCTGGAAAAGCTGGGGTAGGCGCAAATTCTTCAATAGGTGTTTCAGCTTGGATTAAACCAGAGAAGGACTATTTTAGCAATTTTTTGTTTATGTAATACAAATTAGCAATACATAGCTTTTACTTGACAGTGACAGAGGAAGATTCCAATCTAGGAAGCTTGCTTGTGTGGTACATGCTTTACCAGGTGAGCCACATCACCACCCACCAGCCTTCCACAGGCTAATCTAATTTTACCTTTAGCTCCTCTGAGGACAAAGCCGAAACCCTCACTCTCCCTCTTTTGCAACACTGCTGTCTTCTCTTCAATCACATAGTCACTATAACATGACAAAAAGACAAACGGAATGATTAAGATTATAACAAATTAATATAGCTTTGTGTACAAGGCTTGCTAAATTACATGTTAAATTTGATCTATTTATGTTTCTCTTTCCAACCGCACGACAGTAAAACCTGGCTACCAAATGTGCACTTGAGATTAAGAAAGATTTTTTTTTTTACTTCATCTTGATATCAAATAAAAGCAAATAATTTTTGTATAGATAAGATAAGATAAATACTTAATTGTCTGTCCTCAAAGGTGACAGAATTCTTTCTTTGATAAAGCTCCGCCTACAGCACATATGACACACATAGAAAGCACATTAAAAAGACAATTTGGAATGTTTTACCTGTAGGAGGTGTAGTTGTCATAGGATCCTACTGTATAATGTCTAAATAGTCTCTTTGTGCGGTCCTCCCTTGTCTCTGAAATAAAAACATTTCCAGTGTAACAGATTTCTCTTGTTTGTGGCTACAGGCATCTGAGCACAAACTAATTGAATTAGTTTTTTAGCTGTCATATTTACCTAGTCTTGGGTCATATTGTCTCATTTGTACTTCTTCCACACAGTCAGCCGGAAACCAACCAGTGCGTCCTTTAACACTTCCTTCCCAAAATCCACCTTCACCAATAGACAGTACTGTAGGTCCACAGCAAAAAGAGTTATGAATATATTTAAAAGTTATTGTTCTTAAGTTTTTAAACAGTGGTCAAACACACATATTTTTTAAAGTAAATATAAAGAAATAAATATAATACTAATATATATTTTATTTAGTTTTAAGAACAATGGACGTGTAACAATTGTAAACAAATGTGAATTTGACAGACATCAATATTATTGAAAGAATGTAAATTTCTATCTCCTAAAACAGGGGTGCCCAAAGTGGAACAAGGTATTTGAGTTGGCCCACCAGGGGTTGTCATGTTTCTGACTGAAATTGCATACAGACTGCTGAATTAATCTGTGAGCACACTTTCCCATTGGTAAGGCATGACGTATTCCACTGAAGAGGAGCCAAAAATGAAAGGGTCTTATAAAAAGAAAACACAGTAACTATAAGACAATTCAGGTAGTTTGTGCATATGCGCACAGTTGGACACTATATAAGTGTCCTAAAACTAGTCCTATTTTGACGGTTTTTGAAAGGTCTGTCTGGGTCAAACATTTTCAGTTTGCAGGCTTTCAGTTAGGTGCTAACTGGTCAGAACAAAGTGAGCGGCAAAGGCAGTGGCACACAAACTAAAGGCCTTTTAACCAAACTTGGGAGGAAAAGTATTTATTTTCATTACATGCAAAAGATTTTTTGCATTTGGTCCGTGGCCCACTAATACATTAGAATTGCAGTGCACAGATAACAGTTCTGTCTGACCTTTCACCCTCTCCCCCCGGTGCAACTGGATTTCTCCAGGACCCTGAGGCACGTAGGACTGAGTGGCAATGAAAGTGCGCCCTGGAACAGCACTGTATAGCCTCCTCTTTCTCATCTGGGGGGTCAAGGGAGGTGAAGAGGGGGGACTGGTCTCTACATGGCCTCCTCCACTTGGGCTGCACACAGAGAGAATCTGTTTTAGCGAGACTGGGAACAATGACACTACAGCTGAACATACATATACTAAAGCTGATGGATGAGCTTATTGTCAAAAGGATATCTCTACCTCAGTCTGCGTGTGTGTCTCCTAAGTGAGTGTGTATGCGAGTCATGGTGGGTCTCCAGGCTTTGAAGTGAGGGTCCTGGTGAAGAAGCAGGGCTTTCCAGAGCGTTATCACTGGCTGAGCGAATCAGAGAGCGGGGAGATGACAGCCCGTTGCCAGCTGTTGTCCTGGTCCCGCCACCCATTCGCCGTCGCTTTGTGTAGGATGGAGATTCTCTGAAGGGGACTACTTGGGCACAAATACACAAGTGTGAACACACAGTAAATGGAAACTACTGCATGTGTTCAAAAAATCTAAATGTTCATATTTTACACTGACTCACCAACATCAGAGGGTTTATGGATCTTAATAATTTCTGCCAAATCAAAGTTCCCGGCAATGATTGCCACCTTCAGATAATTACAACAATAATCATATTGATACTGAGCCACATTAAATTAGTAAATTCTAAGCAGAATAGTTTATAACTGAATAATGGTTATGTTTTACCTGAAAAGCTGTCTGGTTATTGTAGTTTTTGGTGTCTTTATTGGCTCCTCTGAACAAAAGCACCCTGGCACAGCTGTCCTGCAAGAGCAGCAGTAATTGTTTTAGTTAAATTAAATATATATTATACTTATATGACTCACATCAATGAGTCATTTCAATTGCAATGTATCTCCTGATGTCCTTCATTGATTATTTAAGGGTCAGCATCCTAAATGCAGGTTTAAACTTTAAAGCTGAACTAATTGTATTTAAGCTGAACAGTAGTGTTGTATGTTACCTGGTTGTACAGCGCACAAAGGTGCAGTGCGGTGTTTCCTGATGCATTCTGGGAGCTCATGTCAGCTCCATAAAACAGCAGGTGCTCCAAGTGCTGCACGTTACCATAGCGACATGCCTGAACTCACACACGCACGCACACACACATACATACGCACACACACACACACACACACACACAAATACACACACACACACACACACACACACACACACACACACACACACACACACACACACACACACAGGTGCCCAGAAAAGACATAATTGTACAGGGGTTAACTTCACGAGTTTAACATTAAACTATCTTTGTAGTGTATATGTTTTTAAAATATTTTCTTTTTTATTCTTTATTTAACCAGATAGGTCAATTGAGAACCAATTCTCATTTAAAATGATGACCCGGCAGCATGTGTGGGGGAGAGACTCGTGTAGATGTCTTTAGTGTGAGTGCCTGTCACCTGGTGGATCTCCTGCCACCCGTTTTCATCCATTATTCCTAAAACCATGACAACCGAAAGATAACACAAAATCAAATGCAAATATAAATAATATATGATAAACAGAGACATACATGTTGTTGCACAAACTTTCGGTCTCTTTTCGGCACATTACCTAAGGTGGCATGGTCCTGCAATAGAAGTTCACAGCAGTAGGGGGCGCCTCCAACCATGGCAGAGTGATAAAGAGGAGTCAGGCCTCTGCTGTCTTTGTAGTCCGGAGATGCTCCAAGGTCCAGTAAGGTCTGCAGAAAAACAAAAAAAATTTCATTTCATTACATATTTTTTTGTGGCCACTGCTTTTTAAGCTTCACCTTAGTGGTGGCAACCAGGCATCAAGGCTCAGGAAATTACAGTATGTTTCTGGGATATGTTCGCTTATAGCCTGTTCCACAGATGCTATTATTGCAGTGAAGTCTCATAACCCAATCTCAACCTGCTTAAAGTTATTATGTTGATAGGAAAACAGTACGGCTGTGTGATATAGCATTTCAACTAGTTGCTAAGATTGACAAAGGCAATGCAGATTTAAAACACTGACCCAATAATGCATCTTTCAGCTTAAATGAAAATACAGTAGGACACAGGTAGTGACCTCACAACCTGACACTTATGAAAAGCCATTGGATGACATGGTAGTATAATGGAGTATTTAATGATGTACTCACAGTAAGAGCAGCACTGTTCCTGCAGAGGACAGCTCGATGCAGAGCCGTGATGCCATCCCTGGTCCTGAAGTCTAGATGAGCCCCTCCGCTACGAAGAACTTTAATTAGGTCACAGCTCTCTTCAAGCTGGACGGCCAGCGTCAATGGACACTCTGACAAAAACAGAGATAGTTTTTCTTGATATTAGGGCCTAAAGAACACTCTTGTTTCTATTTGAGTCCACAATTCCGCATGAAGGCAAAAGACATTTATAAGCTAGAACAATTTTATTTGTGATTTTCTTAACATAGACAACTGCTTACAGGCTGTAATAAGGAGGGATGTGAGATGTGGAAATCCTCTTAGGCTTGCTTAGAAACTTATTTTATTAATGGAGCATAGATGAGGGTTACATTTATTACAAACAACCAAAAAGAGGAAAACACTGGTCAGTTGTAACCATGTCTTACCCCCGCTGTCCGAGTCATGAAAGTTGGGGTCAAGGCCTTTTTCCAACCATTTGGAGACTTTTTCCACATTTTTCTGGTGTACATGTTCCATAAACCGCTTTAGGTTGGCCTGAAAAAAGAGGAAACTTTAATTAATTATTGTACTGTTCTATAATTTCTTGATGCAACTAATTATTACACACTAACTGATAGAACTTAGATAAACCTTAGACCTAATTATTAACCCAGGCTTTATGTTGCTTTTTCTTACCTTTGTGTGCAGCTTTGCCAGTTGTTTGTCATCAACATAGCTTTGAGTATAAACTCTCCTCTTATATCGAAACTACAAAACAGAGGCTAAATATTAGGGACAGTTGAAATGTATTTTTGTAATAGGTAATATATAATAGGTATATTTTTTATAACTCTCTAGAAACAAATTGTTAAGACTGTACTGTACCTCCAGGTAAGGGATGGGTGTGATGGGAGGTAGAGGATACTCCTTCAGCAGTCGCTCTTCATCCAGAAACTTTCCGGCTCGGCCGTTGAACGCCGGCTGGAAGAGACCATAGTTCAAAACATCCGACAGAGACTGAGTCAAGGTCACCAGAACCCTCTGTTTACTGGTCCAAACTGGCAACTCTGGGTCCAACCGCAAACACTTCTGAGAGACAGAGACAGGAAAACACACATAGATGGACAGAGAGGGATAAACACAGATAGACCCACACATGTCCTATTTCTTCATTCATGCTTTTTTGCACTGTATATTATGAGTGTGCTCACCAGATCTATGTGGACAGTTACACAGTTTTAGTTTTCAGACCTATTATTGGGGCTATGGGAAACACTCTTTTCAGTCATTTTAAAATTTAATTTTACAGTTCCCGTGAATGCTATAACTCATCTAAGTGCTTTGGTTATAAGTAACTCATAATGCCACTTAATTATTGATTATATTGATACATGTACTTTTATATTTATTTAGAAAATGTAGGATTTTAAATTTAACAGATCAAGTATTTTAAACATAAAACAACCTTTTTAGTGTAGGATATCCTTTATTTATAAATTCAGATTATGTTTTTCTAAAAAGCCTGTGGGCTTAACCTCTAATGTACATATGACATGTGTGTGACCCATTTACCACTGGCCTAACTCTAAGATAAAGACATGACCAGTAGAAACACAAACGTGTGACTGCCTTAAAGCTCTGGACCATATAGTATCTACAGTGTGTGTGTGTTACCGTCTGCTGCAGGTCCGGGATGCCAATGCGGACGACAACGCTGTTTCCAGGGGGGGTGTCCTCCCCATCGTCGTCCCTGGCAACAGCAGAGCCTGTTGGGTTGCCATTAGTAACCGCCTGTTGCCGCGGGCGATCATGTTTGGTGTCAGCAGCCGGACTCAGAGGCATGTGGCTGAAACATACGTACATACACATTCATTCAGAGAGCAGCCGTGACCGTCTGCAGCCAAAGATAAGTGCATTGTCAACAATGGTTAAAGAGCGTTTCATGTTTCTTCAGGTTAAAGTGTACTCAAAACACTGAAAGAGTCTTCCATACACACTTTATATTTAGTAGCTTAAGCACTTTATTTGTGCTGAGCTATTTTTCAGACTCTCACATGACATCCACCTTCTCTGAGGCTAATAATACCTTGAGGATGTGTCGTTACATCCTGTTTTTTACTCTCTGTCAGTTTTGGGGATTGTTCTCAAGTTGAACCGCCACTCCTCTCCTTCGACTACTGTATAGCAACTGCCAGTGTTATTTCACAATCACAAAGCCACTTTATTACGTGTATCGTCAACGCTTGTATTAATCATTGCTGAGGCTAATTACCAGTCGATTTTCTTTCAATCCCATAAGCGATCACAAGTCAAGTCAAAACTTAATGACTGCTTGCATTACAGCTGAGATAAAAGAGACCGAGAGCGCGAGAAGATGATGAGTTGTGAGTTGTCATAGAAACTGCAATAGCAGGGAATCCTGTGCTAACCTCACTGTGTCACTCTGTGTGTATCTGTGTGTTAAAAAAAGACCCCTGATCTACATGCTCGCTGTTGCCATGGCAACGCAGTTGAACAATTTTCACAGTTCCTGTTTCAAACTACCCTTGTACTAGCTGACCTACCTGTCTGTGCCATGGTACTACTGTTACATACAACCAGCGTGTGTAGAGCAAGTGCAGTCAGCCACATATGACAGAAAAGTATTGGGAGTGTTGGGAGAGGTTCAGAGATGGTTCAGATGTGGAGGGTGTCTCGAATGTTTGGAGAGGATTTATGCACAGAGCAACACAGACTAATCTCGACAGCAGCAGGACCCAGTTATGCTTTAAAGAGGCATTTACATTTTTTAATAAGTGTTGTGTTTACGCGGTAATCTTCAGCTAACTTCTGGTTGATTACTACATTTATTAATGTGACAACAGGTTATTGTTTTCTAATGTGTGTTAAAAAACATGTGTTAGAAAAATGTGACTTAGTTTCGGAAATATCAGAATATCATAAATGTAGAGTGATGCTAGAGCTGCTTAAACTAGAGGGTTACAAAGTGTCCAATGAATTATTAAAACCTGGATGAGTAGGAATGGTAAAAGTATCATGTTTGAGAAAGAATGTTTGTGAAATCAAGTCCTAAAAATACTGCAGAACATTTCAAAATATACAATGTGAAAACAAACTCTAGAGGTGGAGATAAACAGCCTTAAGAGCTACACCAATGGAGTTGAAAAGGTAAAAGGTTATGTGCATTAATGAGCCCAAATTTACCTAAAAAATGTTTTTTGTTTTTCTTTTTCTTTTTCTTTAGCACTAGATAATCAATTAAATAAAAGAGAGCAGAAATGAATGTGCATGTGACATTGCATTACTGTGTTCAGTGGTAAGGTGGTTGTCCCTCAACCGGAAAGTTGGTGGTTCAATTCCCGCTCCTCCCACAGTTCATACTATCGTTCATAGTTCATACTGACAAGACACTTAACCCCCTTTCCCTCCAGTGGTGTTCCAGCTGTAACACTGGTGAATGGAAGCTTAATGTAAGTCGCTTCGGAGAAAAGCGTCAGCTAAATTAATAACAATAATAAATAATAAACATGTAGCATGTAGAATTTGTTACCAAGAAAAGATGAGATAAAATATATTAAAGTTTACCATAAATTATGTGAAAGTTAAAAAAAGGGGAACAACCTAACAAACTGATTTGTAGAAATATAAATCTGTGGTTACAAAAGTACCTAGTCTAACAGAAACTAAATGTGCTCTCAAAAAATAATTTTCAATCACAGCAATGTGCTTCAAACTAAAGCTGAACTGAAGCCTGTTCTTCTATTCATTTCCTTTACTAAAAGGTCTTGATAGAATGATATTTAATGTTAACACCAGAAGGAATCTTTGGTGCACAGGATGATAAGACTGGTTTATAAATGTCAAAGAGACAGATTTGAAGACCTTACACACCCATTCATCCATTTTCAGTTGACTCCCTCTCTGTCTCTAAACAGATATTCACTAAACTATAAGGGTAAGATTTCCAGTCCAGTTGGGTTTAAAATGAAGAATAATAAAAAATTCAACTGAAGCTGTTTTTGCTTGATATTTCCTAATGTAAACACCAAGACTAAACAAAAGGCAGGCAAGCCTTTACTGCATTATGATACGTTACTGAATCTGTGCTTACAAAGGTGACTCAGCTCTGTTCAGACAAACAACAAATGCTTAGTGCAATCTGGTTCAGACAGTTTGGTCATAGTTTCATATTTGGGTAATTAAAACAAAACTACTATCATTACAAAATTTGGGAGAAAGACAATTTATGGAAACAAAAAATTCAAAAATATCATACAGGAATGTTAAGGGGATCCCATCTGCTGGACAGGTTAGGCCCCCTCAAACAATTTGACAAGCGGGCTGACAGAGTAGAGCAGAACAACATTTTATTTATTAAAAATGATCTTTCTACACTGTGATGCAATAGGAACACGTCCTCTTTTGGAGCAAACACCAACAGTTTTTCAGATAGGTATTTTCTGTGGGGTTTGATGGATTAACCTTCAAAACGAAGCCAAAAACAAACGTTAAGCTAGCTTTCAGACAGCTGTTCAAATAAAAGGGGTGATGTGTTGTGCACAGATGTAACAAAAGTTACAACGTTGATTTTAAAGTGAACCCCTACAGCAGCTCTTTAAATGAATGAATGAATGCTCATAACTGTAAAACTTTTACAGTAACAGCTTCTGACAAATCAACTTAAACTTTAATATCACTAATGAATTGGCAGACACATCAGTAACTACAGACACAAAGTTTAATTAAACACATGAGCACAACAAAGGTTCACAGAAACTGCCATGTGATGCATTATGAATAAATTTCTAACGTCGAGACAACATCCACCTACTCCTGCACATTTAGCAATGTTATGACAGTATCTTGTCATCACAGCTGTCACTCACTCCTTCTCAAGTAACCTATAATAACTGTTGATGACTTAAAACAAATCGAATTGAATTGACCTAATAAAATGATTTAACTTGGCAATGATCTGTGGCACAAGGACATAGGTAAGAAATAAATCCATATATTCTTTTTTATCAGTGCTTTCCATTTCAGGCACTTCAGACTGTTTTAGAAAATACCAATTTCACACATCTTTGAACATCTCTGCTCTTAGTAATCACACCACATTTAATCCAAAAATGCCTCATCTCTTGTCTGAAAATGTCTGATGCTGTACATGTAAATGGCTCTTCAGTTAATTTTCAATAAGAGCCGGAGCAGCTTTTGTGTTGCTCCCTGCAGTTGTTTTCTCTGCAGAGTGCTTCGTTATGTAATGTCTCCACAGGTCTGCATTCAAATGATTGGCTCAGGACACCCAGTTTCCTGATGGAATCTAGAAGCTACTGCTCCCATTCTGCCAAAAGAATACTGTTTGTCTAAAGGTGGAATTCTTGTTACACAGGAACTCTCTTTATAATATAATTCAACATTCAATTTGCTCATCATTTAACCATTTCCTGTTTCCCTCTCATCAAAGGCTCTATCTTCTCAAACAGCTGCCACAGCACTACTAGCTTTTGTGGGAATAAGAGTCAAATGTTTTGGATAGTATAAGAAGCTAATGTCAGTTAAATTAATGACATTTACACTATGTTTGCCAAAATATAAAAAATGCTAAAAAAAAAAAAAAAACATATGAAAGGCTTTTTGTTATTGTATGTCCTACTTAAAATCGATTAAAACAATATTTGTGACATGAATATGGTGAAAAAACTAATTTACAGTGATCTGACCCAATTTCAGATAAACAAATAAAATGTCAATATGAACATCATATATTTATATTTTTAGAGAAAAGAGCTACAGCATTTGCCTGGGCTTGTTGCATAATTCAGAAAGACTTAATGTTCCTTGATAGCGAGAAGCGTGGCTGTGTTACCAGATGACAATGATCACACAGTCTGTCAGTTGTTAAAAAGAAAAATTAGCTTCCCGTCCTGAAGTGTAAATCCTGGCCTGTGCTGCTTTGTGTAAAAAAGTGAGAGAACAGCCAGCATGATAAAGAAAAAATGGGATAAACTACTTTTTTTGGCAACCCAATATTTGAACTACACACTATTAGGCATTAATTGAGTATTTGTAACAACTTAAGTCCATAAATTGCTTTGATACTAATTCATAGTTAATTGCATATTTATTAATGCTCTAACGCGGCTCAATAGTGTAAAGTTA
Organism: Neodontobutis hainanensis; assembly: GCA_024349245.1. Lineage (NCBI taxonomy): Eukaryota > Metazoa > Chordata > Actinopteri > Gobiiformes > Odontobutidae > Neodontobutis > Neodontobutis hainanensis. The sequence goes on along the minus strand of JALDNG010000014.1, from coordinate 857,292 downwards.
TCATTAAGTATTACTCATTTCTGAAAAAGCAGATAAGCACTTACCTATTGTCAGCAGTCCCATTAAACTTTTCCAACTCCCTTCACTGGTTTCTGTTGATCGTGTCTGGTTTGTCGTGCTGCTGAGTCGCCCTATTGGTGTGATCTTGGCTCAGGTCTAGGTTCAAACTTTGGTTTTAGTACAGGTTCTTGTGAGAGGTCTGCACCTTGTAGGACGTGACACAGGTGTCTTTTAGTTGTAATCCGTAGGTGCAGCGGATGTGGCAGCAGTAGAACCAGTGTAAGGTGAAGGTGCCTTAGGAAGAGGTGTTTTTTTGTAGTTCAAGTGTAGTTCTATCGTTCGTAATCCTTTAGTCAAATGTGGGGTCTCAGATTTTCAGAATGTATTGTGGAAACTGCCCTTCCCATCCTGTAGAAAGGGAGGAAGAGTGAGAGGAAAGCGGGTAGGAGGAGGGTGGGAGTCACAGAAGAAGGAGGCCAGGATGTGAAGGAAAAGAAGCATTAGAGGGAGATTGTAGAGTAGAAGACAAATCTCAAGAGTAAATTTTGTACCGAGACAACAAATCACAATCCTGGCAGTTAAAAAACAGATTTAGGTCAAACTCAGATATAAGAGGCCTTTATGTCTAGACGGCAGCATTTTGTATTCTTATAAGGATAACATGGTTTTGGAGACTTTAGATCAGAGTGAAAAATGTCTCAGGTTCATGCAAGGACAAGAGAACAAACTACTGAGTGTCAGGTACAAAATCATTCTGATGCAACAGCAGTGCCTATAGTTTAGTTATGTTTACATATTAGTGTACCTATTTTTCACTAGAAGTTAAAAAATAAAATAACCTGCAAAATAAATTAAAAAGTCAATTAAGATTAAGTTGTCTAAAATTGATCAGTAAAATATTGTTGACTCTCACAAACAATATTTTTTAACAGAATTGACACAATAGTATTTCAGACAGCTGCGAAGCACAATTTGATTTGTCTGATGCACTTTCCAAGCAACCCAGAAATAAATAAAAAAATCTGTCTGATAATATACATGAGTCAAAATGATTAAACTATTAGCTTGTGTATCATTTTGTGAATTCCTTATAACAAAACAGGGGGAATCCCCCTTCTTCTAAAGGCATAGGGTATCTTAGTCACCAGATAATACTCAGAAATAAAATAAAATACTTCTAATAAAGCAACTTCTAGAGAGACTAATGTCTTTTCCTTCTTAGACAGCAGATAGCTGTGTATAGCTCTATATCAGCTTGCATAAAGATCTAAAGAAAGCAGAAAGTTGGAGCTATAACTCCACTTTGGGGACAACTATAGACCAGGTAATGTTATAGAATCACTACATTTATTGTGTTCACATCTCTTTAATTTGCATTTATAGAGCTTCAAGCTTTAAAAAACTCATATCTTGCTGTTGTCATGAGTCTGGAATGTAGAAAATACAAGGTAAAGTTGTGGACAGAGCTAATAGTTAATGCCTGTTTGCTGTAGGCTTATGTGATCAGTCTCGGTTCTTTTAATAAACATTTACATGGTGCATGATAAGAGTCAGGGATATAGATTTGATTGGATGTGCAATCACAGTCCCTAATTAAGTCTGTGGCAGTCTGAGATCTTGACAGGTGCTCTTCATCAAAGATGGGGGATAGAATGTACTAAGTCACATGACTTTGTTTACACCACAGACCTTTCAGCAACATGGGCAACGTTTAGGCTAAGGTTGCTCTAGCCTTTTAAAAGCCATATTGGTGGCAATTGGCAGGCTTACAATAGTATTATCTTTCTGGTGAATATTAACAATATTGTGAGATGTTAATAACCAACTGGTGAACTTGGTTGGCCTATTATTCACTGGTAGTCAGCCAGTAGCATACTGGTAGCCAGATGGTAACATGCTAATAGATACCAGCATGCTATCCAGGTGGTGTGTGTGGGTCTAGAAATCCAAAATGTTTCCATAGTAACTCTGAGCATAAAGTATTTTGTAGTTTTTTGGGTTTTTTTTTTTAACATAGATTAGAACTGCCTACTTCCAGTGGCTCACACTTCCTGTTTCCTGTCTGGGTTGCCAAGGAAACGGGTGTTTGGCAGGAAGAATCTGAGAAGCTGGACAGCACAGATAACATAAAAACAATGGAGACACAAATACACACTCCACACAACAGGTTTGGTGTATGAGTCTGATGATGCACAGTTTTATTCTTTGTCTTTCACCAGAGGGTTAACAATACAAAATGCAACCGTCTGGTTCTCTTTTAAGAATGGGAATTCACATTCACATTTTAATGATTATATTGCAGAGAAGGATATTTCACAAAATCACCATTAAACTTATTTACTTCTTGGGTTGTTTTATCAGTAGAAGATTAATGGAATAACAAAAAATAAGGACAGAATAATGGCAAATGACAGTAATGTTCAAAAATGAATAGCAGATAAAGCTGGATCTCCCACCACAGGATAAACTAGTAACAGAGGTAATGGTCAGTGAGGATGAAGATGTTATTTTGAGGAGACATACGGTACAGCGTCAGCATTTAACATCATGAATATTATTTATTATTACCATTATTATTCCAAAAAGGTTTCAACAATACTTAATATTTGTAATATTTCAATTGCTGACTTGGCAAAAACGTGAGATGAGTACAAGAAAGCAGTAAATACTGTTATGTTAAGTTCATATACATTTTACTAATAGCACAATCAAATTACAATACTGGGTGTAAATGGGGTCCTGTTGGGCATTTGACTAACTTTTAAGATGGAGCTATTGCAGTTAAGCTCTTGACTGCATTTGCTTTCATCTTGTATCTGTGCCCACTGTGCACTCCATTTTTACATGTTTTTAGCACTTCGTAATACTAATGGTTCATTGGTGGTGTGAGGTTTTCCAGTTGTGATCAGATCACCAACGACACATTTCACTGTGAGGTGTGAACAGAATGGATGTACAATGCATGTCCTGATAATGTAGCTCCCTTGGCCATTACCATGGTAACCAATGGCAGGAGCTGTATTCTCAGAAACACACAGACATTTTATCTTGTCAAGTTTGTCAAACTGACAGAGATCTTTTCAAATCTCTCACTGCATTATGCTTGCATAATAAATGTGTTTTTGTCATTTTTATTAAAAAATACTGAAAAGTTATACAAATTACTAAAACATACAATGACCTGGATAAATGGGAAGTTTAGATACACTCATATGCTGGCTCCCTTGGGATACTCAAACGATGGCCCACATTTCTAAAGACACCCCCAGCTCCCCCACAAATAAAATAAAATAAAATAAATAAAAACAGATGAGTCAGGATGAAGCTGACAATCATGTGATGGTACAAGATCCACTTCCTCGTTTTTAGGTGTTTTTTGCAGGAAGGCAGATTATCACAGATATAAAGTCAGAGACTACAGCCTACACACTTACATAACACACACACACACACACACACACACACACACACACACACACGCACACACACACACGGGATGGTAAAGTGCTGCTGGAGGGAAACTAAAACAGGAAATAACGCCAACCCAAGGAGAGCAAGGAAAAGCAGGATAGGGCAGAAAAGAAAAAAAGAGGTAAAGAAAGAAATGACAAGAGGAAACTGATGGATATGGAATATGTTTCTAAAGGCAATACAAGTGTGATGCAAAAAGTCAAAGAAGGCAAAGTAAGGAGGAATTTGACATGATAGGAAAAAGAAATGGGGCAATGTTACAAAGTTACTGATGACCATAACACACATTTATAAACAGTTACATGCATGCAAAGCCTTACACATTCAACAGAGACACACAAAAAGACACAAAAATAAAAAGAGACTCACCCAAAAGATCAGCGACTCCCCTGCATTATAAAGCGAAGGAAAAAATGACTGACATAAAGAAGAAAGAGAGAAAAGGGGGGAGGGGGGGGGAGAAATGACTTGATGGAAGATGGGGAGAAGAAAAAGAAGAGGTGTATCTGCAGACAGCGGGGAATGAGCGACAGAGAGGGAGAGGCAGAATGAGTGGAAGGCTGGTTGGTTCAGCCCACACACTGCTTGCATGACACACACTTGCTGTGTGTCTGTGCGTGTGCACAACAGAATGCGCATGTAGTCTCCCACTCCAATGCGTGGGTTAGAAAACACACCTCTCTCTCGATGGCATCGCAAGAGAGAGGGGTAAGCAGCAGCGTGGGAGTGGAGGAGCGGCCCAACGTCACCATGGCAACGAAGCACTGGCAAAAGTCACTACCATCATCAATGACAAGGTCTAATAGTTGTTGTGCATTACGTTGTTTTACAGGGCTTTTATGTAACTACAGCTCTATATAATATTCTGGGAAAATCCTACAGACAGTGTGACCAATCATAGGAGGGAGGTCACATGACAACAAGTAGTGGGTGTATTTTCACATGCTTTCCACCTGTCAGCCATACACAATGTTCAATACTAGACCTTTTCAACTGTTACAATACTACTAATTATGTTAACTGCTGACACTGGTTATTTACATACACCAGACTAAAGATTTTAAAACTGAAAATAGTAAAGGTGATCATTGCCTACTGTTAAATGAACAAAACATAATATAAGGGAAAAGGTGGCTCATTTTGTCATAGTTGTGTAATATTTACAACAGTTCAACTGCTATGGATGATGTGACATCCTTAAATATTACCATATGTGGGTTTAATATGTAATAAGTACGATTCATATTTTTGTTTTTATTTACATTTGTTTTATACAGCCCTTATTAAACTGGAATTTAGGCTTATAATAAAGTGTTGTAGTTGTTTAAGATTGCACTGTGGTGCCGTTTTTTAATCATTTGCTTTACATAGATTATCTACAATTGACTCATCAGCTGTAAATGTAACTTCTGACAGCATTCAAAAAAATGTAAAAAGTTTTCCAATTTTGTTTCCTCAATTCTGTCACAATACAACATGGCCAAAGAACAGCCAGATGGATGAAAGCATTTATAGATTTACAAATGAATTTTACTGTGCAGATATTCACAGATGAGACAAACCTTACCAGATCAAATAGAGCTAAAACCAGATCAGTTGAAATCTACAATCTACATTCAGTTGCATTTTTTTCTTGTCTCAGATTAAATTTGGTTTGGCTTGCTGGTTCATAGGGTATTTCAAAAAAAGTTGTGTGTGAAGTCGCCATGAAAAGAATACTAAAAGGACAAGTTTTGATTCATTAAAACAATTTTTTTTAATGACCTACTGATGAAAATAAGACATATCAGTCGTTATTATGTTATTAGTTGTGTTACAGTAAATATTGATAAATGTTTTTAACTGAAAGCACCAAAAAAACATTTCCTGAAATTATCTGGACCATGTATAAAAATACAGTGTCATTTGTCATTACTACGCTTCTTTCCGTCCTTTCAGTATAAGGTCCATGTAGGCTCCGGTCACCAAACTCTCCTGTGACACCCCCAGCTGCTCCATCAGTTCCTGAGCCACCTACATTTAGTCAATATAAACATTATTCTCATAAAACCACAAAAAGTGATGGTATTGTATAAAAAAAAAGTGATTGAAGCCGTATGTTACCTGCTGTCCCTCTTCAACTGTTTGCTCTGGACGCATTACCACCTGGACACATGACAAGTTATCAATCACTGGGTTTACATTGACAGCAGCCTGTATTGCCTCATTCAGTTTATAAAATGCACTCTCACTTCGCACCTGTTTAAGTTTGCATTTCTTCTCTGTTCTGTTCTTCAATAGAAAATCTCACATCACTCTCATGAAATACTGAACAGCTGCCGGACCAAACTTTAAAAATCCATCCATGTTGTGGTTGTAATAACTGCAGTTGCTTGCACATACATACTTGTTTTCATTACAGACATGTTAATAATATGGTAAATAATAATTGCAGGTCTTTAACCAAACTCTTCCGTTTGTCCAAAATAAGCATGTTTTACTGTGCACTTTTTCTTTTCCATTGTTGTATATTGTTGTTATTCCAATGTATGCATTAAACCAAGCATAATTTTTAAGCAGCCTTTTTCTAATTCAGTCTGAAAAAATAGGAATAATTGATGCTCAATTCATAGTATAGTCAGCCTTCCTTAAAGCAGATTTTGTTTTAGTCCATTTTAAGTTACAGTGACGTAACCTGAGTACTCATTAGTGAACCTGATTAGTGAACTAATATTAAAAATGTTTTGTGCATTGTGTTCTTAGTGAATTAATCTGACCTCCAGCTCCATATAATGCCCCAGTCCCTCCACCGTGTCCAGGTGAACTCTGGTCTGACCAATAAGAAAGAGCTGTCTCTCCTTCCGCACCTCACCTTTTACACCAAGGGCATCCGATAGAACAGTCTAAGACACACAAATAAAGACAAGGTGAATGGCCTGTTTTGATATATTTACACGTCATGCAAATGGTGTGGTGTTTTACCCAGAGACTGTGCGTGTCACTGGTTGGGCTGATAGAGTAATGGGAGAGCTTGGGTCCATCTGTGTCAGGACGCTCATAAAATATCAACTGGCCTGTCCCATCCTAAACAAAGAGATAGAAACTAATTCAAAAACATAAACCATGAAAAGCAGATCACTTAGTGCATCTACCCCTAAACAATAAAAACCTCAGTACAAACAAAAGCACTTTTTTTTAACATTTAAAGCTCTTATCTCTGTTGTGTACCATAAAGTCTCGGAGTTTCAGTCGTCCTTTGTTGCAGTTAAAGAAAGTGTCATGCTGTCTGATAACGGTGCCCTCTGATTGACTGAGCTGTGCTGCCTTCTCTGCAAACTGTACTGGGTCACAGACCGGGGCCTTGATTTCCACATTGGAAGGCATGGCTTTACTCTAATGTCGATGAAACAAAAATTTAAATGAGTTACGTTAATATTTAAAACATTAACATTCTGTCATTATGCATCGGGTATTCTTATGTATGATTATTATAATGCAGGCAGTGACAGAAAAGCTAACAAAACGAACATGGCAATTTGTAAATGAGTAACTAAAACCCTAATATTTGGCCAAAGACTTTGCTTCCTAAAATCAACAACCGTAACAGACAGGATGCTAGCTGACTGACCTGGTGATGGCGGGTTGATTTTACCGCGAAACTCTCATTTTGGAGGTCTTCTTCTTCGTCTTCTTCTACATGTAGTTGTGCGGTTAGTTTGGGGAACGGCGTGTTGCTGCCCCCTATGGTTTAAATACTATCTGCACACTTTCTACATTAACAAAACACAACACCTTCTCTTGATGTAGATACAAAGCAGTGGCTACAATTTATATTTACATTATCTTGAGCAATATTTGAGTGACACATTTTCACTAGGGAAAATTAAAATGTTGTTTTAGAGAGAAATCTGTGTCCTTGCTTGTCTTAACCTTCTGCTTGGTTTAGTTGACAGGTTGCAATGTTTAAAAGTCAGACCAGATTTATTAAAAGTTTTGTGAATTTGTTGTGACAATGCCATTACACACGCAGCAGGGCCATGACTACATTTAGCATCACTGGTGTGTGTGGGGCTGCTGCCTGACTTCGCTGTGCGACTGGACAGCTTCAGTGAGAGAGTGTCAGCGACAGAGGCAGGGAAGAGGCGGAGACAGTTGTTGGTATTGAGGAAAACTACATCAAGGGGTTTATATTGGCAAGTAATTTTGTGATCCATCCAGGCTTTCACATAGAAATCAGGATAAAACGTTGGTGGGTCTTTGACTTCCATCTGGATCTCTACGTCTGCAGACTGGACAGTGTCAGGATGACTGTCACTTATTCCAGTGAAGTGGCCAATGCTACCTTCTTCAGTTTCCACCGGCTGCTTCTGCGCTGGAGAGGGAGCATCTACAAGCTTTTGTACCGGGAGTTTGCTGTGTTCGCTCTACTCTACACTGTTCTTAGTCTTGTATACAGGTCCCCCCCACACACATATTAATATACCCACACACACACTCTGCAATGTTAATAGAAACTAAAATTCTATTCCTTTAGGTCAGTAATGTTATACATTTGTTTATTGATTGTGTCCATGTCTTCTGTGCTTTAGGCTTGCCCTTTCTGATTCTCAAAAGAGACTGTTTGAGAAACTCTCCATGTACTGTGACAAGTATGCGGAGCAGATACCTGTCACCTTTGTCCTGGGTAGGTCTGACACTTTTCTAAAAATGTATTTTTTCACTGAGTTTCCAAAGTCAACACTGCCAAATTGCCGCACTATCATTTTAAAATCAATTGTTGGCTTTGTAGCCGATTGTCATTGTATCATTTGTCACATTTAGGCCTATGCTATGTCTAAAATATATACAAATATATTGTTATGAACATGTGGTTGAATATCATAATTACATATCAAAATAATCTGTAGTTTAACATTACATTCATGCAAGTAATGTTCTTAATAATAATCAAAGAACAGACTTGGTTAATAATGGCCCACTGAGAATAAGGATTAACAGGGCAACATAATATAAGTCTCGTACAATCACACACTGTACTAAGAGAATAAGGTTGCAGTAATCGCAAAATAAAGTTTTATTTTTTGGCTCTAAATGAAAATAAACAAAAGAAAATAAAAAACTTTCCGGCAAAAGAGAAAACAGAAGTGATGAACAGCCAGAGTATTTGGTTGCCTCATTAGCAGGCTGCTAATGGAAACAGATCATTAAATGTGCACAAAGCTAAAGGCTGGGAGTACATATGCAGGACATCCTAAATCTGATTCACACTGAGCCCCAATGGAAGAGATGAGAGAAAAACAGAACTAAAGCTACGAACACAGTGTGAGATCATTTATGTAAGACACAAACAAACACTAGAGGCTAACTAGACTAGTGAGCTCTGAAACCGGCAAATAACAAGAAATGTAACTGTCTTTCAGGGTTTTACGTGACTCTTGTGGTGAATCGATGGTGGAATCAGTTTGTAAACCTCCCTTGGCCTGACAGACTCATGTTTCTTATCTCCAGGTACTCACAGAGAAGTGTGAATTTCAGCAAAAGATCTCACATAGTTCAGCTTACTCACTATGTATTATCTGTTTCCTGTTATTACAAAAAGTTATTTATATTTGATTGTGTTACTTATTTAACACAATACTAATGTTATGCAAACATTTACAGTTGTTTTATCATGGCTATAATCACTTTTGCTTTTGAATCGAAGGCACATGTCTCAGTTGATTGAATGGTAATACTATAAGTGATGTATTATTGCTAAGGTCTTTCTTTTCAAGCTATGTCCAGGGCAATGATGAACATGGCCGACTGCTGCGGCGAACACTGGTTCGATACATCAACCTCACTTCCCTCCTGATCCTTCGTTCTGTCAGTACAGCTGTCTGTAAACGCTTCCCCACCATGGACCATGTTGTTGAAGCAGGTCAGATTATTTTACCAACATTGTGAATAGTCAGAGCTATTTTATAATACAGCCAGTTTTTTGGGCACATGTTATTATTATTATTGTATAAACTGTCACTGACCTCTAAGTTCAGAGTCCCCTCCCTTTGTGGTTCTGTCTCTTCTTTACTCTAACACTTAATCTGACTTGGCTCATTAGTAGCCAATTAGTGCTTTTAATGGCTACGGCCAGTATATCCAATCCCTAATGCTTTGTTATGAGTTTAGGACATGATAATGCAACAATAATATTAACACCAGCTTATGTGTTTCCATCAGGTTTCATGACTCCAGAAGAAAGAAAGGTGTTTGACAACATCCGCTCTCCTCATCTAAAGTACTGGATCCCCTTTGTTTGGTTCTCCAACCTGGCGGCTAAAGCGCGAAAAGAAGGACGCATCCAGGACAGCATTGATCTGCAAAACATTCTCAATGTGACATGAAATTTTACATTTTATTCAACATCAAATTTCTGTGCTGAATGTATGCAAATTTATGTTTAAAAGCAAGTCATTTACTGCAAAGTCTTCAAACGTATAAAGTTAAGGTGTTATGCAACAATTGTCAGTTTAGATTAACAACACCAGACATGTTGTCATGATCTGGTCAGATCTCTCCCAAAAATAAGGCACCAAAAGATAGTTTTTTTGTTGTTGTGGTTTTGTTGTTAATTAGAAGAGAGATACTTGGAACTCTTGTAAAATGCTTTTATTTCCAGAGGCATTCAACTTAATTTACTGAAGTTTGTGACTAATTACAGGCAGCACTTTCACATAAAGCAAAAACCTAACTGAGATAACAACGCTAAAGCTTTCTTTTTGCTCATTTTGAAGGAGATGAATATGTTCAGGACATGGTGTGCAACTCTTTTTGGCTACGACTGGGTTGGTATCCCACTGGTCTACACACAGGTCTGTTTCCATCTGTCACAATAACATTTCAACAATTACTGTAACTATGGCTCATGTAATCCAATCAGTAACCAGTAATCGAATGAACACTAAAAAAACTCCCATCACAGACAGGAAGTGGAAATGCATTATCTCTCATTTCACTCTTTTCAGGTCGTCACTTTGGCAGTCTACACTTTCTTCTTTGCTTGTCTTATTGGTCGTCAGTTCCTTGATCCTGCTCAGGGATACCAGGGTCATGACCTTGACCTCTACATCCCAGTCTTCACCTTGTTGCAGTTCCTCTTCTTCTCGGGCTGGTTAAAGGCACAGACTCAATACACCATGCTTATTTAATTAATTGACCTATTTTCACAATATACTCTTATTCTATGGAGTAAAGTAGTCAGAAGTATTATTTTTAGTTATAGCCAAGATGCCTACAAAAACAAAAAAGTGACGGTTGTGCCAAATTGATTGAGGTTTCTTAACATCTCTCTTTTTACTAGGTGGCTGAGCAGTTGATCAACCCATTTGGGGAGGATGATGAGGACTTTGAGGCAAATTGGATCATTGACAGGAATCTTCAGGTCTGCAGCCAGTTTTTGAAAGTGGTTCATTGAAAAAACATTTTGGTATTTGGTACCAAAGTGCCCTTTAACATAGAGGCTGATGGCTGCTAATGTGAACTATGTCATTATTGGAAACTTGACACGCTGTCTTGGAGAACCACACTTTTTAGCAAATGCAGTTCTTGTAACACCATTTGAAGTAAATGTACAATAAGGTGTATAAATAATTTGAATTAAAACAGGAAATAAGTTAAAATTATCAATAATATTTCTAAACTAAACCTTTCATAGTGAACTTTTTCTTTACTCTTTTCAGGTGTCACTACTGGCTGTAGATGAGATGCATATGGACTTTCCTCATCTGATGAAAGACATTTACTGGAACGACAGTGAAGCACGACCGCCGTACACACTCGCTGCTGCTGATTCCTGCATCCCTTCATTCCTCGGCTCAACTACTGACATGGGGTTAGTCACAAATACCAGCTCTGCATTCATTAACTTAGACCCTTGATTGTTGGCAATTGAGCGTGTGAGCAGATTAAAAATCTTTGCTTGTGTTGAATACAAAATGAGAGATGTTTTTTAATTAACTCCTAGACTGTCGGACATCCTGCCGTGCGAGGAAGTCAACGTGCCTAACACAAAACAGTTACAGCAACAAGCTTCTTTTATGACTCAGCGACAGGAGACGGTAATACAATAATATATGCTGTCTACCTAACAAGAATAAATCAAAGGACAACTTAAATATATTTTTTATTGTTTGTAGGTTTTAGGTCGGGTTCGCCGTTTGCTAAGTGTCCAGGAGCCACCTGATCTCCAACCTCCACGACCCATCTTCAAAAGACACAGCAGTGATGCAACAGGAAGCTTCTTCCCTAATTTTGGGTATTGTCTTAGTCCCATACAATATATTATATTAATGTTTTTTTATATATCTCTTTGTGACTTTTATTTTATTGTCTTCCAACCTGTTAAGTTTCAATCCACATGCAGAAAACATTGCCCCCCCTTCCTCTCTTGTCATGACCCAACCTGCTATGGACACACTGTCTACTGTGAGAGAGGTCAATACTAACCCGCCCTCCCCTGAATCACCACACTCTGGGGTTTTTCCCCGGCTTGTTGTCAGCCCACCGTTGTTCTGTGAAGCGGACCTTAATGTAAGTGGCTCTATCATTGGTGTGGCCATTAAACCATACAACAGCTTTGACTCTTCTCCCACTGAAGAGATTCCAAGCTTGGAGACACCTAGGTGGTTTTTATCTCTTATCTAAATTCACTACAACATTTTATAGAAGAAGAAATTTAACTGATTAACCTTGTGTACTCACAGAAATGGCTCCTCTGTCTGTTATTCACCAACTCAGCTTGGTCCTAAGGAGTTTCGTTGGACTAGAATCAGCACTCAAAATTATCCTCAAACCAGGCCTCGGAGGCGCCAGTTCTCCCTCCAGTTCTCCAGACAGGCATCTAAGGGGTCCATACGTAGCCTGCCAAGCCCTAAAGCTCTGGGGAAACGCAGAGGAGGGCTGCCTCGCTTCCAATTACGTCGCTCACCCATTCCACTCAACAACACTCTGCAAGTCCCCAACCCACAATATGACCAGGACATCCAGGGAACAGAGCAACCTGAAAACAGTGAACAGAAAGAAAGAAACAACAGCAAAGAAATCCACAAGTCCAACTCAGAGACACAGATAGCAGGCAACAATTGAGAAATACTGAATCTAATTCAAGACTGAGTGAGTTTCTGAGGTAGTGGAAGCACAATATAGTCAGCAGTTTGTACTGCACTACTTTTGTAAAATTTGTTCCAAGCCAGCCTCGCATGGCAAGGGACTATTGTAACTGCTGTGCAACACACTCATCGAAAAGTGCGCAATTGCAAATTTGACCCATGAACATATTCAAAAACTTACCAAAATATTCCCAAAATTGAAAAGTGAAAGTTGAGCGCTCCCTGGAAAAGTGGAAATACATTGCGCCTATGGGAACCGGGAAAACACTTATTTTGTTGTAGAGTCACAAAATTTGGTACACATATTGGTCAGTGAAAGACTGACAAAAATATTATTATGGCAACAAACAGAAAGTCAACGATCTTGTGTAAAAATTTTCAAAATGCAGAGAGCTAAAAATTGTTCAACATAATCTAGAGCAGTGGGGCATCAAAAGTTATCCAAATTCTTTGTAGATAAAACCCGAGTGGCAGTGCAATAACTTTTTGCTAATTTTACAACCCTTAAATTGTTATAATTCACAAATGCAATTCTCAAATTTTATCAATTATTTATTACTAAGACCTAACCACATTTGAGTTGGAAAAAACAACAATTGGCTTGATAGCGCCTCCTACAGGGGGACACAAAGATTTTGTTTTTCATTATTGTACAAAATTTGGCACATATGTCGGACCGGACACAGTCACTGATCAAAAAATCTTCTTGGACTCATGCCCAGTTTTTTTTAACAGTTTTGCCATGGTGATGAAATACAAAATACCAAAATGAAATCCCTGTATAATATATGGGGTCTTAATATGTATACATAATTTTAGGGAGCAGGGCGCAACAGCATGCCCTATACAAACAGAAACTGCTTAAGCTTGGGACAAGGAAAAAACACAACATTGTAAGCTTGGGACTAGGGCGCAACAGCGCCCCCTGGAAAAAAACACAACTTTGTAAGTTTCCTGTATTTTCCAAACATTCGGCAGCCTCCTTAAAGAACCCAATCCGAGACAGCCTCACAATTCAACTTTGGCACCAGCACCAGGTCGCGAATGCGAGGCACAATCATTGCCGCTTGCTGATTTAATTTGTTAATTCAATTCTTCAACTGTTGTTGTAATACCTAATGTTTCACCAGCAAGGCTAAATATAATAGCATATTATGACTTAAACACACAGTAAAAGTATACATGTTCTTTGGATATATCTTTATATAAATTACAATCACAATTGTACAAACATCTAACTACCTATAACATTGGCTGAATGATTGGTTTCACTGTTGTAAATCATATAATGTATACAGATAATCACATTTACATTATGTGAGAATAATCTTACTGTGTTTAATTAATTTGAATATCTTGGCCATTTTATCACTGACAATCTGACCGATGATGAGGTGAAGAAGTCTCTCTTCAAGGCATAATGTACACCTTTTTACACTTAGGGTCAAATTATAAAAAAGCTAGTTTATGTTGACTTCACATGGCTACAACGGCAGTATGAGAACTTTATTGAAAAGACTGAGATGGGAGAGTGCAGGTAAGCTGTGGTTAAAAGCTTTTGAGGCTGTTTTAAATAATGTCTAAATGTATTTGTCAGCTCAGTGACTCCAGTGATACAATAATGTTGAGCTTGAATAATATGAGACATTTGAGTCTGTAATAAAGTTTGATGATGATACAGTTGGCTGTGGTGTCATTTAAGGAGATTCACCAACAATTGTGTGTTGCCTAATATCAAAATACTGTAGTGCCCACTGGACTCATAGAAAGAATAACAATGAATTAATCTATACATTTATTAGCTATCCTGCTGAAAGCCATTGACAGATTATTTGTTATCTGAAAGCTTTGCAAATCCAACTCGGTCATGTTCTCTGTCAAATATGCTGTAGTACTCTGTCAGAAATACATCTCCCAGAATCCACAAAGGCCCTTGAGCAGAAACTATGTCTACAGCTTGGAAACCGCTGAAGCACAGTTCTTTGTCAGCAAGCATCTCCTGCAGATCACAATATGATGTTTTTGTTAGTTTGATACACAAGCATTATTAGATGCTGAATTCTTTTTTATAATATGTTATATATGTATGAAAAGGTTGTATCAAAAATATTTATAGATGACCAAAAACACACACCTTTCTAACATATTGCTCAGCAGTCAAACTGAATTCTTTTCCTCCGAGCACAAAGGTGACATGAGGCAAGCTGGACAACCTTGCGCAGTCTAAAAGAAACTGACATAGCAAAAGCCAAAAAAGATACCAAATTACTATGAAAACAAAATTAGCATGTATTATATTTTGCTGTTTTTTTAGAAATAGGTTACCTCTCCAATGCTGGAGGGTGTGGCTCCAATGAGCTGTTGAAGATTGAGGATTTCGTTGGGTGGTCCACCAATGAGAGAAGTTCCTGTATCAACTATTGCTTGACATCCATTATGACAAAAAGAGCTTCTGCCCTGCACTGCCACACTAAACACACGAAACAGAGAATGATTAAGGTTTGGTTACAATGCAATATATTGAAATATATATAAACATATATATAAAATTGTGTGAGTAAAACCATTTTCAACCTATCAATCTTTATCTGCCAGTAGCCCTTTGTAGTCACAGGGAGCCAGTGGATTGGTCCAGAATACAAGGCTTGGTCCGTTCCTCCGATTAGGAGTTCACCTTCTGGGGCTTGACCATTTCTTCTCCTGTTAGCCCAAGAAGAGATTGAAAATGAATCCCACATTTTTTACTTATACTTTTCCTTACTTCTGTCATATGTTTTGACTATTTTGTCATATTGACACAAAACGCTCGATGAACACAACAATACATAAATTGTCCATCCTGATGTGAGAAAAAGACCTGGTAAGGTAGAAAGAAAAGACTGGCTGGTCCACTTTCTTCTGTGACATAATGTTGTCAAAAACTGTGTTTCCAAGGATCTCTGCAAGGCTCGGGTATCCCAGGCCCAAAACCCCATCAAACTTTGCAAAAACAAAAGCTGAACCAGGTTCGTAGACTGATTCACCAAACTCTTGCATTTCTATGGTCAGATTCCCAATCTGGGGACATGAAGGGGAGAACACTTTTTAAACAACATTTTTTACTAACAAATTTAGGATTATAGACTTTCAGACCTTCAGTGTGTCTCTTGCCATCACTCCAAGCAGTTGTCCTGAACCATAGTGAATCCCAAACCTCCGGCCATCGTGATAAAACGAAGTAGATTCAAAGGCCTTGAAATACCTGTGCGTAGCTGTGAACACAAATAAAGGCTCAGATTATCACTGAAGTCGATATGGGTTAATATGACACATGTGTGCTGTGTAGTGTTTGGTACCACAGGCCTGGCTGACGCAGTAAGATGATGGCACCCAGAGGTCGGCAGAGCCAGTATCAAAAATCACTGAAAAGTTCTGCTCTGGAGTCCCTAAACTGATTTCACCGTAGAACTGAGCCTGACAGAAACACAGAAGAGGTCAAAGTGACCCTTCTGTATGACACACTTAGAAATAATAAATAAATAAATCACCCTCAAATAACTCAAACCAAGTGATGAATTTCTTTATGTAAGATAAAGTTAATATTAGTGGTTTTGATCAAAGACACTATGTGTTACACTTATCAAACAAATCTTACAGTTGAATGTATGATTTTCAGTGACTGTAGGACTGTGCATCATGACTGGAGAGCGTCTTGACAGCAAAAAAAAGCTAGTTTCTTACATCCATAAAGTTATAGATTTTCTCCCTGGTGCGTCCTAGTTGTAGTGTCGATATTCCTGGCGGAAAACACTGAACGTAGCGCCGGCTAAACATGTCAGGATGGTGGTCCTTGAGGAATTCTGCTAATATGCCACTGGCTCGTAGCTGTGTACGAATAGTGTTCATCTGCCTCAAGGAAATCCTGAAGCATTGTGGAAGAAAAGGGATATTATATTTTGTCTCTCTGAGAAATACCACTCTTACAACAAACAATGACGTTGGATGAAGTTAGGGTAAAACAGACAAAAAGAGATTTCCACCTGACCAGTGCTGCGCTTGTCCATGTCCAGAACAACAGTACCACCAACACCTGCTTCCACATCTTTGCCTGTTTGACTGAGTGCCTGTCTACAGAACTGGAATCACTTATCAGCATTAACCACTCCTCCGAGAGTGGCTACATCACGAGGAAATCAATGTCCAAAATAAACAACTCTTTAGAATGGTCTAGGAACATGCACCTCAGCTGGTACATCCATTTAAGATTTCTGTATATCTCGTTTGGTTAGGCAGATGCCTTTGTTTAGTCTGTGGCAATGTTTTTTCAAATGCTAATTTTCTATAGTTCATTGTTAACAGCTGTGAGGTTTCATTACTTTGAGCTGTATGTGTCTGAATATGAGAACATTATGATGTCCAGGTGACTCTGACCTGACCCTGCCTGACATTCCAGTGTATATTTGCTCTCCTTGGTACATAGTTACATAACAGTTGTATGCAAGTAAAGATCTCTAATGTCAAATGTCAAATACTCTAAAATATAATCTGGCCACTTTCAAAGCTATTAGAAATTCATTAACAATAGATGTAGCCAAATTTTAATTATTTTAATGCTATGATTATACTTCACCTACTGCATGTCCAGCTGGTCACAAGCAAATACAAAATCTTTAAGGCCACATAAAAAAGGTCCTTAAAATCTGTGAGAAAAAAAGATCTGCATTATTATGAATACATATGTTCTACTTAATTTTGATCATGTTCGTTCATTTTCTGACGTCCAACTGATGTACAGGATTATCCATAATCAAGCCCTGCCAAACAGAAACTAGGGTAAGAAGAACAACCACCAGGGGGCAGTGTAGTTTCCCAGGTGCAAAACGGCTTTTGCACAATCAGCTTTCTTTTACAAAGCCATAACCTCACCAGAACTTAACTAGTCAGTCACCGACCAAACGGCCTGCAACGCTACAGTCTCAGTGTGAACAAATATTGCATTAAAAAACAACATTTACTCCTTTCCAGATCTTAAATCTGGTGAGGGTAAGGATTACAGAATCTAATTAGTTCATGACTGGTTATTATCAAACCAGTCATGAACCCATTAGTTTCTCAAACTGCTTACTGTAACAAATACTGTAATGTCATTGTTGTAAACGTAGGGCTGGACTGTGGGCTTAGATTGTTAGACTTTTGAATTGTTTTGTGAAATCTTTTAATGCCAAATGTTAAATTAGAATTTGTAAAATCTTAGTAAGAATCATTATGATTGGCTTTTTGTGCATTTTTAGTGACTTATTAATGTATATTGAAGAATTGATAACTTTATATTTTAGTGACTTGTTATTGAATTGAAAATCATTTATTTTTAATTTGTTTATGTCAGTGTGTCTGAGGGACCGCAGATGGGAATTAGCTCAGAGATTCTCATTTTGTTCACATGCCAGTAAAAAACACTTCAGAGAGAACATGGTCAACGATAAAAGCAATCTAAACCTAAACTGGGAATGGTTACACTTTGGCAAAATAATTATTTAGGTTAGATGTGTTTCATCAGTAAAACCTTAAAGAAATAAGACAGACCAATGTAGCTGATGAAGACTTTATTGTTTCAGTAAACAAAAGTATTTGTCAAACCTTTTTTTCTCAATTATGACGCTACAAATCAGTATTTTTACTATTTTAACCAATTATCAGCACGTGTGCAGACTGCATGTAACATAACATCAGCACATTACACAAACGTAACATTAGCCTTTCCAATTACATAATTGGTGACTAGCTGCTAACATTACCAGGACCCTCAGGTTTGATGTGTTTGAAGGTAAGCTAGTAAACCCCTGGCTTCTGCAGTTTGGAAACTGGTGCTTTAACATAAAAAACAGCAGACCTATTATTTCAGTTACAGAGTGTGATAAATAAGAATGATCCTCTTAATCTTCCTTTAGCAGGGGTGATGGTCTGGAACCCTCTTCCTATAATAAAAAAATAAAAAAGACAAGCAAACAATTTGTAAGTTGTGAACTTAAATAAAAATATTAAATAAAGATATTAACGCAATCTGAAACGGCAGCTGAAACGTCTGCTTAACAGACCTGGGCGCTGCTTTAATGATGTTATCGACTCTAAGGATCATCTCAGCTGCTTCAGAGGCACTCAGCAGCACTTGACGTTTTACCTGGAAGGACTCTGTGACGCCCAGCTCTGCCATGTCACCCACTATACCCTCAGACATGTCTACAGGGAAAAAGACGTGTTGCTTTATGTTTGATCACGGCACAAGATTGTTTTTGTTTACAGCCATAATGAACTACTCACAATCAACTGCAATAATAACTGTCTCAACAAATGTTTTTATATTAAGTATTGACTCACTCAGTCCAAAGGTGGTCTTGTTCTCCTGGTGTGCAGCTCTTAGCTGAGCAACTAAATCAGCACTGTCATAGCCTGCATTGTCTGCAATGATTGTTGGCAGCTTCAAAATATAAGAAAAAAAAACATTACTATGATGTGAACTTAGTGCAGACATAATTGTTTGTTGAAGATAGAGTCCTACCATTCTAAGAGCTTTTGCAAAAGACTCCATGGCAACCGCTTCCTTCCCTGGTGTCCTGTTAGCCAAGTCAGTCACAACCTTGGCCATCAGCATCTCACTGCAACCTGGTGAAGGACAGACAAAAGGCAGCAGGTAAAAAGTAGTTTGTTATGGTAAGGAAAAAAAAAACACTTTCCACCAGTACCAGCGTAACTGTATATACACACCTCCTCCATAAACTGTGCGGGGTTCTTTCACTGTCTGTGCCAACACACATAAAGCATCGTGCAGCGAGCGCTCTGCCTCATCCAGAATCTGTTGAGTAGCTCCTCGCAGGACAACAGTGCATGCTTCACCTAAAGAGACAGGGGAAGGTAAAAGGTGGCTGATGATGAGGTGAGTAGATTGCTTGTGTGCTGTTCGTACCCATGGCAACTCCAGAGAAGTGGATAAGTGTATCTTCTCCAATCATCACCTCCTCAATCAATTTGCAGTGACCAAGTTTGACCATCTCAGGGTGATCGAAGGTTGAGGTGATCTCACCACCTGATCAATATAACAAAAAGTACATCAATTAGACAAGTGCAGAATTGAGGAAGTGATACAAAAGAAAAATATGGGAATAAATAAACATATTTACACATTTTATATACATACCAGTGACTAATGCAAGGCGCTCAACACCAGCAAAGTCAGCATGCTCAATGGCCATAACACCAGCCTGAGCAAAGAGCTGTTCTGGATAGTTATAGATTAACTGTCTGCAGAGAATCATACAGAAATGAGAGTTTAGCAAATCACACGACAGCTATTCACATAGCCTGTCTCAAGAAATAATTTATAAATATCTATCACATATTCAAGAATATAAAAAGTTTCTCTATTGTAAAACAAGTCTACATTATGTGTGGTTGTGTCTACCTGTTAATGAAGCAGTTAATTCCATGCTTAAGGATCCTGTCAACTTTCTCCTTCATCTTCTCTTTTTCTGCCATTTCAATCTCTGCAACCTTCGCTGTGGAGTCAACACGAACCCTGGAGCCAAAGATCTGGAATAAAACCAAAGATAATAAAGCACCTCTGTATTTATGTTGTTTTTAATTCCAGAAACACTGGAATATAGCTGCCTAGGTTGCGAGGTGCACTTATTGTAGGATTTGTTTGTGACAATTGCCGTTTAGATGCAAACCCATATAATGCAGATGGGTATAAAAGTGGACCTGCTTTATCAAACTGTTAAACGTCTACTGTGAATGCGCTCTAATATTGTGATGCTTGTGTTGCAAATAACCTTAATCTTGTCTGTGTCCATCCCAGTGTTTGCAATGAGGATCTTGACATTCTCCAACCTCTTTGGCTGGTTCACACCAATCTTCTTGTCCAACAAGAAACCTGAAAAAGACAACCAGGCATAAAAGCTCAGTTGCCAATGATAAAAACTACAAATAAAAAAGATATTAGCTTTTTTGGCTGAAAGCCCTCCTATTGAGCACCTTCATCCAGGTAAGAATCTGTGAGGCTGCCCCCCAACTTCTTGATGATGTGGATGGCCTCCAAGTTCCCAGAACCTTTTAGCCTCATGACAGCACTCACAGCCAGCTTGGCAAAGTGGTCTTTGTGATGAGTCAGCAGTTTGGATGACAGTGTTGTCCGTGCAATGTTCAGCAGGTCCTCTTGGAATCGAGCTGTATCATTGCTGAGAAAAAGATAAGTTGGGAAAGTAGCTTTAGTAAACAGATAATTAGATTAACTACCAAAGATGAGAAGTTAAAGAAATGTTCAAGTGACAATAGAGATAATTTAGCCATTAGCCTCAAACATTTTGAAGAGGTCAGTGTGTTTAAGGATTACATTTTATTGTTATTTTATTCATTTACTAATGTAAAACCTCACCTGTGGTCCACTGCTGCATCCCTCAAAGATTCTCTAGCTACCTGGGTTGCCTTCCTCCAGCCAGATATAATGGTCTGTGGGTGAATCTTTTTAGCAATCAGAAGCTCAGCCTCCTGTTAACGTCATAACACAGCCAGCCGTTTAAAACACTCATTAAAATGCGTTGTTACTTTATACAATAATACACAATTCAATTAATGCCAGCTTGTTTAGTTTTTTTTACCCGCAACAGCTCAGCAGCCAGGACTGTGACAGAGGTTGTTCCATCACCAACTTCATCATCCTGAACCTTGGACATATCTGAAAACATAATCCTCTTAGTCTAAACTGGTCATTACTCTCCACTTCACAGCTACACTAGTGAACACATGCAGTGTCACTCACCAACCAATACTTTAGCAGCTGGGTTGTCAACTCCGATGGCCTTCAAAATGGTTGCTCCATCATTGGTCACAGTCACTGTACCTTCTTTGCCTCCGCCCAACAAGATCTTATCCTGCAAATCAATTTGATTCCACTTTACTTATTTACGCTGTTTAGGCTGCATGTTAAAAAAGTACATCGCTGTGATGATTCTCAAAGAAGAACATTCTTACATTTAATCTTAGTTTTAAAATAAACTGGTCATACATAAAGGCAAATACAAATAGAATTGTTTACCAACCATGCCTTTAGGGCCCAAAGTACTCTTCACAAGATCTCCAATAGCAATAGCACCCACAAAGGATGACTGAAAATAAGATAGTTTCACAGTTAATGTTATGTGTACAAAGTAATTGATAATGTGTTAAAATATGAATAAAAAATATTTAATAATCTCACCAGACGGGCAGTCTCTGCTTTTTCTTCATCAGCTCCATGTCTAAAAATGTTAACGGGGGCCATTGATAAGGATGCCTGAGGGAGAAAAAAAAAAGAAAAAGAAAAAAAAAACAGTTATTGCAATAATACAGTAGATATTATCTGACAACACACATAACTTGACAATTCAAAAGACATAATGTACAATAACTATATATAGGGTTAATTGAAAAAAAACGTTAGTACAAAATAGTTTGTTGTAAGGTTTATGATCCTAAACCATTTAATTACATCGTGTTTTTTAACAGCTGCAATCATATCTAGTCAGGGTCAAGAAGTAACCTTACTGCAAACCTCCAAAATCCAGGAAGTATTTTTAAGGAAGAATGTAACTAAACTTAATTTCAATATTTCACTCAAATAAAATTCATAATAAAAAAAAAGTTTCCAAACGTGGACAAATAAAAAACAGATAACTTCAAAACTGTCCACTTGAGAACACACTTAAAATTATAGAGCAGTGTATTTTTTCCGAAAGTCATGAACGGGCTTCAGTCCTAGCCCTGCCCACATTAACATGGAAACCGCTAGAAGTATTCAGTCATACATATGAGAAATAAAACCAGTTCATCACACCCCTAACTGATAATGGGTAATCATAAACTCAAATCAATGTATAGAGCGCAAAGAAATACGTCTACAACAGCCAACAACTAAAACTGATACCACTAAATTATAAAAGACAGACAAAGCACAACACACAGGCCATTCTAGGTTAGCATGATACCGGATAAAGAGCATCACCAAAGGTTAGACTAATACAACCTAAATGAAGAACACTGATAATAATATTTGGTTAATTCCTCTTAAAATAATCAAACGCACACAAGTCAAGACTGTTTTATTGGCGATCCAAGCATTTGTTAGATTGGTTGACACTGCTGCTAGCTCATTCACAACGCCCATGTGCTTTCCCCGTTTAGCACAGCTAGCCTACAGAGCCTACACGTAAGCTAGGAACAAAAAACAATTGTCGCCTGTAGCGCATAGTCAAGCTGTTTTTGCAAATTTAACAAACACCCAAGATTACTAATTTCTCTAAAGAAATGTAGAAGATAAAGTAGAAGTTTACCATGATGTCAGCGGTTCTGGGCTAAAGCCGTGCACGCACACAGGAGAGGGGCTGGACAGAGGGGAGTGACGCAGAGACGTAGCGACGTAAGGCTTCGTTCAATGGACCATCAGTGTAGTATCAATTTCACAGCATCAAAGCATAAACTTTCAGACAATCCTTTAATTTCTCCAAATGACACAATACAGGCAAACTTTTACAAACACAAATGTGCTTTACATAGGACACTATTTGGTTCAGAGAAAATTACAACATTTATTAATTCATTCAATAAATCATTAATGCTTATTTAAACATTTATCAAAGAGGCTTTGGGGTGATGCTAGGGAACCCGGAGAGAACACATGGTAGAAATTTCAAATACAAAATTCAAATCCCCTCACTTCTTCTTTGGGTTCCACCTTCTTTTTCTGTGACTGGCTGCTTGAACTGGGAGACAGTAGATGTGCATGGGGAACTTTCTGAAGTAGCTGCTGACCCATGGCCTGTATACAAAACAAAATGCATCTTTGTATTGACTAAATTAATGAAAGGATACTTGAAATATAAAAGTAGAGTGAATTTGTAGTCCAAACAGGACAAAAACATAATTTCTACACAAATGCAACATTGTGACCAATGATTTGACTCAAAGTCAAAGCCCTATTTCAGTACAAAATTGTTTGAACATTTTTTTTGTTCTACTGTACTTTGCCACACGCTGGTTGAGGCTCAGGAAGCAGAGGCCTTGCCACAGCAAATTGTTCTCCTGCTGGCGAATAAAGTCAGTTTCCTGTTGCCGCTCCATGTCCCGGAGCAGAGATTCACGCAAATCTGCCTCGATGACACCCAACTGTATGTGCACAGAGACAGTGAGTTTAAATTGAAAGGACATGAAGTTTCACCTCATCTCCCAATATGCCTGTAGCATTTCAGCCAAACCACTAGGGGGAGCAATCAATCGCTGCCCACTCCCATGGTAGGAACAAAAAGCTTAATGTTTCATGTTACCTCCTCCAGCAGACTTCTGTTGTCCTCTGGCTCTTTTTGCTGCTCATACAACGCCAGTGATGTAGGATCAGAGGGATGCATCTTTGCTTCTGGGATGGCCTCACTCACACCTGGCTGGCCTGGACCAGCTGTCTGCTCTCGCCTCTGCCCCGAGGTGATAGGAGGAAGAAAACATGTACTGGGACAAAGGGAAAGTGGTAATTCACTTCATCATGTGGTCAGCTTTTTGAGCAGGAAGGATAACCACCCAGAGAGAGAGACACACACAATGTAAGACTGTTACATTGTTACAGATTCTTTTTCAGTCACAGAAAGGTACGGTATCTCTCTGCCAAAGTCAGAGAGAGTAACACACACAGACACAACACACTCAAGCACAAACACACAGTTATCATATCAAAAAAAGGTTCTGACTCAGTTACATAAAGTGAAAGATATTTTGCTTTTTGCTGAGTGTTAGAGGAGGTGATATCTTAATAGAAACAATATACAACATTCAGTACATTATCAGAAAGAATTTTACAAAAAGTACTTATCAGTATCAGAGATGATATGGTTAGATTCATCACATAAGGATTTTTTTATGCAATAGATCGCTGTTTTCTGTTCTTTCGGTTTTGCACACCAAGACTTTAAGAAGTGTTTTACAATTGCACATGCTGAGCCTGAGAGTGATGGGGCAGTGGGCTTTACAATAAATATGATTCCGATTTTTAAAATGACTGACAGAGAGCGAGAGAGAGCGATACAGAGGGAGAGAGAGAATGCAGTGGATGCCCCTGTTATTACTGTGTGATCATTGTATCACTGTATTTAATCTGTGTTAGAGCTATATTGTAGTTCATAATAAAATTACAGTTAAAATTAGGTTTGAGTATCAATATCATAAAGATATCAGCAAAAAGTAGATTGTAAAACTAAGGGGCAATGCTGTGTTTACAGGACTCATTCTAGAATGAATAAGCTAAAGTATTACCTGTGCTCTCTGCTGTCAGTCTCCTCCTGAATCTGAGAGAGGTGCCGAGGGCCCAGCCTTCCCGGCAGTACCTGTGCACACACAGACAGTCAGATACAGTATCACTTAATTACATGTTGTCAGAGGACAGACGGAAGCTAGTACTGTTTCCCTTGAGTATAGTTTCCGTGGTGACAGGGACATCTGTCTCGCTGTCAGTCTCCTGGCTGACAAGTGACACTGATACACTGATAGCACACACACACAGATACATAAAGAAGCTGAGAAAGCCTTGCTTTGTGCACAATTTAGAAAAACTTAGGATCGACAATATGATTTTTATGCTCTTATATAAAAGGTGTTTAACTGATTTTTAGACATTGACATCCCTAAACTGCCCAATAAATTGAAAATGATTTCAATAACAAATGCATGTATTATATGTATTATTATTACATTAGATTGTTTATTGTGTAGCAGATATGAAAATACTTACTATGTCCATCTCTGTCGTTCTGCTGTTTGTTTCCACCCTGATACTTTACCTTCGTTTGCTGCAGTCGTTTGAGTCAGACGCCTAATTAGTTTGCTAAGTTTTCTGTTGCACCTCCTCCACCTGAATTAGTCATCAGTTTAAGTTCCCGCAGCTCACTGAGTTTGCCCCAGAAAGTGTGACCAGCAACATAGTTGTAGGACAACTTTTTTTTATAAAGCTAATTGTATGAGTGAGTTAAAATGATGGAACTGTAAACATTTTATTTGACCATCTGCATGGAAATGATCCTTTATTGTGAAACACAGAAGTCACATTCATTTAAGATACAACAAACATGAACTCTATTTGTTTTAAACAAGTAACTTAACACTTGACATCAGTCACATTCAACATATACTATCCTCATTTTCTATCAAACTTTTTGTTGTTTTTAGATTTAGTAATAAAATGTATGCTACAGCTGATGTAGACTTGTGATTATAACAAGTTAATTGTCAGTATTAGATGCAGTGTGTTTGGAGATTTATCTAAAATTCACTTTTAAATGCCCATGTTTTGTCTCTGGCCTGGGGCACAAGATAACAAACATAAATAAATGCTTTCTGATTAATGTTTTACTTTTATGAAGCATATACAGTTTGGCATTTTGTTTATTATTTAGTGCAGCGTCTGTAGAAGTGGAAAAAGTAATCAGTAAACAGCACCCCTGCAAAATTATGGTCGGTATTGCAGTCTGCCTGACCCTGAAACGACACAAATAACCAAAGAATAAAAATGTTAAACATCCTCAAATTAAATATGTTTAAATCTTCATTGATCAACGAGATTATCATTTATCTGTAATTTGAATAGCATTGAGTGGGATGGTTTTGAAGACTTACAGCCACCACAGATCGGAAGTGGTATGAGCTGTGAGATAGATGAGCCACATGAAGAGGCCATTTATGTTCTCCCTGCAAAAACAGAAGAAAAATGTATCTTGGTTTGGCTAAGCAACTTGGTCATTAGCATTTACAAAAGTATTATAAAAGAAACCTATATTCATAATAGAAGATTTATTTATTATATTATTGCCTATTAGAGGTCCTTAGACAGAGACACCAGCTTGTATGACATAATTATTTGAGCCACTTTACTAAATATAGTGAGCGCAGTACAGTTCATAGACACCATAGATTTGAGAGAATGTGGCTGAGATTAGCATGTTGTCCTCTGGCCTGTTATTCATAATTCAACACTTTTGTAAAACGCCATGCATTATTAACTCTCATAGTAATTAAGTTCATGAACTAACACAAACCAACACAAATTTGGAAAATGTAATACACAGCACAGAGAAACCCACAGTATACAGTACATACAATAAAATGACTGGAAAAAAACGCCATCCACTAATGGAACAAAATCATAATTATTACAAATGCAGTCTTTCAATCAAAATGTTAAACAGTTTATGGGTTTTACAGATAAGTGAGTCTCACCTATGTCTGTGGCCTCCATGCAAAGTTAACAAGACACCTCAACCAGAGCCTGACACTGTTTCAGTAGTAACTTAAAGGAGAAGTGAATAAATAATTTTGTAGTAACGGCAAGCAGTAGCTTATTCATCTCAAACAGCCCACCCCGTCTATTAGATTTGATTTAAAGTAGCCTTGCATAAGCTTCAACCCCAAAAAATATATTCTCAAAATCATTTTGATGGTTCTTATGAGATTGGTAGAATCATACCCTAAGCTGGACAGAAACATCCAATGAAAAAGATTACGTGAGAGAGGCACTCTTCAACAGTATGCATATAATAAATAAAATAGGACAATACACTGAAGCCTAGTAGAGTCATAATGGAAACAAAATAAACTAAAATGACCCTATACTGTTACAGAAGACATGCTCTTTCTTCCAAACTTGCCACTTAGATAGTCTCTACTTGTAAACAGATATCAGTCCAGTTGCACAGAGAGGGATCTGTGCCTGCCACCGGCTAAAAGTTACACAGGGCAGGCTTTTATTTTAAATTTTCAAAGAAGCATGTTTGGTTGGATTTTAGTTCCACAGCTTCATGTGGGTTTCCATTATGTGAGAGATGCTACTCTCTGGGGCTGACAGCGTGCATATTTACCTGTGTATTTGTTGGATATCTGCTTCCTGTCACAGTGTTCATATCCAGAAGAGCAGAGCAGGCCGCCGACTCAACAAAACTGCACAGATGGACCACTAGTAGCTCGGTAGAACTACACAGAAAGTGACTTTTTAATCAGTTGTCAGTGTTGCTCTGCTCATTGTGGCTTATGAGATGTTTTACACCTTGACTTACTTCATGAGCAATGTGATTCTCATGTTGTCAGGCACAAACTGGCTGATGGGAACTCTGTAGACAAATCTACTTGGCCTAAAGCAATTATTGATTAGTGGTGAATAGTGCTATTAAAACGTGACTTTACTGTGTCTTTGCTGTGTTTGATTCTTATTGGGATATTGTATTACTCACCCACATTCATCTCTGAGACAATATTTGCTGTCAATTATTTGCTTATTCTCCTTGATCATGAAATATTGGATGCTTGTGTTTGTCCCTGAAAACAATAAAAAAATTTCAATTGTAATTTCAATTATCTGTCTTTGCTCTGTAAATGAAAACATGTTCAACTGGTATTATTATTTTTTGACGTGTGGCTGTTTATAAAAAGTCAAGTTGGAAACTCACAGTCTCGGGAACTTTTCAACTTGTGATAAAAATGTTCTGTTCTTCCTTCTGCAAATAAAAACATCACTTGAACGTTGTGGCTGACCCAGACATTTTGTACTGTAGCAGTCATAAAGCTTTACCTCTAATAACTTACAAAAAATATAGATTTAAGTAAAATCAACTTGAACGTTTATGTGAAGATAACTTTTTACTATTACCTGTTAGATTGTACTTTTCTCCCAAAGTCTCAGGATAGTTGATATTGAAACCAGTGCTGCCCCACAGCTTTGAAGGGCAGCAGTACACCTTTTTGCAATAAAACAGGTCACAGAAGTCCACATCTGGTGGCCAGGGCCCATGTGGAGTAGTTTGTGGGACTACAACAGTTATTAAAGTAATGTTGGATATTTGCATTTACTTTAGACATTATTACATAATAAAGTATGAGGACCGTGTGATTTATAGCCTCTACCTGTGCTACTCCAGTCAGTGGTTAATGGAGGAATCAGACTGCCGTTACTAAAACCATAAAATCAAAATCAGCATCAGCAACTGGCCAGCAATAATAAAATGCCATTACAAATATTCATATGGTTTTCCATGTGAATGAACTTAACCGTATGCTCCTGTCTCTTACCTGTTGCCGGGAGTGGTAGGCCTATCTGTGTCTTCCTCTAAAGTAACTAGATACAGGGCAGTGATAGAGATCACACTGTGCAACAAAAACAGGTAAACAAAGCTGTTTAAAATTCAATGTAATACATACAGTAGGCTGTGTAGTCAATGCAAAAATCAAAATGTTTACCAAAAAGCCATAGTAGCCAGCAAAGTGAAGATGCTGGCCTTAAAAATTCTGTGTTTCAAGCAGTGGCTTGTCCAGCTATCTTGCTTTGTTGTTTGAGTTTTAGATTGCTCAGTAGTCTGTGTTGTTGAAACACTGCTGTGTTTTCTTAATTTTCTGTAAAATAAAATAGAGCTTTTGAAACCTGAGTCTTAGAGCACCTTGAACTATGGCTAACCTTGAACTGTTATTTACACAGATAACACACAGTTACTGCGGTTATGCAATACATGCAGTTTTATTGTGCCTTTTATATCTTTACTGTTTACCTCCACTTCTCATTTTCTATAACAAGGTAAGATTTAAAACACACACAATATTTATGAGACAGACATGTACAGTATGTCAAACATGTTTTTGAAGGTTCTCAATCATCCAGGTTATCTTGAAAAAAAAAAAGGTTGAAGCAAAGGCATCTGGACTTTGTTTTCAAGATGAAGATGTTTCATCTTTTTTTCCAAGAGACTTCTTCAGTTCTGAGATCAACTGATACGAGAGCTGAGCTTTATCTCTAGAGGGAGGGGTTTAACCTGAAACTAATTCTGATTGGACCAGGCTGTTCTGGTTTCATAGTCGTTACCATGAAAGGGGAGTGTGACTCCTGATGGAAGTGTCGTTAATGCTCAGGTGAGTTGTTAGTTTCACTGTTCCATTCAGGTGCTCTTGTCCTTCAACTTTCACAGAGCACATCAAGAAGAGAACATCAAGTTTACCAGAAAAGATGCCAAAGAGAACCGCCTGGCCTTTTTTGTGAGGACAGGACACTCCAAGTAGAAGTTGATAGTTTACAGTTCATAACATAGTCAATATATATTATAAACTATCTCTTCGATCTCTTTTCCTTTACAACTCTTTGTATAAGAAAACGTCCTATCCTTTGTGCACTTCTGCATTTTGCTTTCCTCATTTGCAAGTCACTTTGGATAAAAGTGACTTACAAAGATAAAATGACTAAATGTTAATGTAAATGTAAAAAAACACTGTCTGGACTTTCACATTCTCTGCAGCACAAGATGGGAGTATTCAGGACTCTTCAGCACAGAGCACAGGAGGTGCCCACAATCTCAGAAGGCAACCGGAAAGAAAAACAACACATTGTTAAAGACCTGAAAGACTGTGGATACCCTAGATGGACATTCAACAAACCCAAGAGGACTCAGAAACCAAACAGAATGGGAACCAGGGACTAAAGGGAAGGGTGTAGTTATCCCTTGTTTGTCTGGTTTATCTGAAAAACTTAAAAGGATTATCTACAAATACAACATTCTAGTCCACTTTAAACCAGGTAACACGCTGCGTCAAAAACTGGTCCATCCTAAAGACAAGATCCCCACAAACAGAGTAATGTAGTTAATGCAGTTCAGTGAAGAGAGCAGTGACAGTTCACACTGTCAACAGCTTCACAAGAGGATGTATCAGCACAGAAGAGCCAATCCTGGAGGACCTGAGTCTGCAGTCCACCTCCACCTCAAAGAGAAAGGACATTCCTTTGAGGACAGCAATGTCAGAATTTTGGTCAGAGAGGCCAGATGGTTTGAGAGAGGTGTGAAGGGAGCCATTTTCACTCTAGAAGTACAACACCTGAATGGACCAGTGAGACTAACTCACTTAAGCCTTTAAGAACTCTCACATCAGGAGTCACACAGCCCTTTCATAGCTAACAACTATAAAACCAGAACAGCCTGGTCCTATCCCAGCTCTCTTACCAGTTGATCTCAGAATTGAAAGTCTCCTGGAATTAAGAGACAAAACCTCTTCACTTTGAAAAAAAAAGACCAGGCAATGTTTACCTTAAACATTCTAATAGGGATGAAAGGGTGGGTGGGTGTATAAATGAAATGGTTGGAGGTAGACTGTTACCGGTTTGAGCGAATGCTGCCTGTCAGACTCTTTAGCTTGGCCAGTCGCTGGTTCCAGACCTCCAGCTCTTGGATTCGTGTCTCCAAGTTGTTAGTGAGCTTTGACAGCTGCTGCACTGCACCGACATTTTCCATAAAGATCTGCTCCTGAAATAAAAAGACAATATTTATCTAAATATTTTATCCTATTTAAAGAGTAGAAATTGGGTTCATACAATATAATTTTTTGCAGTTCATAAAGTGTCTAGGAGCCAAACATCAGTGCATTGAGGGAGAACATGCATACCTTGTCCACCATAAGGAAGTTGTCTATTTTCTCTCCATCTGAGCAGGTGACATCTCCAACCTCCTTCACAGCAGATGGCAGGAGCTCTTTCACTTCTTGAGCTATTATACCTGAAATGTCAAAGTAAAAATAATAGGCCTCAAAAATGTATGTCTCAATGTAGTATCTGCACTAATCTAGCAATGCACAGGAAACACTATATTACCTGTTTGGTGGGTTTGGTCTATTCCCATTGAAGAAGCAAACTCAGGTTTATAATCAAATTCAACTATTCTCATTTGAGTGATTCTTTTGAGTTGTTGCTCTGAGTCGACCTGACAGACAAAGAGTGTGTTCAGAACAGAAATACAGTATACAATACAGTAAAATCTATTATTTCTATAGATAGTAACATGTCTTATGGGTAATAAATCCTTAATTTATGCACAAGTTTTATTGATAGTAAAAATACATTTTAGAATGACGTTCCTTAGGACCATGTAAATAGCTGTTTTGACCTGCCTCTTGTATATTGTCCTTGATGCGGTGGTCTGACGGTTGCATGATTGTGCCCATCACTTTGGCATTTCCACACACAACTAGTGCTTCATCGGGTGAGTCTGTATTAATTCCCACCCGGCCCTGACAGACTACTGCATCTGACACCAGCCCCCGCTGCCACAAAGTTTCCCCGTCCATCTCAAACTGGCCAGGGTTAGAGGCCTGTGGAGAAATGCCCCTGTATCTTATAAATCAGCTGTGGTTTGAAGATGATTTGAATGTGATTGGGTTAAAGAGAAGAAAAGTTACCCTGACAATGATCCTCTCCGACACCAAAGCAGCCAGGAGAAATGCTTCCTCTTTCACAACTGCATACAAACCAACGACCATCTGAAAATATCTGTGAAAGTACACTGAATAAGCATTTCAGTTGCATCTAGTTACTCTTTCTTATAGTCGTTCATAATTAATAACTTTACCCACCTCTGGTCTGGGTTTGGCTTGCCTTTTTTTCTAATGTTATTGGCAGTTGTCTCGCTAAAGTGTAGTCGCCCAAGAGTCACCTTTGTAATTTTTCTACTCGGCAGACTCACTCTAGAGGAGCAAATGAAATTACATTTACAACTTTTATTTAATGTTAAGTGGATATTATTCAAAATGGTGGTTACATCAATATTTTATAAAATCAGGATTACTAAAGCTAACAGGTTAAGTTGCCCCATGTTCCAAAATTATTGTTCTGGTACTGTTATAATTATGAAAAAATCTACTATGCTTTCATATGTGTGGTATTTTGATCTGTTGCCATAGTAACACACCTGACTGGCTTATAGGGCTTTTTGCTGCGGTCACTTTGCGACTGCTCAATGAGCACATGGTAACTGGGGTCATCCATCTGCAAGAGAAAGTTTCCATTTGAGTTTATACTGTTCATACTTGTGAACAGTAACTAAGTATTGTTCATACCCTGATTCCAAACACTTTTATTTCAAAGTGGATGACCTCCTTTGGCCCACTGGGCGTCCTGACGTATCGGGGCTCTGCAGTCATTCCAATGTGAACTGTGACCTGGAAGTGGTTTTTCTTCTGGCAAACAAAGGCTTCATCAGCTGTAGAGTAGTTGAAGCCTTTATCTGTGTCAACGTGGTAGGCAAGAGGGGATCTGGAAACACATGCCTCATCTTTTACTGCCATCAAGAAACCAAAACTTTCAAGATTGAAGATCACACCTTAACCATAGCCAGAAAAAACTTGGCTGGTGATTTTGTTATGTCGATTTGAACGTACAGTGACTGGTAGCTGCTGTCCAACAAAGTGTTCCATTGTCCTGGAGTGTACTGTTCCCAGGTCAGTGTGTTATAGGACCCATTATTTATCCCACAAGCACTGCTGCTCGCCAGGCCCACATAGCCACAATGACTCACAAGAACTTCGCTGTGGGGTGCGTTGATGCCTGGTGCTTCTTCACTCATTGATCTCCTCCTTTTTTTAAATTCTGGCGAACTGAAAAAGCAAGCTCATTATATAATTACTGATTCCCAAT
Source organism: Neodontobutis hainanensis (assembly GCA_024349245.1). Taxonomy (NCBI): domain Eukaryota; kingdom Metazoa; phylum Chordata; class Actinopteri; order Gobiiformes; family Odontobutidae; genus Neodontobutis; species Neodontobutis hainanensis. Next base: position 824,220 of record JALDNG010000014.1, on the reverse strand, counting down.
GACATGGTTTCATATAAGCTGTTTAAATCATATTTGTCAATTAGACAAAGATAAGTAGAATAAAGTAAATGAATGAATGAATAATTGAAATAAATATTATCTTTATCATTCTTATGAAGGCAAGTGGCCCTTTTTGTAAGTTTCTAATAAAAAAATGCTAGCATGTCTTATATTAAGCCCTAGCCTCAGTTGTTACTGTTCATTTACTAAACCAAAGAGAGTAGGCTCACCAGTTTTGTGTTGTCGAGGTAGAGGCTTGTGAAAAGGAAGAGCCAGACGAACATGTTTCTTTCTCGGTGCATGATGTAGTAAACCTGGAACAAAGATTTGGGGATGGAGGTGTGGGTGGGGCATAACCTTGTGACTGGCTTCTGGGATTTGCATAGTGTTCAGACGGGTGGTGTATGTGATGGTGCCTAATGGAGGGAGGAGCTGGTGGAGTCCCAGGTTTGAAGTTTGTATTGGTCAGCCCCAGGGTGCAGAGCAGTTCATGGGTCAGATGTTCAGCAGGCTGAACGGGCGAACCCTTAAATTGACACAATGAAGACAAGTTTGTTGGCTCAAACACCTCCTGACCTGCCGGATGGTTGATCCAGTATGGAGGTTTGTAGTGAAGTTCTGCAAATCAATGTACAGTTAGAATTTTTATTTAACTTAAGGCCTATTTTTATTATTTTTCGATAAATGTTGACAGACTATATTTTCAGATCTATTAGACTGAAAATGTTTTGAGTTATCGACAATAAAACAGTTCGCAGCTACAGCGTGACTAAGTTTGGAATAAGTACTGTGACTGTCACCTGGAATTTGTGCAGGTGAAAAGGCCTCAGAGCAAGAGTCAGGAGGAGATTCAGGAAGTATGCTAAAAAAACGCATGAAAAGTTATGAGCATTATATTGTGCCACATGTAACATCATTAAATAAAAGAAGAATGTATTGTGTCTTACCAGCTGTTGGCATCCATGTCATTGCTCAGGTACTGCTCAAGGATGCTCGTGTCCACGGCAACAGAACTGTCCAATACTCTGCTTACATCATGACCTACACACAATCACACAAAAAATATTTATTATTTCTGTTAATCACCTTAACCACTGGTGAGATAAGCAACTGTGTGTGGCCTGTTAACCCAGTAGCATCAGTAGTTATTGTTTCTATTTGAGGAAACATGTTGAATTTTAGGTAATTTAAAAATGAGAAATTTAACCTCGGTAACTCTTTAATCTACCTCAAAGTTATGGCAGAACATTTAAAGTGACCACTGGTGCACACTTAAGGAAAGATTACTAATAAATTTGGTTGTCTATACAAATGCTTGTATATTAATTGTTTTAAATTAGAATATTACATTCTCACCATTAAAGAACTGCTGCAAAGCCTCATTCTCCCCGAGGACATGAAGTCTAGGTGCTCCATGCTCCATGCTGCTCTCCTGCAGGCTCTGCTGCCGGGGATGGGACTTGGTCAAATAACCCCCTGTGTGGACTTGTGGTACAGGACATTTAAAGTGAAAAATTTAAAGGCTGTCAGATTAAATGTTTCTTGTATTTTTTTAATTATTGTTTTTGAAATTCCACAAAATACAAACATATTTAGTACAAATCCAGTCTCTACTGTCCGGTAAAAGAGTAATAATGGTCTAATCACTTTTAGTCTCAAAGGAGAACAATTAAATCATTCAATATTTTGTAAATATTGTAAGGTTGTACTTTTTTAAACCACCTCAATATCTGTGTCCAATTAATTGTATATTCACAAACACAATGGCTCAGATAAATGCAACAGGAGACATGTTCATTTTTGTTAAAACACACCTGGGTCTCAAAGATGGCTGACAGGCAGTCAGTCAGCGCTGATCTTTATGATTTCCTCGTGTTGCAAAGTGTAATCCATATGTAATGAATAATTACTTGTACTTTTCACATCCTTTATCAATTCCTCAAAAGCTGTCTTCTTTGTTTTGCTCTCTGTGGTAGATGTAGTTAGTATTAGTATTTCCCTTCTTGCTTGTGGATCCTCTCCGACTGTCAGATGAACTTTGAGCTTTGAACAGGAAAGGTAAAACGCATTGACGCACCTGATGCAGACGTTTTACCACACCTGTCTGTCTCTGTGGAGCTGCTGTGAATTTTTTTATTATTTTTTTTTTGCTTCATCTTGGCTTTAGGGCATGTACGAGAGACAACTATTTTTATGTAAAAATGCAGTTCCTTGTAACATATACATATCATTTCACTTGAAATGCATAAAGGTGTTAGAGGTAACGTCGAGTCTTTTTGTCTCTTGTGAGATTGTTGAGATTGTTTTATTGTTGATTGTTATTAGGAAATCAAACAAAACCAAACAACAATGACAGAGCCTCAGAGAAAAAGGGCACTTCTCTAAGTCTCTTACTTGCCTAATTGTGTCTAGATGTAGCTCATTTTTTTGGCCGCTAGAGGCCAGAGTCTGAGCGAAGACGCTGAAGATAGAACAGGTGTAAAACAAACGTTAGTCAAACAAGTTCAATGAACAATTACTTAAGTTGATTTTAGGACGACTTAGTGAGAGTCCCATTATACATTTGATCTAACTTGTGTTTTATTTTCAGTTTAATTACACGTTTTAAATGTTGCAAGCTATAGAAGTTTGGTGGTCCCAAAAACTCGATATATTTGAGGTCTTTTGGTAAAGAGTAAATGTGCTTTTTAGGCATGTCTATTAAAAAAAAAAACACAAGACATATTATTTTCTATAAATAGCCTATTGAGGGAGTTTGTTTCCGCAGAGACAGACCCTGACAGACAGAGTAGGAGCTGTATAAAAGACTGCGGGGCTTACCCACTCCTGTCCACAGTGGGCAGGGGACTCGCACGCTGCGCTCTCTTTCTGACAAAGTGTGTCGCTCCACGCGTGCAGCCTGGAAAGCGACCAAACTTCAAGAGACTCTCTTCAGCGGAACCAATGTTAGCCTAACCAAACTTTGCCAGCATTTTGTCCTCTTCTTTACATTAGGTTGTAGCCTACAGTGCCCGGGTTGAGCAAAGGAGAGAAAGACTACTGTCCGATTAAAGTTTGACACTTTGTTTCTGTGAATTAGGTTTCTTCTCGTTTTTTACCAACTAATTTTGAGTAAGTCTTGCAAAACTGAAGAGATGCGGGGGTTTGTGGCACTGCTGGCCACGGTTACAATGTGCTCTGCCGGACTAAGGAGCACTGTAGCCGCCGGGGAGGAGTTGGACAAGAATGCATCGGTGGAGGTGAGCTCCTTGGCAGCTACGGAGAGCTCCAGCGTGCCCTTGACTAACAGCAGCAGCTCCCGCCAAGAAGGCTTCGAGGGCAGGCACAGAAGACCGGGGCTGAGTGGCTGTCCTGACCGCTGTCGGTGCGAGGTGGACGGCCTTCTTCACCGGGTCGACTGCTCGGACCTGGGGCTCCAAGAAATACCAATCAACATCAACATGTTCACGTCCTACCTGTAAGTCCTGTGTTCATAATGTTTATTTTTATAGTCTCTAAACCTTTTCCCATATGTAACTAATGATAATCAAACGTGCCCGCGCGCTTACCCAGCGTGCTCTCGTGAGAAACCCTGCACCTGCCCCACGTCGCTGTGTTTATCTGTCGCGCCTCTACGCTGCTCACGCTGGGCTTAAAGCTAAATTCTCATTTACTCTTCACAGCAGCTACTGTTGAGCTCGCATAAAGTAATCATTTGTTCTTATAGAGACTTGGCGAAGCAGGCTGGCATACAACTTTCAGAAAGTGTAGCCTTAAAAAAAAAACTTTGCTAAAATGTACAAAGTTGAGTGTTAGACCATGTTGGTTAAAGGTACTCACAAATGGGACTGTTAATCAATTTAGCCAATTTAGGTTCACTTTTACCCTCATAGTTTTTTTTAATTAGTTGGTAACCATTTCGAAGCCTAAACACATCACAGAAAGGGCATTAGTGACCTGTGGGCAACTGTCTCACACATCTGTTTAGCCTACCAGTTACATGTAGGCCTAGAGGCTCAGTATTTGGTAAGCTTCACAATTTAATAAGGAGCTTATTTGTATATTTTGTAATAATAACAGTAACAGCAAATTAAATTCAAACTAAAATGTATTATATGGGATTATAATTATAGGGAAACCCATTCATTTGACCATTGCAATTCAATTCAAAAGCATTTTCTCTCCTAAAGACCTGTTACTTACACATCAGAATTGATATCTAAAGATTATTTTCTTCACCC
>JALDNG010000014.1:0-185000 GCA_024349245.1 Neodontobutis hainanensis | reverse complement strand
TCTAACTTTTTTCTCACTTCTGACATTGAACAGAGGTTCAAGAAAGGATATAATTTTCTTGAAGTCTGTGACATGAAGTGAAACAGCCTCCCATTAGAAGAAGTAGGAAGTGGACTCCATCAATGTCCAGTTTCTTCAAAGTTCATTTTAGGTTTCTACAGATTCAGAGACCAGTGTTGTTGTGGGGTCACTGAAATAATTTCTTCTTGTCTCGCACCTTTAGTCACTTTGATCAAAAAAATTAAACAATCAAGGCCAGTTTTTATTTTATTCTGTGATTTGTGATATTAAATGGTAGGTGTTTGGGGAATTGAGCAACAACACTTAATTTAGGATTTATTCTCAGTAAAAGGACTGCTGTATTGCAAGATAACATGGGGCGTTTATATCTTATGTCAAATGTCAGTATAAGATGTGTGGAAAGGTGTGCTGATTTAGCAAAATTTGTGTTTGAAGGTTGCCTGCCCTGCCACTCAAAGTTGAATAGTACACTAAGCTAGCTGCACTGTCACTCTTCCTTTTTCATTTAAAAGAAACATTCAGATGATTTGTAATGATTGCAAGGCTATATACAGTTTTTTCGGGGGGAAAGCTACATAGTGTTGCTATAATTGTTTGAAACGTACACTTCTCTGCTCAAATGTACTCTGGTCAAACTGAAAGATAAAGTTGTTGTAACCCAGAAGCCACATCCAGTTGCCAGTGCCTTAAATCCTCACCTCCTTTATCATTTGAGTGTTTTCCTGTTACTGCGTGCATTTGTTTGGTTTTACTGTGGTGGTTGTGGTCCCCCTATCTGCACAGAGAGTGATAATTAGAAGTAAGAATCTATTTTATTTCATCTTTGTTGTTCATACAGATTTGTCTTTCCCCCTTCACGTTTTGTCTCTGTCCGTGGTGCTGAACAGTTAACAAGCATTTTATATTCCTTCCTCTTTTAGTGTTTATTTTAAGCAAAAAACACTGTCCTTTAAATAACTTATATTTTCTTTACTTCTATGCTTTGTGATTGGCTACAGATTACTCATCCAAAAATGTCTCTGTACACACTACAAAGGCAAGCACGAATAATGATTACAACAGCATAATTATGCCAACATGGAGGAGGCGGAAGAGTTCTAGTGACCAAGACACAAGAGAATAAGTCTGTGTCCGACCTGTGGCCATTGGCAGCTGTAGGTCATGTGACTAAATAATACATGAGTGACAGAGTTCGTCTGCTTCAACTGAAATCTGAGACACTCACAGACACACTGAGGCATATACACAAACGCACACATACACACACACAGTAAGTCAAGCCTTACTCTAATTAAAACTTTTATTTTAATATTGCAAATCTAAGCAGTTGACGTTTAGTCAAAATTTGAGTGAATTATGAAATTTTCCTAAAAAGAAAAAAATACAAACTGGGTCGGTGCATGCAGCATAACTAAGCCTAAAAATGTTTGAGGGTTTCTTATTCAGATATATAGTTTTGCGCATAAGTACCCTGGCAGAATTTGTGATTTTTTTTTTTTTGACATTTTCCAGAGAATATGGAATGATAAAAAAGTTACCAAAAGTTACCACACTAAAGACTTTTGTATTAGCTGTGGATGAGGCTCTTTATTTTCTCAGAAGGTAAATCTGCTCATTCTTCTGGTCAAAAAGCCTTCAGTTCCTGTAAATTCTTGGGCTGTTTTGCATAAACTGCACATTTGAGATCTCCCCAGAGTGGCTGAATGATATTGATGTCAGGAGACTGAGATCAGTCCAGAACCTTCACTTTATGCTGCTGTAGCCAATGACAGGTCGATTTGGCCTTGTGCTTTAGATTGTTGTCTTGGAACATCCAAGTACGTCCTATGCACAGCTTCCGGGCTGATGAGTGCAAATTTTACTCCAGTATTTTCTTATGTGCATTCATCTTTTCCTGTGCCATTGTAGCTCACACATCCTCAAAACCTCAGTTTTCACCTCCATGTTTCACAGTATGTGAAGTGTCTCCTCATTGTGCATCTTGAAACAGTCACACCACCTTTTTTCAGAGAGTCCTGTATTTCAGCTGAAGTTATTTGTGGGTTTTGAGTTTTTTTCTTTGCATACAGAACAATTTTCCTAGAAATTTACCCAGAAACTCTCTGACCTTTTATACATACACACTGTAACCATTCAAACCTGTTTGTGTCACTTGTGTGCATGTAGCCTAATCAGCCCAAAATCACCAGGGTAGGTAAACTTTTAATCAGGATAATTTGGGTAGTTTCTGATTTAAAAAGAGTAAACACAATTGTTTGACAATTAATGTCTTCACCCAACAACTAACAATGAGTGAAAGAAAGGTTTTTGTGTTAACATTCATATTCTCCGAAAAATGTCCAAACAATCTCAAATTCTGCCAGGGTCTGTAAACTAATGAGTAACTGTAACTGTACTTCTCTTCATACAAAGCAATCAAAAAATGTATATTAGTATTGACCTCAAATGTCATTTTTTTAAAGTTCAGGTTGGACAGTCATCACTTGCTCTTTTCTCTGTCTCTGAGGAATAATGTGCTACTAATGCTGCTAGAAGACTGCTCTAATTTAATTAATGCATTAACAGTCTAACAGCTCACACACGCTCATTTGCGCGCCTTAGTGATTATTTTTAATCGGCTCTTTAATGAAGCCACCTACTGGACCAGCCAAGCGGAAAAGATGGTTTCTGCAGGAAAAAGCTCATCCCAAAACTTTACTACTGTTTGATTTGGAAATGGCCGTTTAAATGACACTCGAGTGTGGCGCTGTTATTGTTGAAGGAGACATTTAGGGAAGGTGGAAGGGGGTCTTATTAGGGCAGTAGCACATTTGAGTGATTGAACAAAGTATGTAAGAATAAAAGTAAAAGCTAGGGAGGAATTAACTCAGTCAAGAAACACAAAGGCTGAAATAGTTGTACTAAACACACTGTAATCTATTCAGTAATTAACCCAAATTAACCCTGATAGCCTTGATTTGTCTCAACAGCTGCAATCCCAATCTCCTTTTCAGATACTTACTACCTCTAACACAAAACACCAGTGTTTATATCTACTCCAGTTAATCCTTGAAAAAGGAGGCTATTGTCCAGAATTTAATTTAGAACAAACTTAAATAAATACACATACAGTGATAGAAGATGCACAGTGTTGGAGCATCTTTCTTGAATTTAAATTTAATTGATATTAGTGTCATAGTGTCTCTTGTTAGATATTTTCTTAATTTTTCCCACAAAGTTTTTTTAATCACCAAGCTGCAGCCTGAAAAGAGCAAAGATACCACAGTGTGTTTTAGGGCTTTAAACATAAATACAACTGCTTTTAATAAATGGTGGGCGCTACACCAAAGTAAATCAGGAAAGTTTTACAGACATAATCTCCATTTAATTTACATAAAAGAGAGTACTTGCTATAATCTTTCTCATTTTAGGTTGTCTGCACAGCCCACATTTTCATGTCAGTGTTCTTTTGCTTCATCAAAATGTAAGAAATTACACCAAAAAACTGAGACTGTGAAGACATTTTTTAAATCCTTTCAAACAATCTAAAATAACCCTTTTCCCTCCTGTCTTATCTTCTGCTGCTCCACCTTTTCCCCATTCCCCCTTTTTGTAGATTAGTTGATCTCTACTGCAGAAATGAAATAAGAGTGTTAGAGCTCATTGATCAGAGCAGGCTGTGAATATATCAATGACAGCAGATAAATACACTGCTGCACAGCTGCACACACACACACACACACACACACACACACACACACACACACACACACACACACACACACACACACACACACACTCTCTCACACACACACACACACACACACACACACACACACACGCACATGCACACTGAGCTGCAGGAAACAGGCTCGCTGTTATTTAAAGATAAATTCTCCTCAGAGATCAGAGCTTGTGCCTGGAGTTTCTGCTCCTCTTTGTATTTGTCTCAAAGCATTGTGGGATTTAGATCAGCAGCGTCAGCACTACGTGAGACGACTGTGCTCAGAGGCTTGATGATCTGAGACAAATATCGATGACTTCATGTTGTCAGCTTCTTTGTGGACACACTTTTTAACACACAACTTTGTTGGTGATATATGGTTAAATTAGCAGACGGATGCATCCCTACATCCTGACTTTTCGGTTTAAAGTAGACACAGCCCACTCCAGATGAGATGTAAGCCAGTACTTTAGTCTACCCAGGCTGCTTGGAAAGGGGTGGAAGTCTGAGACAGTGTCAGCTGGGACAGGTTTTCACTTCAGTCCTTTAATATTTACAATCAAAGCTTGGTCACACTCAGCCTCATTCAGAAGAACAGAAATGTGCAGGTTTATGGTTGGGTTGTTGTATAGAGGACATTTTTGTATACATTGTAGTGTGTTTTAGAATATAAAATGCAATTATTTTTAATATGAGGACTGTGTTTGCATCCTTATGATTCCGTTTCATTGATCTCATCTTGAGTCGCTGCCCTCTGTTTTGATCCCCTTGGCGACTCAAGTTGTGTTGGCAGCATTGGATAGAGCAAGACAACAAATTCGAAAAAGGAGGTGCTGCGCTCCAATCACCTGTCTGCACCATCATTTATCTTGTTCCAGATGCTACCTTTACAGTTGTAATCCTTGAGTACAACTGTGGCAAAATGTTCCAATAATGCAATGGTTCCTAGACATTTTGTGTGCAGTCCAAGAATCGGATGTAAAATGTTAGAATCTTTTTGAAAACTAACCTGAAAGCCCCACATGGGCCTCAGTCCATGCACATGGGCAACTGAGCCAAGGGCTTAATTTATTGAACATCTTTCACAAGGTTTCCGATAGAATCTCTAAAGAATTTATTAATGAAGTGATAAGTTAAAAACACAGAAGGCAAACCATTCAAATGAACATTAGCCTACGACAACGGGAAGTTTTTGTCTTGACCACAAAATGCACTTTCAATGAAGTCCCTTTGCAGCTTCATAACAACCTGTCCCCCCAGAGGGTCCAGGGCCTCCTGCTGCTGTCTGAGCCAGCTCAGGTTTCCCTTGTGGTCTTGGGACATGTGACCTGATCTTAGCCATGAGGGGATCATCTGTCTGCACCTGCTAGATATGTGACCTCCGACCTGCCACACCCTGCGCCCCTGAACCTGCTGCTGTACAACACCTAGACAGCGCCTTGACAACATGAACACACACGTGAGCACAACGTAGCGCTCCTCTGAAGCTCGACAAGCCCACATGTGACACAATGTGCTTTTCCCAGTACTACAAAGACAGATGGGACAGGATGGTGTGAATTACCACAGACAGAGAGGGATCAGTTCTCTAATGATAAGTAGACATTACTGCATTGTTGTCACCTTAACACATCATACAAGCAAATTAGTGCCTCTCATTATTGACTAGTTCTATTAAGAAATCTAACTGGTGATTGAACATTCTTCAGTAGCAGATCTTGTGAGTCACCCTAATGTCAACCTGGTTAACTGAAAAAGAAAAAAACAATATAAATGTGCTAATCTTTCTCTGTCGTTCCACATGTTCACATATTGTTTATCAAAAGGAGGTGAGAGCTACAGTATTCATTGCAATTGCTGTCATCGTAGTAGTCCTGTGCAGACATACATTTTGTGTTATAGAAATCTTCATAATGAATAAAAGATTTGTTTCTTTCAGTCAAGAAAACATCAGCATTACATGTTGCACTGTAGCACAGAAGAAATGTGTGTGATGATGAGAATCAGGTGGTTCAGTTTAGAGAGCCCTGTACATAATGGTAGTCATTCATCAGGGATATGTGCAAGTGAAGTTCTGTGCTTTAAGATGCCCGCAGCTTAAAACCTACTTCAATAAACTTTAATACATACTGCCTTTAAAAAGAATAATGATCATGTGATTGTGCAGCAGAACAGAAAAGCACAGGCTTTTAGGATGTTGTCTTTTTCACACCATTGCAACTTCCCAGCCAACCCACGCACAAGTGTAACTTCATTAAGAGCTTAGAAAAATACATTTTGAACTAATATGCTGATTATGGTACAGCCATAAATCTGAAGGCACCAATAATAGCCTTCAAACACCTCACATATTCTTTGTTTAGTCTTTATCTGCTCTCTGTCTTTGTTTTACTTCCTCCATTTTCCAAAAGCAGCAGTTCTTAACAATGCAACACATACGACAGCTTTTTTCATATTCTTATATTTACAGCAGATTTTTCTGTGTGTCAGCTCTGTTTATTTTTTTAAGGAGCGGCTTGTTTCCTTCCACCGCCCTAAACACTGTTCTTAAGCATTAGGAGCCCTTGGTTGAATAAGTAATGATAGACGTGGTTAAAATCACAGTACACCACCGTCTGTGTGCATCAGCAGCTCGAACTGAGACAATAATTGAGTCGAAGGGTCAATTAGTTGCCATGGCAATGGCCTGCCGATTGGCCCTAAGCTTGTTACGTCTGTTATTAAACTAGCCTGTTTGTGTGCAGCTGTTTTACTTTCATACTGCAGTAAAATAAAAAAGGGAGTTATTCTTTCTGTTTTTAGCTCCTTTAGAAGAGAAAGACCTAAATCTCTGTTTTAATATTTTTTTTTCGTTCACTTGTAGTTTCATCTGTAGGTCATCTGCTGTGCAAAACTTTAGATTACATGACTATGTGAGGCTTACACTGTAAACCACACCTCAGCTTTAGGTTTGGGTTACCACAGAGCGAGAGGTGTACAGTACTTGACAGTGGCTCTGCTTTGCTTCTGTGACAAGAAATCCCAAAACAGAAGAGGCTGTTGTTTCTTCTTGGCCTTAGCACCCCAGACAACTCCCCAAGGGTGGGGGGTATGACAGGGGGTAATCCCTCTGCACTTACTTTAATATATGCTGTACATCTGTGGAAATGAAGAAAAGAACATTGATTTTTATCTAAAGTTTCAGTACAGGTCTTTTTCACTTCTCTGATTTTCTGGTGTGTTCTTACAAACTTAACTGAACCTAGAAGGTCTGGTTTCACTTTAGCTGTATACTGTGTCAGTTAACTTTGCTTGCTTTTTAGTGAAACATAATAACTAAATTAAAATCAGAAGCCACTGATAAAACAGTAAACTCAGGCCAGATTCTGTCACCTTGCTCCTCTTTGGGTCGTTTGGCTGGAGTTTCTGTGACGCTACTTTGTGTCTATTGTCTGGGACGGTTTTTCTTTTTGGTGTGTTCAGCCGTGAAACCGGAGCAGCGCTCACCTGGATCAGGTGGTTCAGAACAACATCCAGAATTAAACAAACATCCGATTCCTGCTGTGCATGGAATTGCATTGGTACCCGTTTAAACTCAGGTGTTCAGTCTGATCACAGGTCAGCTGCAGTTTAAGAAGTGATTTTTTTATTTTGGCACTGTGTCTAAAGGCATCTACTTAAGTTCAGTGGAACACTATTTTTCTCCATTCAGTTTAGTAACACAACTGAAAAGGGTGTCTTTAAATGTGCAACTAAACCACATCAGTATAAAAGTAAAATAATACTAAATGTTTTTCTCTTTATCATTTCTCTTCCTACAATTTTTTACATTTTTCTGGACATCACACCAGTAGCTTTCATCCAGTCAGCTTTGTCCTGCTGCTTATCAGTCAATGGTAGACAATAGAAAGCTTCATCGGCAGCTGCTTTTGTATTTTTAGCCTCATTCAAACTGGAGCTGCTGGAAGACAAACATCACACACACATACATACACACGCAGATGCACACACTTATAATTACCTTCTCAAAAATCCTTGGTGATTAATAAAGTTCTATTGAAGCATGTGTTGCAAGATAATATATATAATAAGCAGCTGTCCACATCATAATGATCATTGTTTGTTTCACCTGCTGAAACAACATAATTATAGTTTTGTTTGTATAGTGTGTGGACTGATGTGACTAAGATAAACACCCCAACTCAGTTCCTAACTTTGAAAACAGAAAATCGCATAGTCCCAAATTCCTGATGAATAAAAGTGACTTTAGAAAAAACAAAGGCTGATTAGGTAAAAGTTAGACAGAAGCAACCCTATGTAGCTTTAAACCATTAATTACATAGCCTCACAATCAGTAAAGTGAAGAATGAAGTTACGTCTAATGAAAAATCATAATAACTACTCTTTCATAAACAGCAACAGCCCTTTAAGAGACTCCACTAGGGCAGGCATGCAGAACAAACATATCTCACTAAATCAGACACTGTGCATATTAAAAAGTAGCAGTACTGTGTGTCTTTGAAAGGGGCAGTGTTGCTTGATTAGCTAAAAATGAAAAGGTTTCTAGATTAAACCCTAGAGACTTGCTAAAGAAAAACACAATTCAGATATTTGTTGAGTAATTGTCTCCTAACATGTTACTTTTGGTCACTGTTGATTTATTTAAAGCTGAAACCTTCTCAGTTTGAGAGGTCATTTTATCACACTCTGCTCAGAGTGTCCGTGTGTGTGCTATATAATCTATTTGTCCTGGGGGTAATTACAGCAGGTGTGCAGCCGAGAGGAGAGATCCTCCTTGTTTCTACCTAACACAGGACTTAATGGCGCCACACACTTGCAGACTTGTTTGACATACTGTGCAGGATTTCCAAGGAACTGTTGGTTTAAATTTGTACCAGGGCCCATCATCTCTTTTGGTTGTCTTGGCATCTAGAAGACAAACCTGGATTTTTTTTAAAACACTAGTCATTTTGATTTTCTGTAAAGGTTTCACAAAATTAGGCTTTAAATGCTTGTGAAGGATCCTATAATGTTTTTCATCTGTAATGAATCAGACTAGTCACAGAACCCATGTCTTTCCTTTTTTAACATAGATCAGCCTTACATCACAAGTTTAAAGCTTCTATTTTTTTTTTTTCAATGGACTACTGCGGACACTTTTCTGAGAACTCCGTTGAGATACACTAACAAATAAGCATTTCCTTGCTGAGTTCACTTTGTTACTAGTTTGGTTATTGGCTTGCAGCAGGTGTGGCTGTGGTGTGTCTGGCTGATTTGGCCTTAGCCCATGGCTTTTTTGTTTGTGTTAATCCTAAAGGGAAGCCTCTAAAATGCTGCACATACATCCAGAAACCCTTTTCATGCAACGATGGTGTGTGTTTTCATATTTATACTTGCAACACTTTAATGAAAAGACTGGTCTGGCAATGTACTACAAAGATAACCACAAGAGCTACTCCTGTTGCAAACTAAAAACTGACAGAATTATGATGCACAGTAAGAGCAGTGTTTAATAGATCTTGGCTATACAGACCAGCAGTCTGTCTGAAAGTGTAGTATCCCACCAGATTCTCTATGTATGTGTATAAATAAAATTTATCTAACTGTCAAAAAATGTGATGCCGCAACTCCACGCAGATTTGTCCATGCAGGATCAAATGGGACATGGCAGCTGCTGAAACACTGCTCTGTATGTGGAAAGGCCAAAGTGAGCATGCTCATGCAGAATGTTTAAGGAACATTAACTCAAATGTATCTGTACACCATTGGCCAATGAGCAACTATCCATTGATGATAAAGAGCAGACATTTTTGCATCTGGGGGCTTAGTTACAGAGCATGCCCACACAAAATAAATTTTTACTGGAGATATATATATATAAACTATATTATTTTACATGTCTCAGAAAACACATTTCATATTTTTGATGTCCATAAAGGCATTGTTATTTTGCTGACATTTGTGATAATAAATAAATAAAATTAAAAAGAGGTCAGTAATAAAAAGCAAAGCAATGGTTTATTTTTTATTTTATTATTATTATTTTTTTACTATTCTTTTTTAAACCCGTGGGAAAATTCTTTGTCAGTTGCCAGGCACCAGGGGACACCCAGCATGTTTTTGATATGATATGACCACAGACAAACAGAGCTATTTTGGAAATCAAACCAGCGCTCCTCAGATCACTGCATTCTTTGTTGGCGAAGAAACAATCAATGTACCTCCTGCAGCACATGAATCAGTTCAGTACATTACGGCCAAGGGATCAATACAAAACCTAGAGAAACAATAAAAAACAAACAGCAGCACAGAGTATGTCATTTATCACCATCCAACTGCTTGGCCCCAACTGTTGCTATCAACACTCAGGCAACAAAATTCATATGACAGTGGCATTTGATGTTTGTCTGCCGAGTGTTTCCTTAATTTATCGTGACTATAGTGGTCACAAACCCCCCCCAAAAATAACTCAATAATAATCGAATTTAACATCCTAACATAACTTAAACCTAAACCATGTCCTTCTGGCGTAGACAACAAAATATGTCTACTCCAGTCAGTGCCACTTAATTTTTATTATCAACATTATCAGTTAAATGAATGAACTGCTGCTGCCCTAGTGTGTATCGCTATTCATCCATTTATCATAAAACATGTTTCTTGGATAAACACAGATGTCTAACAGCATCCCAGAGTCTCTTTTTTCAGAGTTCTAAAGTAGATTAGTTGATACTATCAGGCGTGTGGCGCTATCAGTCACCTTGTGAGAACATTATCATGAAGATAAATACAAAATGAGATCTGCAGTGTCCTCTCACTGTGACCGCCAAACATCCTGATGGGGAATGGAAGCACTCTGGGAAAACCAGCATGTGAGGAATAACGGTCAGATTTAGAAAAATGTGTGAAGGAGGAGATGCTAAAGTCGCAGTATGACTGGATGAAAAAGTCATGTGATTAAGACTAAGCAAATACAATAGGGATGGACTCATAGGCTTAACTAATTACAGCTTTGAAATAAGACAACGGGAAGATCACTCACCTAATGACGTACATTTGTCTTAGAATGAGATATCTTTACGTTTGTACTGTAGTCCAGAAAGCCCAAACGGAGGCAAACATGAAGGCCAAGATAGGACCAACATAATTAGAGCGTGAGACTATGTCAGCAACAAGATTAATGCACAATACATAACTCATCAGTTCTATATGAGACCTTGAGATAATTCTGTCCGCAAAAAACTGTAGGATAATTTTAGAGTTAAATTATCCAGACATCATGCAGCAGCACGCCTTCAGACACATCAGCAGACCACACATGTCCACCCAGTGTTATATTGACTCACAACCTAACATTTAATCAATTTTTTACCACTTTATTTTTTTCTGGGTGCTGCATTCAAATCAGCCTGAGTCTTCGCTGTGGACCTAACATTGTTTGGTTTGCTCGTGCTACCAGTAGCTCCTGGTTATTTAATTAGAATGTGAGGTATATGTTTCTGCTTATTTACATCTGTAACTCCTAAAGACAGGTTGGACCTTGATGATGATAAAATGTATTTATGACAAATCATTATTTTTAGTTTGGGTTAAGTGTAATGTCCTCCAAAGCTCTATAAAAAAGAATGAGTGTGAGCCTGGACACAGAGCAATAGAGTGTGAACTGTAAATGACTTACTCTACTGTATCACTACGTCGACCAGATGATAATGCTTAGAGACTATTGCCAAGGTGACCCCTGTGCTGCTTGGGACACTGACCTGTGAGGAAAGACATTCATAAAAACACACCCACATCAATATCATTATTCTCAAACACACATGAAGTCTAGTTAATGTTTCACGCAGCATTAAATTCAAAGCTTGTCATATGACACCCAGCCACGGTCGGCTCAGCTTTAAACCCTCACATATTGCAGCAAATGAGAATTTCAGATCGGCTCAATGACTTTGGATTTGTGTTTTTTTTACAAGAGCGCTTTTTCCCCACAAATTGATATTTAAATGAATAAATAAATAAATAGATACATAGATAAAGTATATTTCTTCAATATAAGTAAAACCCACTGGACACTTTATTAGGGACGCCTTGCTAGTACCAGGTTGGAGCCCCTTTTGCCTTAATTTTTTGTGGCATAGATTCAACAAGGTGCTGGAAACATTCCACAAAGATGTTGTCCATATTGATATGAAAGCATCACAATTTTATGGCTGCACATTCCAAAGAAGCTCTATTGGATTGAGATCTGGTGACTGTGGAGGCCATTTGAGTAAAGATAACTCATTGTCATGTTGAAGAAACCAGTCTGAGATGATTTGAGCTTCTATGACATGGTGCATTATCCAGCTGGAAGTAGCATCAGAAGATGGGTACACTGTAAATAAAGGGATGGACATGGTCAGCAAAAAACATAATCACCATAATATAACCATTATACCCCCAGGATGGAACCATGATTTCATGTTCTTTACACCAAATTCTGACTCTACCATCTGAATGTTGCAGCAGAAACTGAGCTTCATCAGACCAGGCAATGTTTTTCCAGTATTCTATTGTCCAGTTTTGGTGAGCCTGTGCGAATTGCGTTTCCTGTTTTAGTTGACAGGAGTAGTACCAGTGTGGTCTTCTGCTGCTGGAACCCATTTGCTTCAGGGTCTGACGTGTTATACGTTCAGAGACAGTATCTTGGTTGTAACAAATGTTTATTTGAGTTACTATGTCCATTACCACTAACCAGTCTGCCCTTTCTCCTCTGACCTCTGACATCAACAAGGCATGTTCGTCCACACAACTGCCGCTCACTGGATATTTTCTCTTTTTCGGACCATTCTGTGTAAACCCTAGAGATGGTTGTGTGAGAAAATCTTGGTAGATCAGCAGTTTTTGAAATACTCAGACCAGCCCGTCTGGCACCAACAACTATTCCATGTTCAAAGTCACTTAAATCCCCTTTCTTTCCCATTCTGATGCTCACTTTGAACATCAGCAAGTAGACTACACCACATCTAGATTCCTAAATGCACTGAGTTGCTGATATGTGATTAGTAACTTGAGTTACCAAGCAATTGAAAAGGTGTATCTAATAAAGTGTCCGGTGAGTGTATTTCAGGGTCTATATTTAGCACTGGTTTCCACAGTGATTACATCTGGTTGTTTCATTTCTCAGCTGCATTTGCTCATTACATTCTCACACTTTATGTAGAAGAAGTGGCGAGTGGGGGATGAAGAAAACAATGGCAGGGAAAATGAGAGAGAAAACAACCACGATGACAGAGCAGCACTGAGGCCACTAAAACATATACAGTACATTCGAATTAACCAGAGTCCAATCACTGCAGCATTTTAAATTAAAAGGTTTGCAAAGAATGTGCCACTTGGATTCAGGCGGCATTACCAAATGAATGCAACCCTACTTTGCGGTCCTCTGAGATGTAAACCCTCTCAAACTGTGGAAATAAGCTGCTCTGAACCGCGGCACCTGCAATAATAACCCTGCGCTTTTATTTCCCTTTTTATTTCCCCTGCTCCTGCAGCGGAAATCCAATGAGCTGATGGATCCAAATGCGAATACAGCCAGAATACAAGCTAGGATTTTGTATTTACGTTCTGAATTAGATGTCAGCAGCTTCATTGCCTCCAGTGTACTTTACAAAATCCTCTGGCTTGATCTCCTCATTGTTTTCGAATGAATCCTAAAATAAAACATCTTTAAAATTCTTATGTCCGAAAGAAGGCTCGACTTGTTCGACTCTCTTAAATCGGAAATATTGGATGAACTGGTGCGTGGATAAAATATGGTCTTAGTATGAAAGGAAATGACTCAGGCTTACTCTGAGGTGCAGTGTGTAGGATTTAGTGCCCTCTAGTGGTAATGAACATCTAAGCATCCTCATGAAAGCGGGTTTGAGGTTGATGCCATATCCCTCTCCCTCTGCTCACATAAAGGTCTCATTATAAAGAAATCAATACAGATATTTCACATAAACTTGTGAAAATATGATCATGAATATTTTATTTCATTTTTGCATATAGCTAATTAAAGTACAGCATGTGTTTCTTTGGCATTATATATTGGTCACTTAGAGATTTAATTGAAATGGTTATTTGTAGAATCTTTGAGTAAGTTCATCATGTTCAGGTTCAAAAATGTAAATATAATGTAATATTATGGGCTAGCCTGTGCATTCAGAGAAAGGTGGAACTGCCCTCAGGTTTCACTTAAATTCCTCACATAATTAAGACGATAAGGCACATAAACAAGATGATCATAGTTTCCCAAACAATTTTAATCCTCTTTCTCATTCTGATTACTTCAACTCAACTAAAAAAAACGTCGATCTTCCAACAAGCCGTTAATTCCTGTTGCCGCACAACACTGCTGATACCTGCAGGAAACACCAGCTGCTGCACCACATCAAACCTCTTTCACGACCCAATTTGTTCCAACACTAATGAGGGTCAAATGTTAGAGCACACTCAGCCTCCAGGGCCAACACTCAACCCGAGGCAAAAAACATATTCAGTTGAAGTTGCACAAAAACATGACAACAGTGAAGAAGATCCTGATCCCACTGAAAACCCAAGAGCTTCAATCAGGAGAAATGCACTATGGGTAAAGACTGGACTTTCAGCTTTACACTTTTGTCCATGTTTTGTTCTGTTTATTTATTGGTATTGGAAACCAATGTCACAGAGAGCTGTGTTCCCAATGGTACAGCTAAAACATAAAAGGATAGATTGTGTTTGTTACGGTCTCACACACAGACAGTCAAAATAGAAACTTTAACCTATATTGTGGAGATGAAGACAATCTAGTGTTCACATGCTCTCCTGCTTCTCTTAGGATATACTGCCCAAAAAGTAGCCCACATCCAGATTCCTTTTTTGAAAACTTTTCTTAGGATACTGTTCTGTTCTTACTTCATGGAGCCAGAACTAATGAGCCTATCAGAAGACACTCTATACTGCAAACCTAATTTACCTAAGGGTATGAATAAAGCAACCTGACCTAACCCGTTGTGGTTGTGAATGGTTGTATTAAGAAAATGGATTTAATTTGAGAGACTGACTTATGGATCCATACCACAAAGTGAATTATAATGAAGGCACAGATTTATGTAGGATTTATGGATGTCACCTCCTCCTGTAGTTGCTGATCTGTTGATATTTGTATTGACTAACTGCTGTGCTGTGATCAGTCTGTTTGTGTGTGATTAATGAAAGTAAGAGTGGTCACATGACTGCAGGGCTCTCTATGTGGGAAGAGAAACACTTTGAGGCTCTGCATCAGCACTTTGGGACGGTTTGATCTGTGCTGATCAATGACAGTGATCGGGGTAAGCCGCAGCCCGACATCATTTAGTTTTTTTTACAGAGAGCAACCAGCAAAGACTGATGCTCTACATGGGGAAGTCTTAAGACTGCTGTTCTTTAGAAATATTGGAGGGAAAAAAAAAAAAAAGTTTAAATCATATAGTTTAAGAATTTCCCCTCCTATTTTACGTTAGCAGAATTTATTTTTGTTTCTTTTTTTGTGTCGGTGTAAAACTAGTTACAGAAGGTGTGTAATAGAGCTTGCTGTCAAATCTTCAAATTAACCAAATCTTTTGCCAACACACTATTTCCTATGATGTTATTTGAGAGCAGTAATGTGACATATAGCAGCTAATCTGTCCTGTCACATATCATGAGTGTCATTGTTGTTTGCTCTCGGGATCTTTAGACAGAGCCTGGTGCAGTTACAGTACATTGGCAGGACTCAGGCCAGTTGTATTTTTGCAGTTGGGCTGATTGTTCTGAGGTAGATTTCTTCTCTGCAGATTTTCCCAGCGTCCTGTTTGCCTTGTGCTCCCCGATGCGTGGACCTCCTGTTTCTCTTTCAAGACATGCTGTTGGTTATTTTTTGAGTTGCCAGGATTTCACAAAGGCTTTCGCTCTATAAATAAATACTGATGCAAACCCTTTAAAAAGGAGAAAGTTTGGAGTTCTAAACTTGAATTTTTGAGTTAAAGTTCTGATGGCTGTGGCTTGTTTAAAATCAATCGCCTCTCGCTGCTGTCAGAATGGTGTGTGATGTTGGACTGCAGTCAATAAAACTCAGGGAGCTGCGTAGAACTAATGAGCGATAATGTTTCACTGCATTACGAGATTATCATTTTAGGACACATGTATGCGACATCATTAAAATATGGCACATATGGAATATGGGCTGTTAAACTGATAATAGAAAAGTGTGTTTTCGTGCAGGTTCATGAAAAAAATGAAAAGCTGAATATTCCTTGAGCGCTTTCAGGAAGGCAATCAGATCTTATTTAAAGAGCAGAAGAAGAATGTGAGCGGGGAAAAACAGACGAGATAAAGGATGCTAAAGCTTTATGCGTGAGCAGATAAACTCACCATAGACACATAATCACGCATTTCATGTTCAGCTCATGTTTAATTTCTTTTTGAACAAGCTGTTCACAGTGAGCCAGAAAACAAATTTAATTAACTTTTGATGAATACAGGTGAGGGAAAAAATAAATAGAAAACAAAGAAACAGAAATATGTACGTTTACAGATTGTAGTTTAATTGACTCATGTTGTTGCTGTTATTTAGAGAAGTAGGCCAGTTTAAATACATAAAGCCATTGCATTTGATAAAGTGGTACCCTTAAAATTGCCTAAAATGTATAAAACTCCTGGACCATTCTTTGAGTTGTAACTTTTGGAAACAATCAGAAACTATTCTTTCTTCCTGTATTCTCCTTATGGCTGACATCTCTTCAGCTTGACATCATTACTGCAACTTTTGGTTACTTTTAAATAACTAGTGTTGTCTATGACTCGTGAGTTTGTGGTTACTTGAAACATGATGTTGCAGTGATACAGGTCGATAATGACACCTGAAACACGTGCTTAAACACTTAAGCACCATGTTCTGAGCACCTGTGTGTCACGTTCTTGTTGGCACACTGAGCAAAAGTGACTTAGACAACATACATGGAATACATTGTTTTCTCCTTTTATCTGATCTGAGAAGTTAAGGTGGAGGTGGTTTGTTTAGACCAGTTCTGTACATCCCAAAATAAAGTTTACATTTGGATGTTTCCTCATTATGGTTTTAAATTTAGAGAATATGGCTACCCTTGTAATATTTGTGTAACATAAGTCTGCTCTTTCTTCTTTTGTGAATTCACTAAATAACTTCAGTTCAGGTCAAATGGCACTGGCTCTGTCTTCTGATGCCAGATGGTTATTTGTAAAAAAAAAAAAACAACTCCTACTCAGAGTGTGACTTTAGCTGCCTCAGTCCGCTGGTGAAATCCAAACTTCTTCTGCTGTCACACCAATCTCCTCGCTCATTCCTCTAGTCAGATATCATCAAACTCAATTTGCTGCGGCGTGGCGGTGAGAGCTGTGCTCGTCACGGCAGCTGTGGGCGGATGTTGGGTTCCTCATTGTTGCTCGCCACATCTAGTTCAACTCCCGGACACTGATGAGTGCTGATTAGCGCTGCGATCTAAAGCGTGTCAGGCTCTAATGCAGGCCTCATGCGCAGGATGGACTCACTGTCTCAGGCAATAAGCGAAGCAATACAATGCCCGCTACATTGCCCCCGGGAAACATCCTACTCTCACACTTTATTAAAGCACAGCTGTGTATGGACGCCACATTTCTGAACTAATAACTGAAAGGATTTTGTCAAATGGTCTATAACTGAGCAACTTTTTATGTCACGTTTCTCAGGTTCATTTTCACTATGAGGCCTTCTTATGTTATTAAAGTAAACAAGGCTTATATTGTGCGGCGCTCTACACACAGTATGTTCTCACATCTAAGGTTTGTTTTTTATGTTGTTCTGTATCTCAGAGAAATGGGCCTCAGCACATGTTAGATGTTCTCATATATATATATAAAAAAAATATTAACAGTTACTGATTATCTTCTTCTGCTGTCTTGACCACTTCTATACGCTTGATAAACACGTGACTGTCATTTGTGTAAAATTAAGCATCTGCAACACAAAGGGTGAATGGATAACAGAACTGACAGAGCAAAAACATTCAAGACCTCTTTTCTGAACAGGGAGGGAACACAACCCTTTACCTTATTTTTACCTTTGTCACATCATATTTGTATTTGTTTTGTCCTGTGGTTAAAGCAATACTATTAAACATTTTACCACAGAATACATAACCGTAAATCATTATAATACATAGTGCCTAACTAATTGTCTTTCTGGTTCTAATCATAAAAGAATAACCTTTCTTTATAGTACCATGCACCCACCTCACGACTTAAATCTACTGTGACTCTAATGAGAACTTCAATCTTGCCTAAACCACTCCCTGTGTTCCATACATATTACCAGATTTATGTTGAGATTTAACAGTCGTACGTGAGTTTGTAGCACTTTCACAGCCTTTAAGTGCAAAAGCTGAAAAGCACACTCTCTGAAAACACACGATAGCGTTAGGTGGTTTAGCCACATGTGCAGCAGTGTGAGGGTTAGATGATGTGATAGTGCGCTGTCCGGGTAAAAGGCCTCAAGCTTCGCTCCTAATCTTCTCGCTCCTTAATATCTCGTTGATGAGGCCGTGCGCTGTCATTGGCTGACTTAAGTTGAGATAAATAGCCGATCTGCTGCTGAGCAAAGACATTAATCTGAAGCTGGAAGCCCTGACGTGTCTTCATCCCGATTGTTCTTGTTCTGTTTCTTCAATCGATGGAGGCTCCTTTATGACAGAGTTCAAAGCCTGAAGCCATAACAGGGAAAATCTGATGACACAGGGCACTTGTCATTAGTGCAATTTGTCACTGTGGAAGAGAAAATGCATTAGATTAAACACAAGCTGACTTTTTGCATTATGTTTGTAAATGTGGCTTTACTGTCTATTTTATCATCTTCTCTTTCCATTTCACCTTTTCTCTCCTTTTTTTCAGGAAAACAAGGAAAAATGGTTAAACAACATAAAAAAAAGTTTTTCTTTCAAGAGCAGTCTAAAATACACATGCACTTAAAAGTAGACTTTAGACTTCTAAGATAAAAGTGCAGTGATAATAGTTTTGATGATGCTGTAAAGTTAAAAAGTTTGGCGGGTTAAGTCAAAGTCTCAGTCTCAGAGTAAATGTCTCCAGGTAGCTCAGTATGAAGCCCAATGTTTACCACGACTGGAATCAGACTTTCCTCTCAAGAACATCATATAGTTTGCACAATCCAATACAGACTTGATTTAGATATTTTGTTGATTTTTATTACTAAAAGGATTGCTGATGACTGATGAAACTACAAACAGAAACACTAAGAAACCACATTTCCCAGAAAGATGAGCCACTCTCCGATGACAGAGGGGGAGATGATCCTCTATTTGCAGCTTGATCGTAATTTAACCCTGAGCACATTCAATTATTCAACAGGGCTCATCCACACAGGGTTACAGTTAAACTTACAGTCTCTAAGTTTTTTTGGTGCCCCTTTATAAATCTTTTATGGCGGTGTTATGGCTTGTCATTCAAGTCTGAAAACATAAAAGAAACCCAAAAGTTTTATAAAATAAGTTCCATCCTTCAAAACACATCTTGCATTCTCTTAAACCTCTCTTTCCATTACATTTTAATTTTCACTAAAACATCCCAGAGGCAGCGTCAAACACATGCTGTTATTCAGTTACCATAGAGGGAACCTTATAATGAATGCATCTCTTTGAACAAAACACACTTTCTTTAGTGAGTTTGTAGGGAAAAAACTTCTCGATATAACATCTCTGTCAAGTTTATGCTGCAAACACAATTACAGCCGGAGTCTGAGCTGCGAAACGGCCTCCAATTACTTCATTTTTCAGCTGATTGGTGGAGCCACTGCTGATCTGGAAACGAGTCTGCACCCAAAACTCCTCAGGAAAAAGATAAATGACTCGATTTAAGGTGCAGAGAAAGCGATTAACGCGACTGCAGATAAAAGCCTATGAGGGTGTGCGTGTGCAGCAGCAGTGGCAGTGTATGCCTGTTTGTTAGCCACATGTTTTCCACCACAGGCTCCACATTTGTTTCTTTCTCTGGTGTTGGAGACAATAAATGTGAATATGAGCGCATGCAAATGAAGTCACATATAGATTGGATGTGGGGCATGCGTGTGCGCTGCTGCACTGAACACTAAGTGGCTGTGTGTGTGTCCTCCTTCTTGTTTAATTAACTCCCTCACCCCCAGAGGATTCCTGCTCATTGCTCTGCTCTACACTCACTTTACACAAGGCTATACGTTTGTGTATGTGTGTGTATGGAATCAGCAGGCACTCTACTTTCCATTCCACAGACATGGCCATCACGCTCTGCAGGTCGCCTCTGCTCAAAGTCGATCAGCCTTTTGCTTTCGTTTGTTGTGTTTAGAGGATTAAAGAGATCATCAGAAACTGGAGCTGAGCTTAACTGACCATTAAAAGTTGATGAGGTGAAATGATGGACAATGAGGATAAATGGAAACAAAGGTCGCAAAGAACATGGGAACTTGTGGTGAAGAAGAAAGTTCTAAATGTGGGTAGATTTACTCCACTGCACATTTCTGACTTTTTGAAGTGCAAACAGACATTTACAGAAGTAGAACGTCTGCATTTTCTTGTTCTTTTGATGATATTTCTCTTCCTGCAGGGGATTAGTCTAGTATTCAGTGGAACCAGGAGTCCCATGTCCACAGAGACAACTTTATTCTACAATTAGAAGATGAAAAAACATATGTATAGTTGTGCAACATTTTATTCTGTGGTCCTCTCAGTCTTCATTTGTGCATGGACACATTTGATTATGATTGTGTACGATTAATTGTTTTTAAGTTACCTTACACAGATTAAGTAATTGTCCTGGTGATTAATGTATGCATATGCAATAATGCTAGCTTTTCTCCTCTAAGGTCAAAGGTCAAACAGAAACAGTAATTGCCAAAATTGAAGAGCTTGAGCAGAGAAAACATTACAACATTAAACATTAATTACATTTCTTTTTCTTTCGGCAGTAATACTAATATTGTCAAATTATCACTGACCCTAAGGTATAAAAAAAATAATTTGAATAATTCTTTAATTATTAATATGAAAATTAAAGTAACCTTCCAAAGTGTTACCAGCATGTGTAGATTGTATTAAACTAAAAAAGAAACAAGCATGCTTTATAAATAAAATAAAAAGCATCTAGTTTTCAAATTACTTTTTATCAGACCTCTGCTCTCTCGTTCATTTTGAGTGTGTTAAAGTCAAATTGATTTTCTCTGGAGTGCACCGCTGAGATGGTAAACAGAGTGTTTTACAGCTCTGGAGCCAATGGCAGGCACTGCTTCATTTATGGACAACCCTGCATTTGTTCTTTTGTTTCTGGGGCTCATTCAGGCACAACTTACATGGCTGCATCTCAGCAGTCAAGGCTGCAGTTTTACTCCCACTGCACATAAATCTGCTAGACTGCTGATTGAAGAGAAAAGAAAGCAGTAAAACGGAAAGCAACGGTTCACCAGGGAATAGGCTGACCTGCTTTTTTTCTGGTTATGAACTATTTGTAGTCTTTTCTGTTGGTGATTGCTACGGAGCTGCTGGATGAAGGTCTACTGAATTTCTCAACCTTGGCTTCTTCTGAGTGTTCTTTTATCTGGCCGCTTTTAAAGCTTTGAAAGGGTAAGAGAAGGAGGAGGAATGAATAAAACCCTCCTTATCTCAATATTCAAGTTCATCTCTTTGCTGTGCCTCAGATCTTCTGCTTTTCTCGTACATCACTGAGCGCCAATGCTAATGTGCTGTCACAGTGGGCCTGAGAACGTTCGCTGCAGGGAGTCCAGCAACATCTCAGAGGAGCTCACCAAACACACGTTGGATTTAACACTACTCACTCCTCACTGAGACACTTATTTTTAGCCCGGGAGCACTGAGGGAGGCCCTTCTGTTCAAATACAAGACATTATTTTCATTTAACATCTTAATCCCGTTCACTCAGAACAGCTTTGAGAAAGGTTGAACAAATGCATGCCCTTTACGTGAAGACCAGAACAGATCAGGCCTTGTGGGGATTTGTGGCCTTTGCACATAATTTACATGTACTAATGTTTTTAGTCTAGAAGTTAGTTTCCTTTGTATTATATTTATGCTATAATGATGTTCATATATAAAAAAGTCACTATTACCAGGGCCTTTATTAAATTCTCATCAGCCTTAGGAAAATAACAAGAAATCTTGTTTATACAATATCCCAAGTGTCCCATATCCACATAACTTAAGGTTGGCCATTACAGCTTTAATGATTGGTTTATTGCTTGCACTTCAAAACCAGAAATAGCCTGGGGCACAAAAGATTGAAAGTCACACAGAAGGAAACCAACAACATTAAAAAATGAAATAACCATTATAATGATGTGTATGGTTACCAGAAAGCAAAGAGCTATAGGCCAAAAAAAACACTTTTTAAATCCTCATCAGTGTAGTGCTGAAACATGTTTGTTCAATTGCGTTGCCATAAATAAACAGAAAATCAACTTTACGTTCCAAACTACTATGTATCTCTGAAGCAACAATTATTTTAAATCTCTGGAGATAATCACGCTACAAGTTATGTTCACTGACCTTTGACCTTGTTATGATCTTTGAAAGTAAGTGTGGCAGAGCAGTGGAGCCAAACAGTGATTCTGTTCAATAATGGTGGCTCCGCCATTATTGAACAACACTAACACAGGTCTATGGAAGCTGCTTGACTTGCATGTCTGTTTCTGTTACATACAGTTGTGATCATAAGTTTGCATACCCTGGCAGAATTTGTGATTTCTCAGAGAATATAAATTATAACACAAAAAACAGTTTTTCACTCATAGTGTTTACTCTTTTTAAATCATAATGACTACAGAAACTACCCAAATGTTTATATACCCTGGTGATTTTGGCCTGATAACATACTAAAGGTTACCATCCTCACCTGTGATCTGTTTGCTTGTAATCAGTGTGTGGGTGTATAAAAGGTCAGTGAGTTTCTGGGCTCCTGACAGACCCTTGCATCATCATCCAGTGCTGCACTGACGTATATGT
This sequence comes from Neodontobutis hainanensis, assembly GCA_024349245.1. Lineage (NCBI taxonomy): Eukaryota > Metazoa > Chordata > Actinopteri > Gobiiformes > Odontobutidae > Neodontobutis > Neodontobutis hainanensis. Next base: position 162,263 of record JALDNG010000014.1, on the reverse strand, counting down.
ATCCTGAGTCATGAGAAAGCAAAAGAATTATTAAAGAATCTGAGGGAAAAGGTAATTGAACTTTAAAAAACAGGAAACAAATATAAAAAGATATTCAAGGAATTGAGAATGCAAACAGCAGTGTTCAAACTCTAAAGAAGAAGTGGAAAATTAGGGATTCTGTTGAAACCAAACCAAGGTCAGTTAGACCAACAAACATTTCAGCCACAACTACCAGAAGAATTAACTAGCTGACAAAAAGTGGTGTGGCTGTTTCAAGATGCACAATAAGGAGGCACTTAAATAGGCTGCATGGTCGAGTCGCCAGAAGAAAGCCATTACTACACTAATGCCACAAAGCATCTCGCTTACAATACACTAAACAGCACAGAGACAAGCCTCAAAACTTCTGGAACAAAGTCATTTGGAGCGATGAGACCAAAATGTAACTTTTTGTCCACAACCATAAACGTTACATTTGGGGATGAGTCAACAAGGCCTATGATGGTGCATCTTTCATCACAGGTCAGTGTAGCACCACAGGTTGACACATAATCTGGCTTTTCAATTAGTAAACTTAGAAGTGTTTAGGCTCTGAGGGAGACACAACTTCTTCTTAGTTCTTCCCATCAGGACTTTATCTAATTTGTTTCTGCCTCACATGAGTAAGAGGTGGGATAAAGCTACATTTAATGGAGAGGAAAAAAGTGATGGGTGTGATGTGCTGTCTTTCTGTCCTTCCCTGCCCGTGTCTCTAAACGTTGTCTGATCCAGGATGACTTCCTGCTGCACTGTCCACTCTCTCAAATCTTCAGTCAGCTTTAATCAGAGCCCAGACAAAAAGCTACTGTTGTCAGTGAACAGTCAGTGATTGTTTTTGTAACCTAAACAAGTTATGTTTGGGTTAAACAGAGATTATTTAGTGGTTTGTGTTGTATAGAAAGGGATGACAGCGGTTAAATAAAAGTGAATTACCTGCAGTGGGTGACTGTCAGCGAGGCAGCAACCAGCAACAAAACCCATTCTAAACAGAATATAGACCTAGGTAAAACAAATAAACGTGTTCAAATTAACTATTTTTATATCACTCCATCATGAAACAAACATTACTCAACAGTAACCAAAATAAATGCTACTTCACTGTGAAATATTTACAGCTACCACTTTCAGAACTTCACTTTAACAGCCCTCACTAAAAATAGCTTAGTTACTCACTGCAACCACAATGCTATTAAACCCATTACCTTTCCAAAAGCCCAACCACTTAAATTATATATATGTGTTTAAATAAATGAAATACAAATTGGGTGCAATATTTATGCAACTGACTCCAACATATGGCATTAAACTGAAAACACAGAAGTAAGACTGGTGTGGGCAATAGTGTCAATTTCAATTTGAAGTCAGGATGTCCAAATGTCTACAAGAATAAAAATAGTCAAGTTTTGTAAGAAGCTGAGACATGTTGCATCAGCTCTGAGCTATTCTACCTGGCAATCCCATTTCTTTAAATCCAATTCTCAGAGTTGATTTAGCATAATGATGGTTAGGTTATAGTACTTTCCCATCATTTTGTTAAAATCACCATCTACAGTACAACCTCTGCGTTTATGTCTGCAGAAGACACATCATCAAGGTCGCCTGTCCACTCGCATCATATCAGTGCCTGGTGATTTCTATTTTATTTTTATTTTTTAGAAGGAGAGTGTCAGTCAGCTTTAGCTTATGGCGCCTTAAGCTACAGCCGTCAACCAAGACAGGACAAGTGTGAAAACTGATGTAATTAAAGCCGACAGTGTCATATCTTCACGTTCATAGGAGGAGACAGGAAGAGGTGACAGTAAGAGAGAGGTAATACTGTGAGACTGCAAACATATGTGCCGTAAAAGAGCACCACTCCAGTCAGTGCAGGCCAGATATCAGCACAGGGAAGAGCTGAAAATGAGTTAGTTATAGTTATATAGTTTTGCACTGTAATGAAGCTACTTTTCAGCCTGTTCTTGCAAAATCCAACATCATTATCTCTTCCCACAAATGTATTTCTATTCTCATTTATCATTATAATTTCCTCATTGGCAGGAAACTTTTCTGCTTCAAGCAAGCGTGAAAATTTAGCAGCAATATGGGAGAATAGATTCCATTCGGTTTCTATTCTGCTTTTCTCATTTCATTTTTCTTCTCATACATTCAACTGGTGCTGGTGTCTCAGTCTGAGTCGGTGTAGGTCAGAAGGACGTTAAAGGGTGGTGGAGAGTGACAGCAACATTTATCAAAACAATGCATTCAGATTTTCAACAGACGCAGGGTAAACTCTTCCACTCCATGTGTCTAGACATTCTCAGTTAGCAGTGCATTAGCATATTTACCTCACGAATGGTGTGACGAACACAGAGCAGATAATGTGTGGATGCTACAGAAATTGTGCTATGGTTATAGTGCTGCTACTAGTGCGGATGGCCTTATTTCTAAAAGTGAATATCTTAAAACATATAAGTCACCAGCCACAGCTTTAAAATATAGCTATCAGTGAAGGGCTTTAAAGCCTTATCAGCAGCACACGCACAGAACCCCTGCGCTGCTGGCTGCAGGATAATAATGAACTCCATCAGTAGCATGCTGAGCCACCAAAATCTCAACAGACTGTTTCTCTTCCTCCATGGTTTTTCTTCTTTCATTACGCTTTACCCCCCACCAATAAAATCATCAAACACAAGGAAGAAATTCAGAATAAGAACATGAGGAAAGACTGATCTATAGGATCTGTTGATCCAAAGATCAGTGGAGCCATACTTTAATCTTATTGCTGGGATTATCATAACATGAAAAACAGGACTAAAGGGAGGGTGTTGGTAGTTTACACTTTTTTCAAAGGTCAATAATTTAGGCAGCAGCATGTTTTTGTTAAAGAATTATGTCCAGTAGTAATGTAGGTCAAATGATGAGAATTTGTTTTTGTATCAAATTCATCATAACCTATTATCAAATTATTTCTGAATATTGGGTTTTTGATTTTTTTATTTAGGATTTGATTTAAGTTGGATTTGAACAGGGTTAAGTTGGGGTGCACGTGGCAGACTGGGTAGCACTCCTGCTTCACAGCAAGAAGGTTGTGATTTCAAAACCCGGCTGACTCAGATATTCTCGGCCGTCTCTGGTCTTTCTGTGAGGAGTCTGTATGTCCTCCGCGTGTTACCGTGGGTTCTCTCCGGGTTCCTCCCACCGTCCAAAGACATGTATGTACAGGTTAATTGGCAACTCTAAAGTGTCTCTAGTGAATAAATGTGAGAGTGAACGGTTGTCTGTCAATGTTTGTCTCTAAATGTCAGCCCTGCGACTAACTGGCCACTGTCCAGGGTGTACCCCGCCTCAGGCCCAAAGCTGCTGGGATAGGCTCCAGTCACCCGCGACCCCCAATGGGACAAAGCGGTAGAAAATGAATGAATGATTTTTTTATTAGAGCATAAATGTTAAAACAAAGGTTTAAGGTTTAAATTTTTGTCTGATTGTTCAGCTATTATAAATATTTTTGAAGGAAGACAATAACAATGAAGTTGCATTTGTAATAACTGATATTTTCTCACTTTTTCCATATTACAGAAAGCCATAATATTACTGCCTGCTCTTCATTATTATCTGTTTTGGCTGAAGTGGAGTGGATCCAATTACTGATTTTCTACTTTTTTTAATATTTCAATGGGCCACACTGGAAAAGCAGTTTAGATCATCATGCGCTTGAGAATAATGTATTCATTTTTTGAAATACACCACACTATTTTCTAACAAGTGTTCATAATAACCTGTCTTCTTCTCTGTGTTTGTTACCCCAAGGTCAGAGCTAATTGAAAAGTTTTGCCTCACATGGTTGACTCAGTGAGGATAAACGAGTGGCCTGTGTTAGTTAAAGTTTCCGTGCTGGGCCTATTAGTCGCTAATGGCTGCAGCTGAAGTTGTCATTAGTTGGAGGTCTGCAGCTTTTCCATCAGTCACTTATTGTCCCACATTAGAGCTGAGCACACTAAGGTTCACAGTTTGAGTCAAGCAGGATGGATGTGAATATCAAACACCTGCAGGACAACAGGTGGGTGCAAAAAGCCAATAGTCAGGCTTCACAAACAGGATCTGATGTCATAACAATCTAGCAAGACAGTGTCTTCATTGAGTTTCCATCAACATGACATAAAAAAGAAGGCTGTTTTGCAAGCTTTTTTAGTCCAACAATCATAGATGGTGATTAGTGGTCCTTGTTGTAAGTTTGCAACAAGACGGCAACACCCATACTGTTTGCTTGACTGTTTCCAGGCTTTTCAAAGACAGGGGCCAATTCTAGGTTTTTGCTCTGAATATGTGATTTTCTGACTTAAGTTAATGGACACTGACAAACAGTTGAGCTAAAAGAAAACAGTGTGTATTTTCTCATAAATGTATTAAAGTCATGTAGGGGGGATTTTAGTGACTTGTTTCAAGTATTTTCTAGAGGTTCTTGATTATCGTGTAATGTAGTGTATAATGTTTGGGCAGAAATGAGGTCAGCCATTTGAATGTTTTAATTGTAAACTGTGTCAAGCAGACCAATCACTAACTGTCTCACAACAGCCGAGATGTCAGACTGTAGGGAGCGCAGCGGATTAGCAACAAGTCCCACTGTTTGCATTCTCAGTGCTCATTAATGCACAGCACCAGCAGCCAAGGAATACATTTGCATCCTCTTGTATTTACTTTCAACACACTTCCTCTGTCTTCTTAAGCAGCTCAGCCATTGCAGCTGCTTCCTAATTGGTGTTTGTAAATCAGTGTGTGTATGAAATGAACTAATGAAATATGATTCATCATTAAGATCTTTGAATCTGATAATAAAAGTAACTGCAGGTTAGACACTAGTAGTTTTGTGATTTGAGACAAACAACTGATCATAAGATTAATATTTCTATTTGAGAAAGTAAAAAAATGATTTTTATATATTTAAATATTTATAAGTCACCAGCTTTGTTACATGTTTGTCTGAAATTAAAGCCAAAAAAGTACCAAAGCTCTAAGTGAAGTCAGACTGCGCATTAAAAGTTTGGGATCAAAAATATAACAGCTTAACATAGAACAATTATCTACCTCTCGTCTATAATAATTAATTGCTAAGCTTATGTGTGAAGGTGCAGCGTGTAGACAAGAAATGAAGGATGTGTCTTATAAAAAAAGATAATTAAGAGCCTCTGTTCCACTGATCCATCTGGAATAAAAATATCTTTAGGACCAGTTCTTCTATGCAAGTATCTTCTTCTTAAACCTACTGCATAAGTGAACAGGTCTGAAAACTCCAATCAGTGATTTAGTATCTGTCTTCCTACAATGTACAAAAAGTCTGTTGGTGGCCCTGTATGTAAGTGATACTTTACCTAAAATGTATTTGTGCAATGTATACAGTTTGTCTACAATAAGCTTCAGTTTGTCTACAATATGGTTCTTTGTTTTGTGAATGTGATTTTCTTGAAAATGTATTGTGGACATTCTAACTGCACATGCAACACTTCTTCTTTATCGCAAGGTTATTGTTGAACAAATCTAATGAAGGATGTGTTTGTCCCACCAGTGACCATGATGTCACAGTCAGTCATGTGCAGTGTCTCTTAAAGTTATTTTATCATTCATTAGAATATTCTCAGTTATAATCCCCTTAAAATGGAACCATTCAAAAGTGCCCTGCCTAATTCAGATTTTACTGTAGAGTGTGTAATATAGGCCACAGCACTGTCCTGATGATGAATGTGCTGTTGGTCTGAGGTCAGAGGTCAGCTGAATCAATGTGTTGGTCCTTTCATGCAGGCTGTGTGTGAATGTTCTTTGGGAATGAGGGGTGTAGTTTAAAGAAGATGAATTTTGTCTCTGAAAGCTTCAGTGCAAGAATGTGATGTCTAAAAATAGAATAATGAATAAAAATGTATGCCATGGCCTTTTTCTTCTTTATCTCCTTGCAGCACAATGAGCTGGTCATCTTTTTTTTCCCCTTAAGCTGAAAGGATTTATGGTTACAGCTTCTTTGAATATCCTGCTACAAATCCAATGAAGTAGGACATAAATGAACATCTAACTAAAGGTTAATTCCCTTTTCTCCTAATGTCACCAGTCCAATGATCATCCAGACTTTTATCTTATATCAAATTGAATCTGGGGCCTGATTTTATGTGTGTCTTCTGACCAACTGAAATGATGTCTTTCAAAACAAATCCATTTCTCTGAAGACAAATGAGGATAAACGTCAACACGTACAAGTAAAAATCACAATGGAGTTCTAAAAGAAAACATAGAACTTTGGCTTCCACTTCAGCCCTGAGTATAAATCATGAGTTTGGATTTGTAGACACTGAAGAGCACTGAGCTGAAGGGACAAAAGGTGCAGCATTTTAGAATAAATCACTTTTACAATGTTTACAAGGGTCTCAAACTGTTAATCGTGGAACACTTATAAAGTGCTGTGAGTAGACATAAATTCAGTGCATTGCTGGTGCATCTTGGGACCTGTAGTTGGGTAAGCGCTACTGCTTTATATTATCTCCTGTTAGAATGATGTTAGGATGTTAAGCGTAAGTAAGCAGATGTTTTTATTTATTAACTACAGTCTGTTTATAAATGTCCATCATTCTCAACACACACACAAAATGCCAATCTATAATGAATGTGCCCTCTCATTAGGCAAGAAGCACATACGACTCTGAATAGTTTTCTTTTCCTCCCTATATTGTGTGTGTGACCAAGCCATTTATTGAGCACTTTCTCATAATGGCAAGGCAGGAACGAGTCATTCGGTCAGATCGAAAACATAAATGATTTAGAAGCTTGTCTCTGCATGAATTCACTTTATGAAACGTTAAACATGCTGTCAACAGCCAGTGTGTTAATGCTCCCTGCAGGGCTCTTACACACACACAGAAACACTGCTGTTCTGCACAGCTTCACAGCTCTTTGCTGCTGAACTGTAAAATCACAGTTAAATATGGCTGCTGCCTTAAACTGGTGTTGACCGTGTACACAAACTTTAAGGGTAATTTGTTTAATGTGAAGGACATACTGATAATGAGTGGAATTTAGACCCAGCTGGTAGGGTCAGTTTACTGCACAGAGCCATTGGGTGTTGAACATTATCTGGCACTTGTTTTAGTTCAATACATCCTGCAAATAAAGAATGCTTGTTTTATGTTGGTGATTTTGTTACACTGTTTTATTCAAATGTTCAGTTGGCAGTTGAGTCCTCTCATTAAACTCGCTGTCTGTGGTTACACCGTGAGGCAAAATCATTTTTACAGAGTGAAAATGGTCTGTTCTGCAGTGTGCTTGTATTAAAGTCATTTATTTATGTCTTGTGGCGAAGAGATTGTGATTAAAATCAGCAAGTGTATATTAGAGCAAAACCTGGGTGTATTTTACTTGTGCCGCTGGAGAACTTCATCCTTCTGGCGCCTTAAATTTTCTCTTGCACCATTCACAAAGCAATACAGAATTATTACTCGAGTTAATTTCTTGGCTGTCATGAAAGAAATATCAGCATGCATTCAGAGACAGTAGAAAGCTACACACAGATGCCCTTTCCTAGCTCCAGGCTGCCTGTTTTATTAGTGAAGGGTTATTATGCCTGTAAATATTCATCCACTAACTTGTTTATATTTTTATTTGTTGTGTTAACAAGTGGTTCTTGAAAAGCAGATGAACATTAACTAGAGAAACCTTTTTGATGTTTGACACTCAACTGAGAGTAATTCACTGTGGTCACAGTAATGGCTTTGCCTTATTAATAATACACAGCACATCTCAGAAATAGTTAGGGCTTCCGAGGGTGAGTGTTAATCTTTCAGTCAAGAGTAATCACTAATCACATTTCATACACACATTATGCACATGCACGTGTGTTGTGTGAGTATTGTGGGAAGAGAAAGTGCTGAAGTCTGCAAAAGGTTGAATATGGCTTTGGTTTTGACAAAATACACCTCCTGTGATATATTGGAGGAGCATGTGACATCACTGTGCTTCACTGAGCAGAAAAGACATGCTCACCTTTTACTACTGCAGGTACTCATTATTCCCATAATGCAGTAATGTTACCACACTATTATCAGGGAAAATATTATTATTAAAAATGGATTTATTACAAAGTTAAAGCATGGTCCCCAGTTGAAACTGAAGAAAACAATGCACCCTGCTTAATTTGAGTTTAATTTGTTTCAGGAGGATGATAGACAATGAATCCATTAACATCTGTTAAAACTTCACATGGTCTTGTTACTTTAAATGCAGATTCCATCAGCCATCATTACCATTTCCTCTTCACTTTTGACAGTGATCAAAATAGGCCAAATGTCTTTTACCTGGGCCTATGGTCAAGGCCCACCTGACCTCATTCATGATTTAGTTAGGCAAACAAAATGTCCTTTGTAACAGAACAAGTTTGTGTTTCTAATCACCAAGGTGACAGGGAAGTTTGTGACAGTGACTGATCACATGCTCGCCGCCTCCAAACCTTGAGCCATGGTGTCTGACGACAGCCAATGAGAGACTGCAACCTTGTGTGTCAGTATGAGACAACCAGGCATACAGAAATAGAAGCGCGCCCAGCGTTCAGGTGTGGGTGATGGGTCATGTGACTGTGCCCTTCATCTATGACATTGTGTGCATGTGTTTACATTTTACAAGCACCTGGTTTGAGTGATTTAGTGAATAGTGATATTTAGTATTTGTGAGGACACTGGACACTTAAAGGGAACACAACCATGATGTAAATGGCCAAAATAGCATTATTGCAAAATTAAACTAAAAATATTGTAAACACTATAGAAAGACCTATAACTAAATAATAACCAAACAACCCTAAACCAGGCCAGGAGGATGGGTCACAATTCTTACAAACTTTTGAAACAGAAAAAGAACTTTGGAAAACACTGGTCTAAACTATGGACTTTCAGTAGAATTGGGCTGAAATGGGGTTATGAAATATTGATACAATAAAGTCGTATTTAATATACAAATGCTCATATTGGCTGTATTGATGAACTAACAAACATTTTAAACATGTGCAAGTCAAACTATTATAAAAAGAACTAAACTCCCAAATATCTCAAAGAAAGTTTAAAGTTATATTGTACTACAGGCTCTGTACAGTATATGACTTTGAGAATCTGACAATAGGTTATAGTAGCCTACTGTACAGATGCACGGCTCCTCCATGTGGTAATCCCATGAATTGCAGCTCCATTCATAAAAGCTGTGACTGAAAAAGCCGTGCATCAGCTGTTTTTTCTGCTGATTGTCTGAAAAATATGATCATGTATTATGTATAAACATTTATTAAATGTCACCACCAGCAGCCTGTACACTCATTTTTCAAAAAATGAGTGGAATTACAGTTAACCGCACAATTTATTTAAAAAAATTCAGGGTCAATACTTCATAGTCATGCATTAGAGATTTTGCATTAAACGCTGTGCAACATTTTCTCAAAAATATATTTGACCCTTTTTACAAATATATATATCCAGAATAAATGTGTATCCAGCTTGCTGAAAACAAACTCTGAATCCAGCTCTTTCTTCATAGATATGGTGACATGGTACCAAAGACCATCATGGGCAAGATTTTTGGCTCAATCTGTTCTCTAAGTGGGGTGCTGGTCATTGCCCTGCCAGTGCCTGTTATTGTGTCCAACTTCAGCCGGATCTACCATCAGAGCCAGAGAGCAGAGAAGAGACGGGCACAGAAGGTAAACACTGAATTTCTAGGTTAACTTCATCATTCATGTTAGGCTGGTTGGTTTAAGGAGAAAGAGGCCTGCTCAAAACTGGAGTTATGGACAAGACACTTAGTTAGTCTCCAGAAGAACAAACAAAAAGGTACAGCGTCTTATTGTCTAATCTAATATTGAACGTTTAAATGTTTAAAAAAAACATATTAATAAATATTCCCAGTTAACACAAACTTAATAATGCTGATGCAACAAACGTTATTGTATATTATGTACTATATTACATTATTATTATCTATTGTTTAATGATATTTAATATAATTAGCGTTACTAGGCTTTGTAATCATCTCAATCAGTCTGTCAGTCCAGAAACTGCAGCAATTATTTTAGTTTTATAACAAACCAAATTTTGGTTGTGTCTACATTATAAATGTGAGTTCTATCCTAAATGTATTATTGCAATATTGGCAGGTCCAACCCTTTGAACTCTCAAAATAAAGGGCCATTAGCTGAATGAAAAGATCATACAATAAAACCAAATCAGAAAGCTAAAATGATAGAAAGACACTTTTAAATTGTATCAGTGGATTATTTATAAAGTTAGTCTCCCTTTGGTCTACAGGTTTGTTAAGTCAGATCTCACAGAACATGGATGTGTTCACAAACAGAAAACCAGACTTGCTAGAATTCTTGTCGTGAAGAGGCAACACTTATTTGAGGTACAAACAAAACCAGCTGCTGATTGGTCGAATGAGGAGGTAACCGTGGAAATGCAGTTGTCGACGGGTGGTTCTGGTGTTTTTTCCTCTTCTTCTTTGTTAAATGTAATTCTGACATTTCTGTGTATCATGTACAATATCTGGCTCAGCAGAAACATATTCATGCAGGTCCTTATCACTAACAATAATGCTCTATCTTATTTAAACAATATGTAAAGCAAACTAAAGTCTGCCAAAGGCTTGAAATGTCTTCTCAAAATTTAATAAACACAGTTTCTTAAATTAAGAAGCAATCCAAGAAAAGATTTCAAAGAAGGCATCTGGACTTATTGATCTGTGCTGTTCATGATATCATCACTATGTGCCCCGAAGTCCATCAACATGTGGAGCAATGAGAATTGTCTATGCATGTTACCAGTCATGTAGCATGCACATGGATGAGTCAATGTGACACAGTGGCACTGGCAAAAACAACATTTAACACCTAACTTATTTACACCACACTCCTTTTTGATAAACAAATTAAACAATATAAGAAAGTTTAGTAAAACATGAAATTACTTTTAGTATAACTAGCGTGAATACCACCAGAATGTAAGGCCATCATACACTTGATGAAAGACTTCAAAACCACTAAAATGAACTGACAATGAGTGACAGTGTCACTTGTAAATACAAAATGAATATGTAAAGTTTTGCCTTATGCAATGCTTAAGGGGTATTTAGCTATGCTTGATCAAAAGAAAATGCTTTTCTGAACGTACCTTTGGTAAACATGTGGAGCAATGACCAGATGCTAATAGATGTGAGTCAGAGAGAATGACACTAATAGACAACATGTCTGCATTGACTTTTAGTGGCATAGATTCTCAGTGGCTTTCCATAAAACTGAAGTTATTAACAGCATGTTTGCATATTGTTTCCTGAGATGTTTTGTAATTCCATGATTCTAGGTCTGTTCGACTATGTCTCATTTGATCTCAACCCCTAAGAAATATCAGTTTTGGTTGTAATTTTACCAAATGAGTCTTATTCAACCAAATAACAGAAATATAAGTGATAAAGCTGCAGAAATGCCAGTTAGCTGTTATTGTCTAATGTTTCGGAATGTTCTTGGATATAATATTTGGAAAAAAACATTCTTACAGCATGTTATTCACAGAGGGGCCTGCGAATGTCTGGCCTGTGTGATAGTTCAGGTGGTCTTTCTTTGTGGTGTTGGTTTGGGTGGCATGCAGGGGTATCTGCTGTGCTCACATGTGATTTGTATTTGTGCCCCAAAGGCCTCTAAGGAAGCAGGAAAGGCCCTGGTGTGTAAGACCAACCCAAACTTTGAGGAGCATCATTATCATCTACTGAACTGTCTGGAGAAAACCACGGTAAGGAAAAACTTAATTCAACCCAAATAATGAGAAATAAAAGCTAAAATATGTCTAACTATTCGTGTTTACTCTTCAGAACCATGAGTTTGTGGATGAGAAGACATACGAGGCAAGCTGCAGGGAGATTACTCTGGTGAAGCAGTTGTCTCGCACCTCCTCTATCTCCTCCACCTCTTCAGCTCACGGCCTCAGCTCCTGCTGTGCCCGAAGGAAGAGGAAGACCTTCAACGTCCCAAACTCCAACATGTCAGTGGGTCTACAGAGCAACCAGGAGCTGAGCACCATATACATCAGAGAAATACCTCTAACCAACAGGCATGCAGCTGTCAATGAATGCTAATTTAATTATAGAAAAGCCAAATCATTAACCCCCCTAAAAAGAGGTTAAGTGTAAAAAGTGTCTAAAAATGTTACTGATTAGTTTGAGTTACTTTCAGAAAATGGCATTGTGGATAAAGTGCGAGAGAAAGCAGCACTGCAGGATCAGAGTCAGATGTTTTTTGGGATCTTGCACAGGTTTTCATGCACAACAGATTTTTTGCATACTATAAGCAAGTAATCATCTGCTGTAGAGCCTGTGCTTAGGAATCCAACAAATTATGTCAAAAAAACAAAGCAGTTGCTTTGCGATACAGTGGTGCATTGTAGCTGGCACTCGAACAGGGATTTTCATGTTGGTTTGTAATAAGAACACATTAGGTCGGTAGTGTTTGTGTAATAAAGTTTTAAAAAACAGAAACAGACTTACAACAGGATACTGTATACATTGTATATAAACACATGCCTCACACGGTCATGTGACTGAGTATTCCCATGATGAGTCAGAGAACAGGAATTCAGTTGATGTCCAGCTGTGGGAGGCCGTAGGAGGTCTGAGTGCTCTGGGAACTTGGACAGCTGGGAACCAGGCCCAGCTTGCTTTACCCCCTCCTGCCAGTTTCCTGCCTTCTAACCTTAATCATTGTAGGCTCAACTCCTTCATCTTCATTAAATAACAAGCATCTTCAGATGTATCTTCTTTTTTTAGTCTGCTTAAAAGCCTTAGCCATCAAAACATGTTAAATAAAAAATACTTTATCCATGTTAATTTTCTGAAGGGATGCTTTGTTACTTTTCATTCTAGTCGTTCCAGTCGTTCCTGTTTGAACGCCAAATTTGAAGAAACTGTCCCTCTCAACTGTGACCACCCCTACACGACCGCAGCAGTCATTAGCATGCCTACACCTCCCGTCACCACGCCTGAAGGGGACGAATCTGCAAGCTCCACTGACTACTCTCAAGCAAATATCGTCCGAGTGTCAGCACTGTAACCCCACAAACCTCGTCACACTCAGACATAGTGTGCCCACGCAGCTGGAGGACAGCAGTGACAGGCCCTCTACACAACAGACTCAGTGGGATGGGTTTCAAGGGTTTGTAATAGAAAATTATGGGTTAGCTTTGGTATCTCTCTGGGAGAAATGCATCAGTTTGTATGCACTAAATCTCAGCTAACTCCTTTACAGACTTTTCATGAAAAAGCATTTCTATTAATGCAATTGAAGACGGTAACTGTAGCCACAATGACAACTAAAAATCTTATCACCACAATATTTTTTTCTGTATAAAAGGAATTAATACCTACAGTATATGTTACAGCATTTTATTGAGAGTGGCTGACATAATGAGCACACGCTTGTTAACTATGCTTCCAACAACTCTTAAAAAGGTTTCACTGAGAAACCTCAACCTGAGAAACCTCCTAGCTTTAATAAGGCAACTTAACATCTGTAGCATTTCTGTTGCTTTACAACTTTATCAGTTTGCAGGTCATTAGTTATTGACAAATTAACCTCAATGGGATTTTAAGGTATGTGCCGCAGTAGACGAAGCAAGAAAACATTAAGCTAAATCACTGACAATAGTTAAAAAGGCGTAGGCATATTCATGAGGAAATCTAAATAAAGAAGAACGTGGCGCTTGGGTCAAGTATGACATGGTCTATCAGTCTAAAGGATATGGAGCTACAGGACAATTATTGGATTAGTTGTGGTAAACAGAGTCAAGGGAACCATCTAAGCATGTTTTTTTATGTGTGCGTGTGTCAGAGTGCATGGGACGATTGTGTTTTCACATGTTCATGCTGGTATTCTGCATGCAGAAATGAGTGAACCTGTGACTGTAAATAATCTGTCAGAGTTGACGGCTCTTCTGATGATCCACTCAAAAGGTGGCTGTGGTCTTGAGACTGATGTCATTTAAAGATGTAAAAAGTTGACCTTTTTCTTTGTCATCTTGCTTGTATTCCCACCACCTTGTGTTTTTGTTCCTTTCTTGGTGTCTTTTTCACACTAAAGTGGTTTGATGAAACAGAACACAGTTCAATTGATATGATTAAATTATTTTTTAGTACAGAAGTACGATGTAGCTAATCTAGTGTGACAGGCTATGGTTACCACACACCCACGGCCAAGTTGGTAATGAACAAAAATAGCTTGATTATTTTTGTTAAGTAACATGTTCTTTTCTAAGTTCAAATATTGCATGTTTAAAATTCTAATAACATATTAAACCTGAATGGTGGCCTGGCAAGTGAATAAAGTGACTATCTTGAGTCCAACTGAAACCAAATAAAGAGTAGATCTTTTGAAAATTGCTAGCTTCACGAGATCTTTCATTAATTGCAGTCCCATTCTCAAACTGCCTTAAACCTATATAGGCTATTCTGCAAATGAAGTCCACTAAGATACAGGCTACCTTACCAAAAAGAGTGTGTTATCCTTAACAGACCATGACCTCAGTGAGCTTACATTTTATTTATTTTTTTATGCATGTATACAGATATTCCTTCACCCAAAATGTTTGTGTTGATTTCAATATTATTATTCTCACACCTATGGACATCAGTAACATGCACAAAGCTCCTGTTCTCAAGTAATGTAGCAGATTTTGTTTTGTTAAAGTTGACAGACGCCAACATCCTTCATCACTGCTCTACCTTAATGTGACATATGCAATCTGCTTCTTTTCTTTTTTTAAAGATCTCTCTGATTAATTAAGAAATCAGAATCAGGTTAGGTGTATAAATACAGAAACATATTTTTGAATAGCATAATGTTGTATTTGTTGTTGAAGAAAGAAATGAGGATTATAATGATTACAATTATTACTCTTGCCAGTTTAATGTAATTGTTATTGAGTGTCGTAAACTATGTTGTTTTTTTCTATCATTTCCATGATGGTGTTTTATGTTCATAATATTTTTCTAAAATGTCCCAGTGCATGCATTCAGATCAAACTTTTCATAAGCAGGACATAGAAATAGTGTATAGGCTACACTGAAGAACAGTTAAAGGATCATTTACATAGAACATAGCCTATTAATTAATATGTTACAGCTTGTATTATTATACAATGTGAATAACAGGAATTTAAAAGAAGCTTCCATGGTTTTGTCCAGTGCAGTGTCCAAATACATAAAATAAAAAAACATCATAAACAGTGTTTTAAACTGATTTGTCAATGAGGGTAATTGTAGTTAACCATGTCTGCTTGTGTTCAATTGTCATTTCCTCTTGCTCTTACACTACAGCCTACAGAAGAAAACTTCTGACATAGGCCATGATTTTACTTTAACATTTGACTTGATTAAGATTTGTAGTGAACATTTAAATATGGTTATGAGTATTGGTGGTTATTAGCATTTCCTATGCAAAGCAGCTAAAAAAAGTACAAATACTTACGTCCACTGAAAACAACAGTGTGAATCTGAGACTGGAAAGATGTTATACAAAATATAAAGCTCTCATGCAAACTCTAGATTGGTGCTATACTGTCTTCAAATGTTGTTGAGTTTTTGTATTCCAAAAAGCATTGTTGTAATGCATCTCACAACAAACTAAGATATCTGCAGGTGTGTAAAGTCCATTTTTTATTCCAGTAATAAAATGGTCATACTCGTTTAAAAGGATCTTCCTTAAAACCTGCGTGCACACTTGCATGTACAAGGTAAGATTATGCTTTTCTTCCAGTGACAGACAACAAAGTTTAAAGTCTATACATTTTCAGTGTTAAGCCAAAAACAAATAAATGAACGTTATAAACAGTGGTTGTTCTCTGAAAAAACAAGATACAATCCACTTTTTAAAAGTGTAGCTCTTCATCAACAAGAATGGACTTCATGACAGTCTCTCCATCTCCACTTGATGGTCACTCTGGGCAGACATGTTGGCACAAACTTTAGGTGTGTGTCCACAACATGACTTCAGTGATGCAGCTGGAGGTCCCTGCATTACTGCAGCAGCAGGGTCATCTGGTCCAACAATCACTGAGTCCGGCACTGGGGATTTGTGTCCATAATACAGTGCCCACAGCAACATGAGAGTCAAAGCCATGGCAAGGATCTGAGCAACGCCAATGGACACACCAAGGAAACGCAACACTTGCAGATGCTTTGTCCCGCGAATAAAACTGTAGATCTTGGGACCACAACCCTAAACCATGAAGTAAACAGAAAAGGTAAACACCAAGAACATCTGGTGTACTTTACAAAATAATTTCTCATTTATTGTTTTTTCCTACTGCTGAATAAAATATTGGTTGAAGCCTTTGTGTTTGGGTTTCAGCTCTGGGATTGCAGAACAGGCCCAACCCTAATTTTCTCTAATAACAAGTATTTTATTGGACTGAAGACAATTACTGAGCAGTAACAGCAAAAATAAATTAAAAAAGAGAAACAAAACAACGTGCATTTTTATTGCACGTCTGCTTGAGATGAATTAACCACCAGGTTTCTTTTAGATCATAAATGTCTTAAGTTTAGCTCAGGGACCATTCCTGGCACATAGTAAGGTTTTATACAATCCACAAAAAAAACATTTAAAAAATGAAATATAAATGTAACTGTTTTGAAATAGTACATATACCAAAAGATCTTGGTATTTTACATGCATCCAATTAGTTTTCTGTGATAAATGTGGACACCCCTTTAGACACTAAGGATTGGAGCAGCAGTGGCCCACCTCTTGATGCAAGTCACTTAAGTCATGAAAATGGGCATGTCGAGCACATCCTGGGTACTGATTGGAACAACAAGAGTCGGGAGGCCAATCCATCTCTGTCATCTCCAGCCAATCAGTGAAGTAGATAACGCCGCAGCATTTATACTGTGGGTAAACAAGTAAACACAGCAGTCAATACACAGGTCACATGACCAAACAATAGTTAAGTGCCTGTAACCATGGTGATATCTGACCTCAGTCTGGAAGGTGTTCCAGGTGTATGTGAGCCACTGGTAACGCTGCAATCCATAATTTGGCATCCGGGACTTCAGACTGATCATGTCAGAGCGCTGTACTAAAGGCTAAACTCACAAAGACGGGCAGAGTCAGACACCCAACCTTGAGAGACCTCTCTGTCTTAATGATAGCAAACTATTTAACTTGACTTCAATGCATATAATGGTGTTGCAGGCAGGTGTGAGACTAGAAAGTGATAGCAGACACATCTGCCATGATTAGATAAGCCTGAATGATTTTTAATTAATCATTGTAACTTTAATGTGTGGGGTTCATGGTGAGCTTGTGTTGATGAACGTAATCTCCTGTATGGTTGTGATGTTGTATGCCTAGTGGTCCACGTTGATGTGTGTAACTGGAGAATCACTGTGTGCCGGACGTGTCTGACATTTCTGGATATTTTTAGATCTACAGTTTGAATCAGCAACCGAATGTTTCTGAACGCTGCAGCTGCTTGTTGTTACGGCCATAAATACTCAATTTGACCTGTGCAGTGTTGACATGCTTAATTTAAAGCAAATATAAAATATGACAATGTAAAACAGTTCAGTTTTTTTACCTCATCATATGTCCAAACAGCACAGGCCAACTCCACACAGAAGATCACCAACAGACTGCTGAAATACTAAAATATTCAGAGACACAGGCTTGTCACAGTCCAAAGAGTTTATGAAGCTTATATAGGTCAGTGTAATAAGTCACATGTTTCAATCACCCAACCTCAGTTTTAACCATCACTAATGAATGCTTGACTCTTTTTCTGCACACACACACACACACACACACACACAGGCTACTGGATAAATGTTTCCTATCTGCTGTCTCTATTATCAAGTGAGAGATGAATGAACTCTTGACCTGCAAACACACCTCTAGCAGATGTGAAAAGCAGCAGGTGAGAAGATATGAATCTCTGCCATTTTGTTTCAGATGGAAAGAAGCTATTGTTGTTTCAAAATGTATTTGGTGGGTATTCGGTGGGTACAGATTCTGATTTGATCATCTCTCCTTAAGGCTTGACAGTGACAATCTTCCTGAAAAGATCTTGCTTTATTTTTGTAATAAGGAAAAAGTTTCTACATCAATGATTAATGTTACTAGACATACATTTACATTAACCAGACAATTGTGTTTTTTAAATGTATCATGTAAAACTATATTTATGTTACTCAATATACTTAAATTCATTAATGCCATTAAATAAACCCCATCATGTTTGAGTTTTAGGAATATCTGGGTTTATCCATAAAGGGAGTTTCTTTGTTTGGGACATTTCTTTTGTCCAATAAAAAGCTCTGTCTGCATTCAGGATGAGGTGGAGCTGTTTTGTCTCTATTGTACAATCTCCCAGGTGTCTCTGGGGCAAAGGAGGGAGGGCAGAGGCATTTCCTGTTTCAAGTAGAGTTTCCCATCATTCAACATGCTGTGCTCGTCTGCCTAAGGGGAAAACTTATCTCCTCTACAAGACAATCAGACACCTGAAGCCTGGCTCTGCCTACTCAGAAGGGTCACACACAGGTGATCTGACTCACACACAGACCCTGTTGTAAAACCCTTTCAGCTGGTGATAACAGAACCTGTCCCTGATTTGACTTCTTCTTAGTTTGGTAGATGTAAGACTATTTGATACGTTGCTGTATATTATTAGATTCTAAATTATTAAGTATTAATCCATTGTGAAGTTAATTCAAATCTTGTCGTTTGTGGACCAGTTTGCAACCAGAACAGAGTTCTTACCCAGGATAGCAACAGCAGGTTAGATTTGTGTGTGCCACAGTATCCAACCATGGCCACAATAATCAGAAAACAGCACACAGCAATGACAACAGGGTGTACAGCTGCAGAGTATGTGAGGACTGCAGCTTCCTCCAACCTGTGGAAAAGCAATCCTCATTTAAAAAATCTGAAAAACTAGAATTTAAAAAGATAACTTAAATTGACACTCTTTTTATGGTTTGTTGTATTTTCACTGTTGCAGTTTTACCATGGGTCTGTAAGTCAAAACAAACCAAACAACCCTTCAAGATGTATATTTTCAGTCAAAGAGTCCTACCACTCCTTGCTTTTTGTGTGTGTGTTACTTTTGATAACTTGAACTTCTCAATGGCTGTGGCAGAGGGTGCTTGGTGGAGCAGGCCCCTCACATCCCTGTCGCCCAACAGACTCACCTGGTGTGGGCTGTCAGGGTCAGGACAGTGTTCAGGGAGTCTCTGATCCAGGCTGCCACTCCCAGGACACATGCTGACATCAGCTGAGAGTAACCGAAATAAACACACACAGAAATAAACACACTCAGATCAGTTTCTACTGCCTACAAATAACATCTCAGAATGTGAAACTTGCTCCCACAAACACACTGCACCCAACTTTAACTCCAACATTCACTTCAACAATCTCTGAAATTCCCTGCATAAACATGATCTTCTAAAACAGACCTGACCTTCTAAAACAGTGTCTGAATCAAAATAGAAATATATAGAATACAATAACCCAGAGACTAATAGGCCATAGCCTACTGTATAAGTAGGCTATACTGCAGGTAATAAAATCCATATTTGTTGAAAAATATTAGCTAAATATTCAAAAGTGCATATCACATTGTTGCAAAAATAAGTATGGTATTGGTGACCTTTTCAAAGGCTTTTCTTTTTTTTTTTTTATCTAACTTTATATAAAGTAAATTGTAATTTATCTATAAAGGGCTTTGTCCACTATTGGCAACATAAAACTGTTATCTACTCTCCACTTTTGAGTTGAAGCCACCTCTGCTCTCACCCAGAAGAGTAGGTTAAGCGCGTAAAGCAGGCAGCGCAGACACCTCACCGCGTCCTGCCGAGCCATCCCGAGCGCAGCGACCGGAGCTCAGACGCTCGGCTCATCACCATGACAACATGATCAAGGCAAACAAACAACAGACGAGCGACAAACACGAAGCGGACGGAACGTCTGGAGGCTGGCGTCCATTAGAAACAATCCTACTTCCACAAAGTTTGTCTGCCCTGTGCGTAAAAAACGCATCCCGCTTTGCGTAAATCCACTCAGCGCTGTTTCTCTTCTTTAAACGAAGCCCTTGAAAAGTTTCGGAAAACATTCACAGCAGGTGGTTTCTCACTTTCCCTCAGCCCGCCAAGATGATGGAGTTTGCTGATGAGCCCATGGCAGAGGCGCTGACATTTCCAAATTTGTCATCAGGAACGTGGTCAGTTTTGTCCCACTCAAGGATAGCCTAGCCTTCTTTTATAAGCCGTTATGACTGTGTGACTTCGCACAAAACTTCACATCTAACTTCCATAGAAAAATAGACTACGAATAACCAAAGGGTCACAAATGTCCAATCTGTTAAATCTTTCCAAATGCTCAGATTTCACGTGTAGTGGCAACTGAGAAGAAAATGTGACCAGAGAAAATGTCCGGTGTTCAGGTTGAAAATGTTTCTTTGCAGTATTGGTGCCGGAGTCCTAGACAGTCAGGAGGGAGGCGGAACGTTCCCGCGGGTCGTTCTGACGCTTCTTCTTCTGTCTGCTTAATTAAAAAGCTATTGCAGAGGTAGCCCTTCCCGGCCAGCCATTTGAGGGACAGAAAAATGTGTCCGCCTCCAACGAGCAGCCGCGGTATCATCAGTCAGCCTACTTGTGACCGAAAACTGCGAAAAGGCTAACTGCGCAGTTTATTTAAAGTAAGCAAAAACAAACAAACACGGAAACATAATTTGTAAAACAACTTCTTCCATAACATGTAGACTAACTTAACATCTTATTTTTTTATTTTTTATTTTATTTATTTTTTTGTTAGATCTTAGTAGACTATCAACGCAAGAGTAGCTTTTCAAACTTAGCCTATTTATTTCAGTTGATTTGGTCCATTTTATCTGCTAAGGCTTAGTCACAAAATTATATAGCCACACAATAAATATGACTATTGAAACTAATCCTCAACAGAAGCCCTATGGGCACAGTTAGTCAGTAGTTTATGTAAACTACAAATCCCATGAAGCGTGTATTCTGGAACCACAAATCAACGGTAGGATATAGATCAGCCAATCACGTCACAGACAGCCGTTTGCGTCACGTTTTCTGACCTCATTTTTCGGAACATTTTTTCTGAGCGAGACAGCGGCTGGCGGCGCCATATTGAAAGAGAAAAAATATCAAATTAAACGTATAAAACGTCAAATTTGCAACAATGCTGTACCTGGAAGACTATCTCGAAAGTGAGTATGAAAGTGTAACAAAGCACCTATGAGTTTATCATCCCATTATGTGATAGAAATATGTGGTATTTTGAAGGTTGTGTCACTGCGGCTGTTAGCCTAGCCATGCTAGCAGGTTAAATGCTCTTTCTTCTTCTGGCAGTGATCGAGCAGCTTCCCATGGATCTCCGCGACAGGTTTACGGAAATGAGGGAGATGGACCTGCAGGTTCAAAGTATGTGCGGCAACACCGGCCAACTCTACATTAACGAGTTGAATTTTTATCATATCAAAACCCCAAATGTTAATGAAGCACACAGCAAATAAAACAGTATAATATAATTACATATTGCTATTAGGTTTTAGCAAACAAGCTAACGAGAGCTAACTAATAGTGCCCAATTTATGTTGGCAAGTATATTTTTCTGTACCAGTCACCTGCTGTGATAAATACATCCTTTCGTTGGTCATTATGATCAGCTTGTGTCTAAGCCATTATAAAACGTTTGCATATAAATTATTTTACTATGAATTTGAATATTTACTTCAAAACTGTTTATTATGATCAATTTCAGATGCCACAGATCAGTTGGAGCAAAAGGTGATTGAGTACTTTGTCAATGCGAAAAAGAATAAACCAGAGTGGAGAGAAGAGCAGATGGAAGTTATTAAAAAGGTCAGAACTAAAACCACTGCACCCTTTACACTTCTCACTGTGATCGTAGGAGCTGTGTGTCTATTTTTGTAAGCTTATCAATATAATGTTGTGTTCACTGATAATTTTTGTAGTTTTTACAATATATTTGCTTTACTTTTGATAGTTTCAATATCTCTACATAGTTAAACTCTCTAGAGTAGGTTTGTCATCTTTCTGTTAATGCCTGTTGGGTTAAGTAACCTATGATTAGGTTTTTGATTAGTCGACTAATCTAACGATTATTTTATTTTTATTCTTTTTATTAATCTAGTGTTTTTTATAAACTGTATAAAAAAGGTCACTAGATTAATGTATTTTAAAGAGGGTAGTAATTATGCATATTTTTAAATGAACTGAATGTAATTATTACAATGTTTAATGTGATTACTTTTGATTGCAATCTTAATTGTATTTCAGAGAGTGTAATGAATTTGTCATTTTATTATATAATAAAAAAGAAAGCATTTTTAACTCTTTAACTAAGGAGATAATTCGTTATTAATCACATACTTATGATTGTTTTATTTAATTGGTACTACATGTACTGTAGGTGTTGCATTAGCTTTATCTGTTCTTATCCAAATGGCATAGTTAGTAATTTTTTAGAGTGTGGGACCTCATAAGACACAGCACACAGCCATCACTTTTATTACTATTGCCGCTTTGATTAGCGCATTTGCGCTGACTCTGTTTACCCCTGCCTCTCCCTCCTCGACTGGGTAAAGTGTCAGAATGAACAATACGTATTTCTCCCAAACATCTATCACTGGAGGCCTATTGTTCCCGACCTCCCTGTCACTACCGCAGCCACGGCAAGTAAACCCGCCCCGTCTCCTGTCACCTGTGCTACAGGTAAAGCTGCAGGTGCTACGCGCATACGGCTTATCTTCCTAACCTCTCCGTCACTACCGAGGCCAGACCGACTAGTTTCCTCCCGTTTCTTTTACTGATTTTGGGCAAAGTGTGGCAAAAACGGCATGTGCTTTATGTACACTGAGAGAGGCACGAGCAGCGCTGCCACTGTCCAGCAGCACTCTTACGCTTTCTCACTTTCACTCGGCTCTAAAAGTCGAGCGAAAAGGCTCCCTCAGAATCAGAGTCAGTCATTACTAATGCCAAAGCTTCATCACAGGTGTAGTTTTTATTTGTCATTTTCGCGTTTACCAGCTCACGTGTAGAGAATGAGGCTTCTACTAAGCCGGTCCTGACACTCCCACTGACGCATCAATACATTTTTATGCACGTCGATGACGTCGACGCGTCGTTGCAGCACTAATGTATAGGCAAATCTTAAGTGTCCTTAGTGAATGAATGTGAGAGTGAATGGTTGTCTGTCACTATGTCTAAATGTTAGCCCCTCGACTAACTGGCTTTTGTACAAGGTGTACCCCGCCTAAGGCCCAAAGTTGCTGGGATAAGCTCCAGTCACTTGTGACTCCTAACAGGACCAAGCGGTAGAAAGTGAATGAATGAACTACATTCATTAATTTTATTCATTTAATTTGGTTATAGTTTATTTTTGGTGGCATTTTATCAGAGAGTATGAGTAATAACGCAAAATACTGAAATGAAAGCTTGAAGTCTTTGTGGCAAAAAGCCTCCCGTTCCTGTAAATTCTTGGGCTGGCTTGCAAGATTTGCACGTTTGAGATCTTCCCAGTGGCTCAATGATACTGAGGTCAGGAAACTCAGATCAGTCCAGAACCTTCACTTTATGCTGCTGGAGCCAATGACAAGTCGACTTGGCCTTGTGATTGTTGTCATGTTGGAATGTCCAAATATGTCCCATGCAAATCCCAAATGTCCCAAATTTTTCTCTAGTATTTTCTGATAAGATGCTGCATTCATCTTGCCAACAATTTTGACCAAGTATCCTGTGCCTTGTAGCTCGCACATCCCCAAAACATCAGTGATCCATCTCCATGTTTCACAGTACCTTTCGTCATAGGCCTTGTTGACTCCTCTCCAAATTGCTTTTTGGCATTTGCATAGTATTGGCTTACTTCTGGCCATTTTTATTCAAGTGCCTTCTTTTTGTGCATCTAGAAACAGCCAAACCACTTTTTTTCAGAGAGTCTTGTATTTCAGCTAAAGTTATCTGTGGGGTTTTTTTTGCATCCCGAACTGTTTTCCTGGGAGTTGTGGCTAAGGTCTTTGTGGGTCTACCTGAATTTGGTTTGGTTTCAACAGAATCCCTCATTTTCCATATTATTAGAGTTTGAACACTGCTAATTGGTATTCTCAATGCCTTGGATATATTTTTATATCCATTTTCTGTTTTCTACAATTCATTTACCTTTTCGTATTCCCTTTATATGTAAGGGACTGTCAGGAGCCCAGAAAATCACTGACCTTTTATACTCACACCCTGCAAGCAAATGGATCACAGGTGAGGATGGCTACCTTTTAGTGGCCATTCAAACCTGTTTGTGTCGACTTGTGTGCATATTATCACGCCAAAATCACCAGGGTACTTTTGATCAAGGTCATTTGGGTAGTTTTTGTTGTAATTATGATTATATATATGATATATATATTATGCTTTTAAAAATATAAAAAAAAAAGAGTAAACACAGTTATTTGACAATAAGTGGCTTCACCCAACAACTAACTATGAGTGAAGGGTTATCCTTCATATTCGCTGGGGGAAAAAAAACCAAAATCACATTCTTCAGGGTATGTAAATGTATGAGCACAACTGTACATTATCAAAATAATAATAATTAAAAATTTCTCTTGCGCTATTCCATTCCATTCGTGTACACTCTGTAAAGTGTAAACTGCACTGCGTGAATTCTAAAATGAAAGCATGCTTTAGAGTTTAGCAGTACTATGCAGGTGGTTTGATAGATAATTACATCTTTACACCCTTACCAGGTCATAAGTTAAATACTAAGAGTGCAGCCAGAATGATTGTGTCTATGGTTTTATACCAAGGAAATTTGTTCTATTTTTTTTTTTTTTTTTTTTTTTTTTTTTTTTGCCTTTTAAAGAATTGGAAATAAACTACACAAAACACATCCTTTGGTATTGGGGGTTTAACAAGATCTGGTGCTTTCAGGTCCTGTTAAATTGGTATTCAAGATGCCACTTTTAAATAGTCTATGGCAAACTTTTGTTTTTCTGGTGGAAATAAGAAACGGCACAAGACCAAAACAAAATGTAAAGATTTTAAGAAAACGATGTTGTACACTGCGACATGACATGCACTATGCAAAGACATACAGAACAACTATGTCTGTAAATAGTGTAAAAGTCTCGTCTTGTCACTCCTTTTATTTTGTGTAGTCATTAAATTATTCAACTGTGTAATCAAACAACTAGGCTTTAGAATTTTTTTTTTCAAAAACTACTCATTTATTTTTTTGTCAGAGGTTAGTGTCCTGAGGATGATACTACTTTCTGTTTGATCTGTCGCCTGGATGGTACATTGTTTAAAATGGTGTGTGTGCGCGATTGTTATTTAGTTATGTTTAAACCAAATTGATTCGTTTTACTTTTTCCTGTTATAGGACTATTATAAAGCTCTGGAAGATGCTGATGAGAAAGTTCAGCTGGCCAATCAGATTTATGATCTGGTGAGTGTCTCCTTGTCACGCTGATGAGTTTTAATGGTTGATTTATAATTTTAATATTTATTTTATTTTATTTTTTATTGTATTTAAGGTAAACTGTTTAATCACCCAATAACATATTGAAATTGTTATTGCTATTAATCCTAATCCACTGTAATCCTAAATTCATCAGAACTTAATTAGAAGCAGCAGCTGTCTACTCTGAGCTGCTTACCTGAAAATAATTTTCCATTTTTTTGTTGCCGTTTTTGATGTGGCTAAATATTTTATTTAATTTTTCCATAATTATGTGTCGGTACCTATTTAGGTCAAAAGCACACTGCAGAGCTGCTTCTCAGGTCTATGGCAGTGGACTGGATAGTTCTCTGGATATCCTGTCTGCCTGCAGCCTGTTATCTTTACACTATGTTTGCCTTGTTTAGTTGAATATAATGTTTTTTTTTTTTTTTTTTTTTAATCTGTTTGAACAAATAAAATCTGTAAATAGATAAAAATGTATCTATTGTTGGGAGAGGACAATAAGTTTACTTATGGGTACTTGGATATGGTTAACTTATTTCACCACTAGATGGCAGTCATATATTAAACTCACTTTACTGAGTTTATGAATCAGATCTAGATTTGGTAAGATGAAAAACATGTAGAATAATTGTAAATATGCTCTTTTTTATCATACAGGGTGCATGTGCTTAAAAGGGTAACTATAGTAGTTTTTGTCTTATACCTGCTGAAGAATTCCTCACATCTTTCCTTTGTTGGTCTTCCTGCAGGTGGATCGTCATTTGCGCAAACTGGACCAAGAACTAGCCAAGTTTAAGATGGAATTGGAGGCTGATAATGCTGGCATCACAGAAATCTTAGAGAGACGTATGTGCTGTTTTGTTTTAGAACAACTTGTGTAGGATTGTTAGAAATATATAATAATTAGCCTTTCTCCTTTCCTCAGGATCGTTGGAAATGGACAGTCCATCTCAGCCTGTCAACAATCATCATGTTCACTCCCACACCACAGCTGAGAGTGAGTAATGCATTCTTCTATGTAAAAATACATGCAGGTTCCTGCTGACAGTAATGTAAATGTATTTCTATTACAACAGAGAGGAAATACAGTGCTCCAGCACATCACACTACAGAACATGTTCCTGAGAAGAAATTCAAGTCTGAAGCTTTGCTGTCCACTCTCACCTCAGATGCCTCTAAAGAAAACACACCAGGTAAAAAGTCTTGGTTTAACCTTTACTGCTCTCACTCCTTTTGTACCTGTGACGAATAACTGGGTGTTTTGTTCCCTGTAGGCTGCCGTACCAACAGCACACCATCCTCCACTAACAATGTCTACAGTGTGAACTCTTCTCAGCCTTTAGCCTCCTACAACCTGAGCTCTCTGCCTGCTGGGCCTGGAGCAGGTGCTGGGGCTATCACTATGGCTGCTGCTCAGGCTGTACAGGCTACTGCACAGGTTCCAACACATTCACATTTTAGATTGCAACGTGAACATGTTCATTCTATATTCTACTTCCAGCACATCCCTCATTTTGATTTCTGCATAAATGTATGTTTAGATGAAGGAGGGCAGGAGGACGTCCAGTCTTAAAGCGAGTTATGAGGCAATCAAGAACAACGACTTCCAGCTCAGCAGAGAGTTCTCACTGTCCCGGGACAATAGTGGGTACTCTTCATCGGCACTGGCTTCTACGCTCACACAGACTCTTACCCCCACCACAACCTCTGATTCCCGAGGGCGCAAGTCTAAGTAGGATCTTCTTTCCATCTGTACTTTATAAGCATTTAAATGTAACTAGTATCTAACCTTCCACTCTTATATTTTCCAGAAACAACATCAAGAATTCAAACCATCAGTCATCTTCATCATCCTCGTCTTCTTCACTTTCTTCATGTTCTTCGTCATCAGCGCTGGCTCAGGAGCTTTCCCAGCAGGCCTCAGTGCTGCCTGAAGCCGAAGCAAACAGTCAGGTGGACTGGACTTATGACCCCAACGAGCCACGATACTGCATCTGTAACCAGGTATGTGCATTTAAACAGGAACAACTCTTCAAATAAGGAGTTTTTTTTTTTTTTTTTTTTTTCAAATAATATTGTATCATTAAATAATGTAATACGATGCAATTTCTGAAATGTTATTAATTACAGGTTTCTTATGGAGAAATGGTTGGCTGTGATAATACAGATGTAAGTGTTGAGTTTTTGTTGGAATTTGCACATTTACTGTTTTAATCTGATGAAACAAAAAGCAATAGTAAGAATTTAGCATAGATTTATATAGAGTCTACACTTTTAGAAATATATACATGCTCCAGTGTTTTACAGTTAAGACCATACGTGTTTTTATTTATGCTTTATGTTATCCCTCCCAGTGTCCAATTGAGTGGTTTCATTACGGCTGCGTGGGGCTGACAGAGGCTCCAAAGGGGAAGTGGTACTGTCCACAGTGTACAGCAGCAATGAAGAGGAGAGGCAGTCGCCACAAATAGACTCCACTTACTGTCGGTTTACTCTGGTTGAATACACCCTCCAACTTATTCTCAAACTCTGAGGTCAGCTGCTCAAAAACTGTGCTTCATCTAAAAAGAGACTCTTTGTGCCATCACAAACTTGGATCAAAGCCACACAAAGAAACTACATATTTCCATTTCAGGAAGAATTCTGAAGATGCGACTGTTTCATTCAGATTCCTCTTTATTTCTATGCATTTTGTGTGTTTTGTTTTCCCTACAAGAAAAAAAAAAAAAAACATAGTATTCTGTCTTGCTGCTGTTGGGGAAAGAAAATTCAAAACACATTTAAAATGTTTTAATCTTAGATATTTCAACTAAAATTGTTTCACTTTGGGTGTCCTAGAAATAAATGTGAAGAAAAATGAAAGATGAAATTCTATTCAGCTAAACATTAAGTCTGTGAAGGTTCTCAGTCACCCAGGTCATCCTGAGGAAAAGTTTTAAGCAAAAGCCTCTAGAGTTAGTTTTTAAGGTGAAGACGTTTAGACTAAACTCTCATTCCAGTTAAACTCAGAATTGAAAAAGTCTCTTGGAATTCTGTCCAGATGCCTTTGCTTTGACCTTTTCCTAAACATTAAGTCTCAAAACTAAAACTAAGGGTTTGCTTGTCTGATCCTGACTCAGTTTCTGCACAAACTTTTTATCTGGTGTTCATAACAAATTCTTCCCCCTCTGTCTTTTTCTAGACCATATGACTAAAATTTTAATTTGACCAATTTTGTCTCAAAGATAATTTAGCAGATTCCTTAGTCAGAAAAAATCTTAAACATTGCATTAAGTGGCTGTGTCTCTTAAAGCCTGTGTGGTCATTCCAGTGTTGGGTGTCATTTTGATATATGAAATGTGACTTTATGGACAACTTGTTTTTAATAGTTGAGATTAAACAAAATTTCAACCCAACAATTTTGAGAATGTATTAAACTGAACGGCTGTGAGTGTGTATGTGTTACTGCACTGATGATACATTTGTTTCCAGGGATGTTTTAAAATAAAAGTTTTGTTATATGTTGTGTTTTACTTTTTGAACATGAATAAAAAAAAGTTTCTCAAATGAGCAATTGTATTTAGAATTTACATTTAGTTTTTTAACAAGGTGAAAACAGGAACACATCGGTCTAAGTAAAGCTCTGGAGGTTCTGTTCTTGCTACATTTCCTGCAAATACTTATTTACAGGAATATATGCATATCTATATGTAAGCTGATTTATTTTGCTTCATTGTTATGGTAACTTATTTTTGTGCAGTAGCTATATGTATTTCTGTGTGGTAGATGAGTCTTGATGGTCTTCAAAGATGTGTTTCTAGGCTTCAGTTCAACTTTAGGCTAAATGACCTGTGGCCTCACTACTTTGCATAAATCTGAACATTTTGAATCAGTGATTACTTCTTGCTCTCTTAACACAGACACACACACCATTTTCCATAAATAGCCTGAGTGTTTGGGACTGGGGAGGGGGGAGGTATGGGGGCTGCAGACCTCCTACTGAGAGGCAAGAGAACTTCTGTCAGGACTCCAACACAAACTGCACAAGTCCTGACTTCACTCTGACATTGGGTTCGTTTAAAGGCTCCGGAGGAGTCCGGAGTTTTCAGTTTAAACAGTGGAGGACGGACTAGAAGTCTTACTGCTGTGTTTTTTTTTTTTTTTTTTCCTCTGCTGAATTTAACTCAAACCAGATGGTGTTGCTGCCAGCCTAGCGCTGGTTAGGTTGTTGTTGACGTTTCTGGCGCTATCAAACCTTTCTGTCCACTATTTCACTCAAGGAGCAGTTCTTCGCTTTATTTTAGCGGACTTATATTTGTCTGAATTTGTTTTCAGATAACGGTTTGCTGGGACGGTCCTGGTGAAGTTTCTGTCAACTGAGTGCTGCTCTTTTCTCAAACGACGCTTGGTAAAACCCGGACGAAAACTTACTGCGTTGCGCACAAACCTCGGTTGTTCAGGTTAAATCGCAGAAATTGCAGTAAACGTGTGCTCAAAACAGTCATATGGCCACCTCTGAACCACATGGTCGGACTTGGAGGCGATGAACTTCGCTTGGACCATTACAGTCTTTGGCTCGGCCAGTGTGAGTAACCTATGGGCTACGTATTTCTTTAAGCACGCGTTTTGTGTTTTCATTGTATCAAATATAATTAGGCCTATCTAAAAGATTTAACTTAAGCCTATTTCTAACCGGATTTCTTTACTGATACAGGCCTTTACTGCATTGGCGCTAAATGGCTCGTGCAAGTGAGTTTGGATCTCTATAAGAGGTCACGGTGAAAGTGGGATGAAACTGAGGGATGTGAGGTCATGCGGAGTCACCTGGCTTCAGTCGGCGGGCTCCTGTTGAGAGAGTCAGGGATGCTGCTCCGCCGCCGCTTGTGCTCCGGCCCTCTGCTGCTGCTCGGAGTGGCCCTGTGCCTCTTCTATCAGACCTTCTATGTGGCACGGAACCGTCTCCGGAGCAGGCAGCAGCCCGCCCCAGGTGCGCACTGCTCCGAGCATTCAGATGAGGTGGTTTGGGAGGAAGGCCGGCGCTTAATCTCAGCTCTGGAAAGTGTCCAGGCCCAGGTGAGCTCCTCTGTGCAGGCCTCACTGCCCCTTCACTGTGACCTGCCCTGACTGACCCACACTCAGACTAGAGATCCTGAAACATCTCCATCATGAGTCATTCAAAAAAGCATGTAGCCTATAAATAAGATTGAAGCTCATATATTAATTGCATTATAGTTATTATAATAGACCTATTATAGTATAGGCTCTTAACTCTGCAGAGAAAATGTTTCAGTAAACATTGGTACATATAATTTAATTGACATCTGGTTATACACCTACTCTTTTAATGTTAAGTATGAGCCTAAAGCAACCACACTTTTGAGACAACAGTGTCATTTGTCTGTTATGAAGCCTATTGCTTTGACAAATAAAACAAAACAAAAACACTTATTAGTAGCCTATACTGAACTATTGGAAACACAGAGGAGTGTGTCATGTCTGCTCTGACTCTGACCATTGTTGAGTATTTTTAGATTAGGGGAGGCTTAATGGACACTCTGGTGTTGTGGTCTGAGTTGATTGACACTTGTATGGACCCATCACATAGACATTCAAGACTGTCTGTGCAAGAGAGAGTTTTTTTAAGTGGCAAGTGCAGGTCCTTGGAGTCCCCTGATGAAAATATTTGTGACATTAATCAGGAGAGTATCCAGTTCCTGACAGCTAACTGGAGCGTACGCAGGCAGCTAACAGATGGACACACACATTCAGTGTTAATGTGTGTGTTACGTTTAGTTCATAAACACAGGGCGCACATGAACACACACTTTGAGGTTGTTAATCTTGTCACATTTGCTCAGACTGTTGGTTAAACCTGAGCTCCTCCGCTGCCCTTGGAGTGAGTTTATTTTGTTTTACACATAATAAAACATCACTGACACATCAGCTGTGGCTTACACCCTCAGTACTGCTTCAGATATGAAGTCACATTAAAGAAAAACAATGTGATCTGACTTCTCTGCCGTTAACCCTGCTCCACGTTTTGCTCTGAATCTATTTTTTATTTCTTTTCAGCATCCTTATTTGTGTCATCTGTTCAGCTCTCTGGTTTCCACAACATTGTAAATCTGTCGCACAAATGAACCGGCTGCCTGTTTGTGTTTACAGCTGTAAGACTTATTTTTAAAGTCAGTCTGTGAACCTTAGGAAACTTACAAAACAGCTGTTGAATTCAGTATATAGAAATAAATGCTGCATCTAAAATAGAATTTAAAAGGCTAGGTTGAGTTAAAGGTTTTTTGTGAAACATATGTCTAATTTTGTCCATTGAACTGCGTACACAGTAAGAATTTTACTGTTTGATGTGTGGTATCTTCAGTCAGCGTGTCATGTGACCAGCAGCTGTGACTGAGACAATGGCAAAATCATCTGTTGAGTTTAAAGATGGTCAAATGGTCGACAGAAACATGAAAGTGAAAGAGCTCTTCTTTGCACAGGTTCACAGACGTTTTTGAATGGTTCCCTGTGTTTTTACAGCTGACAGATCTCGACTCTACTGCCTGGCTCAGTGTTTCCCGGTCAGTTCAGACTGAGGCCAAAACATCCGTTCCTTGCTGGGGTGGCCCACTGTCATGTTGCTGAGCTATAGAGGATTCATTGAAAACAATTAAACTAATTGATTATTCATTAGCACATGACATGCATTGTGTCGGTAAGTCTAGTTATTACGGTTATTTTAAGGTCTTTTTTCTGTGTTGGCAGACTCAGTTCACAGAGCGCTGGGTCATGTGACTTGTCTCATGTGTCTTTAATGCTGATGAAGCCTCGGGTGAGCAGCTGTGGTATGCTAACTTGTTAATGGGTGTTTGTGGACATTACATTAAGATGGTGCTGTTGTGGTTCAGTGTTCAGGGTCGCTGCAGCTGAAAGGGCCTGGTCAAGTGTCCATGTGGTTAGGGTCATTTTAATTGATAACACAAAATATAGTTGTTGTTTTTTTGGTCTATTGTGCTCAGCCAAAATTCCTCTGGAAGTCAGTTGGACATGCCATGCTATGTATTCCAAACATATGACTATTATATTGGACACCTATTTACTGCAGTTCTTTCTGGACACAGACTGTACATATTAACAACTCGAACAACAAACAAATATAACTAATATTTGTCTAATATCATTACACATCTCGTAAGAAAACTGTTCCCACACAGTTCAAAACCACAGAAGAAGAAGACGATGCTGGTTTGTTCAGTATTCAAGTCACACTGTGTTAAAGTTTGTGTTGAGGAAAAAACCCTGGCAGTGTTTCCCAACTTTGGCCTGTTCCAAATAGGCCATATGTCATCTGTAGAGCAAAGCAGTCTTATTCATAAAAAAACTTTATATTGGCTGTAATTACCTGTTCTACACACACACAGTAGCTTTAGCCCCCTGAAAATAAATGAATAGTAACTTGAATCTGAAAAGAATTTGTCATATTATTTTGTGTTGAGTGACAAATATGGTTTTGAAATCTGTTCCTGTTTTGTAAATAGAACTTACTAGGCTGTATGTCTCTCTTTCATCTGACACTGGGTTAAAGAGGTCTGGGCTTTTTGTGCTGTTTATATTTAGAAGAATGACTGTCGTGTGATGCCGAGAGGATTTGTCATGGGCATAACAGCCATACAAACATTTTTTTGTTGGTGTCTGAAACAGTACAAATTTACTTTTGTGGTATATCTGTTGACAGGCAAAGGTATAGTTCTAACCTAAGCTAACCTGCAGACACATCAGACATGAAGCTTTTTTCCATGCCCTGTTCCTAAGTGTGTGCTGGCAGAACAGGAGGTCTCACTCACATATCTGTTTACAAAATGTCAACAATAAAAATAAACTGGAACACGTGTTATATGCTCACAAAAATAACCGTTTATAATATGATAGCTTGCAGTCACTCCTCAAATCTTAACATTAGCTTTGTATTTTCTGGTAAAATTTACAAAATGTGGTACACATATAGCTCTATCAATAAAGACAAAAAGGAGGAAAGAAAAACAGTTACATGTAATGTACTCTGATGTGCAGCCACTGAAGCAGCTCCCTCCTGTGTTTTTTCTTCAGCTATCTTTTTATTTTGAGGAAATAACTGGCAACACACATTCCTCACTGACTTTATTAACAACTCCTTGAAGCGTCAAAGAGAGAATAGCTTCATGTTAAGCATTATCTGACAGTTTGATGTAGTATTGTCTGCTCCCAACCTTTAGGTCCAGCATATATCTGAAAGTCCCGTCCAGCGTCGGAGAGCCTTGGTTCTGACAGGCCAGCATGTCATCACAGATACCGAGGTCCAACTATATCAGCGAGTCCTTCAGCAGATGAACTACGAGCTCCAGCTGTCCAGATATGCTGAGACCAGCAGCCTACTCAGACCAAAGAAAGGTAATAGTACATTCAAAATATCTTCTGGTTGCAATGGAAAACCTGATTATGTAGAGCCCCTGTAAAAGCAGATAAAACCACACATTTGCAAAAATATATAAATATATATAAAGGGTTCAAACTAAATGCAGTTTTTCTTTTGCAGTAAGTACTCCGGGATGTAAGAGCTGCTTTGCTTTCTGAAGGCCCGCAGGAAATATAATGTTTAGTGTTTAAGGGTGGTAACTTCCTGTCAGCTACAAAGGGAAAAAAGAAAGTCTTAGTTTATGTTTAAAACTATGTGGACTGCAGCTGTATATAATTTTAAACCGAGAGGTCAAAACACGAGGAGCCTCAGCCAAAAAACACACCAGAACATTTCCTGTTTTTCCACAATCACTACCACATGTTCATATATACAGTAACTGGGTTGCCTTCTTTTGTTTTTTCTTAGATATAGTCTTGTTATAAAATCTGAGTTTCACAATTCTTATCCGTTTAAAGGAAAAGTGAAGACTTTCCCGCTTGGCACTTTTTGCAGTTATGTTTTTTAAAGCAGAGGAACATTATAATAATAACACAAACTTTGTTACACAAAAGGGTTTTTATCAAACTATATCATTTCTCTATATATTGGACAATACAAGTATGTACAACATTCTGTGCTGTGGCCTTTGACCTTTCAGGTGTGAGTGAGTGGAGCCTGCTGCTGTGTCTCAGCACTTCAGAGACAAGTTGCCTACGAAGAGTCTCTTTCTCTCATCTGCAGAACCACCAGAGGGTGAGACTGGCCTGTGTCCACACCATTCAGCCACAATCACAGATTTGATCCTCACTGATTGCATTTGTTAATGTCACCAGGTGAACCTACTTCCTGGGATGATGAAGGCATTTTCTGATGCTGGTGATGGCCTGTGTCACATCTTTACTCATCCAGTGCTGTCAAGTAAGTCTTAAGCAGGCAGCAACAGCAACATTAGAAAGTGTGCGTTTTTTTTTTTTATATAAACAATGCACAGTTATGAACATCTGTAACAAATGCCGCAGCTGTAAATATGCCTGAATGTAGAAATTTATATTTTCTATCAGTAGTCCCCAGGCAGGTAACATAAAAAAACACAATATTAATTAACACAATTAACAATAAAATAAAATTTTAATTTAATTTAATAAAAAAAAAAAAAACTTAAGAGACAAAACAATAAAAGTCAGGTTCAGGATTTGGCTCAATTTTGCAATTGAGTCATGACTGAGGTTAGAATTTGAGATGCCTCTTGGGTGTTTTTTTTGCGTGTGTGAAAACAACCGCATTGTCTGCAAACAAAACAAATTATATAAAATATCTTGTTTATAAAACATTTCAAGTATACTATACATTCATTATTTTTTTAGGAAGTATCTTAAGCACATTTGCATTTTAAGAGGAAGGTCCTGAAAAAAATGAGCAAAGTGCTCAATCAAGCAGGCATAGAATCAATCTCAGCTGACAGTTTCTGCTCACTATGACTTGTGCAATATGTTTTCACAGTCTGAATGCAGATGGAGACCTATTATACATCAGACATCCTTCTGTGTTCTCACGTGATGAAATGTGCTTCCCAACCTAATTATGAAAAGGGCATAAGCATCTGATCAAACCTTGAGTTGGATGTTGCACA
Source organism: Neodontobutis hainanensis (assembly GCA_024349245.1). Taxonomy (NCBI): domain Eukaryota; kingdom Metazoa; phylum Chordata; class Actinopteri; order Gobiiformes; family Odontobutidae; genus Neodontobutis; species Neodontobutis hainanensis. The sequence goes on along the minus strand of JALDNG010000014.1, from coordinate 126,671 downwards.
GAAACTCTTCTTTCTATAATCAAAATGATAATCTCCTCTGTTTAAGCTTGTATTTGAGTTAAGATTTACATGTGAGAAAGCATAGCTTAAATTGTTAAATTTAATGAACAGTTGCCATACTGAGGATCTGTCTAGTGATCATTTCATTTATCATTCTGCTCATAACAACAGTGACAAATATTTTTATTGTTTATTTACCAGGATCAAAATTACCCATGAGGCCATACTCCTGTGGTTCAAGCAATCAGAAACAGCTTTTTCTTAAAGCTTCTACCAGAACCAACAGGTAATCACCAGTGACACTGTCTTTCCCTCATAAATGCTCTGGTGATGGTTAAATGTTATTCACAAATTTTTCTTTTACATTTTCTGCCAGTCTGACCAAACCCATAGCACCATCTCAGGCTCTTGTTGCCATGGTCAATGTTTATGTCCTGGTCACCTCAGTGAATCCACTGACTTCCTTCCTGCATGACATCAGTGTGGTGATGACCAATCAGGAGCAGAGAGGCCAGCCCTCTCGGGTAACTAGTCAAAACCATTTTCGCCTCTTGTTTTTTTTTTGTTGCTTTTTATATGTTTATATGGTTAAATTGATATATGTATTTTATTGAGAATGTTTAGTTTGATTTCTTTCTATAATATTTTTCTATTTAAAACATATTTGGTCTTTTAAGAGTAACATAAGTAGACAGATTACGAAGAATAGTACAAGTGTAATTTCTGAAATACCTACTAAAACATACTTTGCTGCCCCCTGTTGTTGACCTATGCTTTGTGTCTTTCCCAGCTGAAGAGCCTCAGACTAGAAGAAGTGGGCGACGCAGCTTCACCTCAAACTACAATGGGTCACCTGAAGAAGGTTATAAGTGATGTGTTGCAGGCTGTAGCTTCCGTCTATGAGAAGGACCAAAGTTTAAAAAGGTGATATTTAATTGTCACTCACACTCACCTATTTAAAATATAGAATATTGCATTTTAAAACTCTTTCAGATGGAGTGGATGGTGTGAATAAATTATTTGTGTTTGTTCCTTTTGAACTTGTCAACCCCCTCATCTTTCATTTCTATATTATATTTGTTGTACAATATATTTGGATAGGTTTTTGTAACTGTTGTATGGATTATGTTTTTCAGGTGTTTGCTCTGTTACCAACTGCTCACCTTCACTCTCCTTTTCAATGGCTCTCTCACACCTACCATTATCCAGGTAACTGCTAATTAATCAGACTAATAAAAGGAAATGTTGGAGGGTTTAGTGAAATAAAAAGTTATTTTTCATTTACATTGTTGTAAAATATTTTTCCATTAAAAAAATAAAAAGTCCATTAAAATCTTCAGCTTTATTGCTTGTGACTTATTGGGACCTAAATGTCAACATAATGGGTATCTGAAGACTTCACTGTGGCCCTTGTCATTATTTCCTGACTATTGATGTCATAATAATGTCTTATGAGGCAATCTGAGACACATGTTATTATCTCAAGCGTCTCAAGTTAATAAAACAGAATAAAGACTCTGGTGTCTGCACTTGTTTGATCAGTGAAGCTTCTGTAATGAGACCTTATTACCACATACAGACTCACAAACACACCTGGGCCACAGGTCACACTGAGGTCAGAGATCAGACCTTGGCCCTGGTGATGATGATTAGAGTTCAAAACAGCCATTTAAGTAAATGACCACCAGAGGTCACTGTGACCATGTCTTTTTCCATGTCTGTCTCCAGGTGGACACTGATTGGACTTTTTCTGCTCTTAGTGATGAAACATTTGATCAAAAAATCACCAAAGATCTGATGTTAGAGGACACCCTTCACTTCCTGCTTAAATCACAAAGTCATTCATCCTCTGTGAGTGAAGCCATGAGTAGAGAGGTAGCGCACCCCTACACCTGTCTTAGGTTGCTAGTTTATCTTGTGTATTTTTTTGCTGTTTTGTATCTTCAACAACCAGCACAAAAAGCAGTAGAATGACACTTTGTTCTTGTTTGTCAGTACAATGGCTGCAAATGGATATTTGGTCTTTGTCTTTCTGAGGAGGATCTACTTCTTCTACTTCAGTTCAATCAACAGATGAACTTACCTGGAGCATTTAACCTGGTATAAAATTTGCACAATAATATTATATGTATGCTAGCTACTCTGTAATAATCTTGTTTACTGTGTAGCTTTATCCCAATACCCCTCTCTGCCCCACATCTGCTCATCCTCGTAACGTTTCTGATCTCCTGGTAATGACTGGCTGTTACTATGAGCTGCAGAGGAGCCACAGGTTAGCTTAAAAAACATGATAATGACATATTGAATTAATTAATTAGTTTGTTATGGTGTTTTGTTGTTGTTTTTTTCAACAGAACAAAAATGTCGGAAATGCTAACTAATCATGGGCATACTTTGTCCATGCGTGTTGAAGATAAAATAAATGGTAACTCCTTCAGACTGTCATATGTGTGAATATATAAATAACTAATTATTGAAGAATAATAATTTTAGGTTGTTATTATTAGTAGCTACTAAAATTGAGCTCTATCCTTTTTTGTTTTGATCAAGGTGTGTGCGTTGACCCAAGGCTCAGACAGATCTATACTGACCCTCCTCTTTCTATGACACCGCCTTTTGACCCCTGGATCAAGGAGTATCGTGTTGAGGTGCCCTTTGACACCGTAATGGTCCGAATCCGTCCAGAGCCCATCAGTTCCAACTGCCATGTTCACCTTGATGAGCAGCGTGGAGCCAGGTGAGACCAGAGTTGAGACTTTTGGTTTACCCTCTCATTTCACAAAAATAAATGTTTATACTTTTACTTTAAGCATGGCAAACTTCCCCATCGGCCTCGGCAACAGCAGGATCAGCATCCTGGTGATGGATGGAGGCAAGACGGAGGCTGTCGTCATGACAATCTACACACTGCATGTGTTTAGGGAAAGTCGGCCCAGTTTGCCAATGTTTGGAGATCATGTGATGTGCAGTTTCATTCAGGTATGTCTGACGTGAGCAGAAAACTTAAATACATTGGAATAATATATTTGTTAAAAACAGCATACAAATTTAGATTGTATGGCTTAAGTTTTAAAATGTAGATTTCTGTCACATTTTGATATGTGTCAACGTGAAACACAGTTTTAGTGGATTTAAAAAATTGTAGGTTTGTGCCCAAATACTTTTCTATAATAATAATAATAATAATAATAATAATAATATTAAAATTCCGCTGCACTGTCTGACCACAGCTGCATAGATACTAATTACAACACTCTCAGGTAAAAAAGTCTGATGTTTGATCTCCGCTGTTCTTCGTCGTAGAGCTGTTACCTGTTTAGAGCCAGCGCCATTTTCTGCACAACACACAGGTCTTTGTGCAAAAGTCATTGCATCATTAACTTTGGGCAGTGGCTCTCTGATCCTTAACCCACCTGTATGGAAGCCCTTAACAAAAACAAACTGACAATTCTGTGTCGAGCATGTAATATTTTATACTATTTTTGTTAATTTAAACAAAACTTTATAATAAAAAAATATATATATATATATATATATATATATATATATATATATATATATATATATATATATATATATATATATATATATATATATATATATATATTTATATTCCAGTAAAGGTCAATCAAAATATTAGCTGTTGTTTTTTTTACTTCTAGGACTTACTCCTTCAAATACAGTTCGGATCAAATTCCCTTTGGATGATTAAATTGTTACCGTGAGGTTAGGCAGTCATGGCAAGAATAAATTGTAAATATAGACTGTTTTCTTAGCATTTAGTATTACGCAGATCTTGTCTGTAAAATAAACGAGAGTAATCTGAACAAATGTAAGTTATTTGCTCACTCTGACCATGAAAACGCTGAAATGGATCTAAATGACTCGTACTAGAACACAAGAACATCTACTGTAGCATCATCAACGGACTTTACAGAAATCCTGTTTAAGATGATAACAATTAAAAGAAACAATCAAAAAATACTTGTAAAAAATGGTGTATAACTATACTTATACTTATAACTTATACCTATAAATATAAAATAAACCTTTAAGTGTATTCTAGTAACTAATCAAGGTATTGGTTGTTATTAGTAGACAAACAAATAAAATATAATATAAGTCAAATATATCCTTTGTCATTGCATGTTTTAAATTCTTTTTCAAATTCTTAACTGTAGGATGTCGTCAGTTTCAACAGTAGCGCGTCTACGTGGCGCTGAGCTCTCACTTTAAACTTACTGTAGTAAGATGAAAGGCAGCGGCAGCGTTTTGTCCTTGCTGCTGATGCTTGGAGGTGACACGGCGGCAACTGTTTGAGCGTTTACACTGAACTCAGGTATGAACAAGAAAATCCCTGTTAAGTTTTCTTGTTGCACTTTGTTGCGAGCTGTGACGAGGCTGTGCAGAATGTGGCATGGCATCGGAGAATCCCCCGCAGCAGCACAAGAAGAAGAAAATGCGTCTGAACTCTGGGCCAGACGTGGTGGCTCCCACAGGCCTTCTTTGCTGTGCGGGTTGAGTTTATTTGACCTCTGACCCCTGACCAGAAGAGACACAAGAAAAAAGAGTAGATGGAAAATGATGAAAGAAGAAAAAACTTTGTTTTAAGCTAGAGACTAGCTAATGAATGGAGGAGGTGACTTTTATGATTATCAACTGAACAGTCATTAAAGGACTTGGTCAGAAACACAATTGATTTAATTTATAAATGCACACATGGTGACTCATCTAAAATGTCAGTTCTTACTCTTATCTTTATCAAATCTCATAAAATGCCCTAATGCTTGCTCACCTGTCCTGGTTTTAGGAATGCGGCCTACGGGTTCAGCCTGACCAACCCTGTGGTTTGGAGCCTTTGAACAAGTCTCAGAGCCCAGCTCAGCCCTGCAACTCAGGCGACAAAGCAGGTAGGACACAACTTTTGTAATAATAATATTCTTTTGTTTCTGTTTCTAGGTGGATCAAAGACAAACATCATACGTACCGCCATTGATTTCTTTACTTTTCTGTGTCTTTTTTTTACCTTTTCCTCAGGTCGGTGGGTAGTGCCCTGTCTCAGCTGCCTGGACAACAGGACCTGTGATTGGAGGGAGGTTTCCTGGCTGCCAGATAATTGTTATTACCCATTAGTGAATAGCCCCCAGCTGCAGAGCTGCATGGTTGACAGGAAAGTGAGTTCATGTGATTATATATGGGGACAAGGGGCCCTCTTTTTCTCTCCAGTCCTTTGTCCTAACGGATTACTACTTTGTCCATATCTCTCAGTTGTTGTTCTTTGGAGATTCAACCAATCGGGGGATGATGTATTTTTTGATGGAGCGTGTAAACTCTAGTCTGGAAGACTGGGAAAAAGCCCACAACACGTTGGTCTATAGAAACCTGAATGAAGGTCGGACTCTTGTCAGCTACTCGTATTATCCACAGTTCTGGTTGGGGACAAGCCAGAGGCCGACGTTCACAGAGTCCCTGGAGAAACTGCTGGCCAGGTGCCCAATTAAATAAACTAATAACTACAGCACAAACCAACAAACATTTTTTTACTCAACAAACTGATACACACAAGTGTTTATTATAATGTTGCTGTGCACAGTTTATGTACTAATGGGATCCCCTTCCTAAAGGTCACAGCCCCTGTTAAACTCCTGGCAGACAGTGTTGGTGGTGGGAGGAGTCCAGTGGCTTAACACCAATCACCTTCGAATGATAAAAGAGTTACTGGACACGTGAGAGCACATAATGCACAATTTATAAATAAAATATATTTTAAAGTGTTTGTCAGGGTTGAGAAGATGACACTGACTTTATTTCTACAGGAAGGGTCTAGGCCACATCCTGGTGGTGGTGAAGTCATTGGGGATGGGATTCCACCTTCCTGTCGATGGCATCAGATCACTGAGTCTGGTGTGACTCTCTAATAGTAATAATAAAATAAATACAGGATTTATCACTTCAAACACCAACAACAACAAAAACATTCTTGTTTCATATTTAGATAGAAGTCCAAGACCTCTACAGAAAGAACCAAAACCTTATCACCACAGCAAGAAATTATGGGTATGAGGTGATTGACACCTTCAGCATCACAATGGGTCGATACAAAGAGTTCCTACAGGGAAGATGTGCCTGCCATTTTCATGAGGTAATGTTCACATTTTTAGAAAACACTGCTTTTGTGCAAGGTGTAACTTTCTTTCTCATGTTTTTTATGAACCAGGTGGAGAAAGTTGGGTACCCAAAGACCTTATACGAAACAACACCAAAAGCCAATGGGACCAGATCTACCAGACCAGAGCCAGGCAAGTCTACAGCGGAAGACTCAGACCATGGAGTGGGATCAAATGGATTGTTCTATCACATGAGGGGACCAGTGAACCAGGTGTACTCTGAGATCCTGCTGAGCCGCCTGTGTCCTACAACCCAAAATTGAACACCTGAACTCTGTGTGTGTTTGTACATGAAAAGGATACCCAAACCTACCTTTCCACGAGGGACCACTAGAGAATTTTTATTTATTTAACCAGGATAAAGGAACAAATTTCTTTTTGCAGGGGAGTCCTGGCCCCATGTGTGAAGGGGGGGACTATTGTACATGTCTTTAATGGTAGGGAAAAACAGAATTCCTTCCAACAACTTTTAACACTTTTTCTATTTGTGCTTTGTATATCATTTGCTCTCTTAATATTTATTCCTCCTGTTTTATTTTATGTTTGAACAAATGTTGTACAGCTTGATTGTTCTTAAATTATGACCAACTGTCATAAACATCAACATCAAACATGCTGTTATCTGACCAACTGTTTATAGCATTAGGTTAGATAAAACACATTAGGTCCAGTCAACGCAACATAGTGACCCGACGGCCTTAAACAACTGTTGGATTATTAAAGCAGCATGCTGCGTATATTTCAGTTTGTAGAGTAACACTAGAATATACACCCACTGCCTTAAACTGTTATGTGTAGTCAGATAACAATGGCTACAGGTAGCCATTTTCACATTACACTTGACTGAACTATTGTGTTCTATTTCTGATGCATACTTTTTATTGAAGATTCTTAAGCACATTGGCCACTTTGCACACATTTGTAACATTTAGCACATTTGCGGCGGTGTACTTAAGTCTTTTTGATTTGTGATATAAGCAGTTACTACACGTCCGAACAGTCATACAATTATTAGCTGCCAACTGCACTGTAGCTCATTTTTTAGATGCTTTTTCTTTTCATATGTTTTGCCAGGTCTGCAAAATAGCTTAAGATTGTTTATTTAAAATGTTAATAAGCTTTTAATTTTATGACAAACACTTAAGTGTTTCTTATTTTAAATGTTACAGAATGAATAGTGCTCTCTTCTGTGACTGGCTTCAAGTTTTTTGTGCAAACAGGTACTTTTAACACACACAAGCTGACTACAGCTTTTATAAAAAAGGGCTGTGCAGTGAATAATTTACGATTCAACGAATTTGTAATGCATGTAGATTTTTTATGTACTAGATTATTATTTTTTTTTCTAAATTCACAAAGAATTGTAAAACAAAGCTTGCTGTTTTTTAAGCTCATAGTTTAAATGTTTTCATCTTGTTAGGCTTTGGTTATAGTCAATTAGTTTCATTTTTATTTTAAATTTTATTTAAACTTTTATTTTGGCGAAACACCTGCCTTTTTTGCAGTTTGTTCCCTAATTTGGGCCAGCATCTTTACACTTTTTTGATGAAAACTATTTTCTTATTGTTGTCAAGCTTTTAAATGCACAAATATGTACCTCATTTATTAGGCTAATATAAAATACATAAATCTTTGCAATGCATTTATTGTATAAAATGTCTTATTGCCTTATTCGAGTAATTCCCTTACTTTAACTTTGACTTGTTTCTTTATATTTTTATGCTGAAAAAATCATATTTAAAATATTTATATGAATGTACTTTTCCTTTTAAACTGAAACAAACGCTTCTGTGAAATATCGATGTATTCTCACTTAAGACCATTACAAATTGTCAGTAGTTTAAAATGTTGTCATATACATTGTAATAAAATGTGTATTTTTGGAAACTTTAGTTCATTTTATTTGTTCACTCTTAAGGTGTCCCAACAATAACTTTTTAATTAAGCCTATTCACAATACGCGCTTATTCTAAAATAATCCTAGAAACCCTTTTGCGATGGTTGTATCAAGTCATTCCTGCAGAAGCTTCCGTCCAGTTAGCGTCTCCCATCTGTGACGTCAGTGATAATTGTAACCAATCACAATCCTCCCTGTTTCAACGAGCCTCGCTGATTCTAGCATCAGTAGGTCTGAGTTTAGAGATCAGCGCCAGTTTGGACTTGAATCCTCGTTTACCTGGCGCTACTCATGGACAGAGCGCGCGGTTCAGGTGAATGAGGACATGGAAAGACGGAGCTGTGGAGTCCGCCGCATGTGCACTCTGACCCTGCTGCTGGTGTCCGCGTGTCCGCTGTGCAGCAGAGCCAATTGGATGTAAGTTGATTTGTGTTTACTCATGAATCTCCACAAGCAGGACGGTGGAGAAAGTATTTTGGGCCTATTTGCTTTATTTCCTTTTTCTTTTCTTGACAGTTCTTAAAGGCCCTAAACTTTGAGTCACTTTGAAGTCAACAAGCCTAAATTTAAATTAACATTGTCAAATTCAAATATGTGTGGTCTTAGTATAAAGTCATTTCTAACACGTTTGGTTTAGAGATAGGCTAGTGACTTTTAAGCTAGGCGTATTTAAGTAGCCTCCGCAGGCACAGGTTTTCTAAAGTTTTGTCTTTTATGACCAATCTTGCTGAATATATTTCATTAAAGCACTGACAAAGGGATGTATTATTGCCATCTTTTCCGCACACATTCGAATATCATATCTATTTTATGCATGTTGTCGACATTAGTTACTGCAGCGAGTTCAAAGTGCTTTACCCCTCCAGGTATCTCGGTGTGACCTCTGCAGGGGTCCCGGAGAAGCTGGGCTGTTCTAACTTGCCGTTCAGTCCCAGACAGCGGGACCTGTGCCGGAAGAAGCCGTTCCTGTTGCCCAGCATCCAGGACGGTGCTCGTCTGGCTCTGACCGAGTGTCAGAGTCAGTTCAAACACGAGAGGTGGAACTGCTCCACCACCGACCAGCCCTCTTTGTTTGGGCACGAGTTAACAAGCGGTGAGACCCTGTCACAGCGTTTAACACTACGCACAAAGAAAGAAAATTAGGTCAGAAAGTTACCTCAGTTCAGTAACACATTATGTATTTATCCAATGTGTTGTTTATGACTTGCAGCAATCAAACAGTCACATTTTATCCTGAATGTTTCTGATCACATGTTTTGAATTAGGATATTAGATGCATGTGAGGCATCACCAAGATCAGAACAAACCACTCAAAAAAAAAACTGCTTTTGGTTTTACAGACAGTTAAATATTTTGTTTTAAAAGCAGCTCTAATGTTTAAGTTTAAGAGTCTCAAATGAACAGAGTAAGTAATAAGTAGTGTGATCAGGTTAAAAAAATGTATATTTAATATTTAATAAGATGTTTTCACTGTGTTACTGTTATAAAACTTTACTAAACATTGGACAGATATCTGGTCATAAAAAAAAAAAAAAAATAGAACAATGATTGGATTCAGATATTTTGACTAAATATTTTGTCCTTTTGCTAAAGGAACCAAAGAAACTGCGTTTATCTATGCAGTGATGGCTGCAGGGCTTGTCCACGCTGTGACCCGCTCCTGCAGCCAGGGGAACATGACTGAGTGCGGCTGTGACGCTCGGCTGAAGGGCACTAGCGCTCCATCAGAGGGCTGGCACTGGGGGGGCTGCTCTGACCATATCCAGTATGGAACCTGGTTCAGTCGCAAGTTCATGGACAGCACCTCTAAAAACATGTCAGTGTCTCGCAAAGGATATACACTACTTACAATGAACCAACACAACAGCGAGGCTGGGCGGCAGGTCAGAGTGCTCTGCTCCTAAATGTTTCATAATAATCACCAACCGTTTTCTGCAAAAATGTTTTCTCAGTTTTTATCTCCTTAATAAATCTGAAAAAGAGGTTGTGTTCATTAGACCCTCGCCAAAAACTGCTATATTAGTTTTACATTTTTGTGTTTGATACAATGAAAGAGCTTACTGTATCTTTTTTTTTTTTTTTTAGGCCATTGATAGGACAATGTCCACTGACTGCCGTTGTCATGGCGTCTCTGGCTCTTGTGCCGTAAAGACATGCTGGCGGACTATGGCACCTTTTGAACGTGTTGGCACGTACTTAAAGGAGCGCTACGAACGCAGTGTTCATGTCTTGGACCGATCAAAAAAGAAGATGAGGAGGAAGGACCGTGAACAGAACAATGTTACTGTGGACAAACATAAGTTCATTTATATGAACAAATCTCCAAATTACTGTCTGGAGGACCGGCGGTTAGGCGTGGCAGGCACCAGGGGGCGCCGCTGTAACCGGAGCTCCCATGGTCCTGATGGGTGTAACTTGCTCTGCTGTGGCAGAGGATACAACACTCATGTGGTGCGCCACGTTGAGCGCTGTGAGTGCAAGTTTGTGTGGTGCTGCTACGTCCGCTGTCGCCGCTGTGAGAGCATGAATGACATGCACACCTGTAAATAACTGACATTTTATCCCCATTATTTTCAAAAGAAAAACAACAAATTTAATCTAGCTATTTATTAAACAACTATTGTTTAACATTTATTAATGTATTTGAAGTATACATTTCCTGGTGTTATAATATTTAATAATAATTCAATAATAATGGAATAATACACATAATGCATTCAAACATACACATATGCTGATGACCAAACAGAACAAACCATGAAAACAAAAACATTTCCAGTCTCTAGAAACAGGAAACAGCAGGAAAAAAGTCAAGGCTAACCTAAAACAGTTGTAGGTGTGTATCTGGCTTAAATCTGAAATTAATTATATTTCATTTAATTTTGTATTTATTAGTTATATTGATCTGTAAATATATTTACAACACAGCTAAACAATATTATGAAAAATAGGACACTAAAATCAGTTCATTTATCAGGAGAGGTTTTTACAGAACCATCTGTCCAACAGATCAAAATGTCACACAGTGCCACCTGCTGCTCATATCTTTTGCATCGCTGCAGAAGAAAAACACAATACTCTTCTAAAATGTGTTTGGTTTATTTTTACAATTAATAAACCTTAAGAACATCCAAATGCTTTCTTGACATACTCCTTATAGTAATGAGTTTAACTTGCCTGTACATCATATTTTAGATATCACAATAGGCTACTACTTTATTACATTTAAAGGGATATTCAATATAAAGTTTTGTTTTTCAACTTAATTTGAATTTATTACATAATTGTAAATTTCAGATGAAAAAGAACAACATAGTTTTCCTATTTTTGACAATAACGTTAAATGTATGCATTAAAAGAGTTTAAAAAAGAGTTTAAGTTGTGAAATTCTTTATTCAATTTTTCAAAACTTTCACTGAAGGTTTTCACACATATGCATTAACATGTATTTCAACACATTGGAAGTAAACGCCATTAATTACCTAAAATAACGGAATCCACTTGTCGAACACATTTAATGGATCAGTTCTAGAGAAAACACTTTGTCTCTTGACAGTATACAGTAGTTTTTGCAGTATGTCCTCATTGAGATTGAAAGATGTGTATTGTCAGTAGAATTGAGTGATGACAATGCAAAAAGTGTCAGGAAGTGAAAAGGACAGCAGAGTCGTATTTACAGTCCAGGATTTCCTGCTATTCTCTTTGCAGACATGTGTTTGTCCTACTACCCTTCAGGGACACTGGTTGGCATAATGCATTCCTGTACCCCTTTCCTAACATTAATCATCCCTAATACCTAATCCTTTCGCTAAATAATTCTCTCAATACATTTTTATTACTCTAGACAGAATCTCAGACAGCAGCCCTGTGTCTGTGCTAAAAATTATTGATTGTTTAATTATTTTAGAATAGTTTCACCCACAATTAAACTCAGTGTATTACAATTAACCCAATCCCAGCTAAAGGCTCTAGGCTTTAGGTAATGTTTACAATTCTAAAAGTAACTTGATGTGATCACTTTATTTTAATGGTCCTTCTCATGAAAAATTCACCTTTTTTTAACATATCGTCCCAGTGACTTCAAGTGAGGTCAAACATTTGGCAATAGTCATATTCAGCAGTTTTCTTTGAGTTTGGAGTTTTCCAGGAAACAGGAGGATGAACCTTACGGCAGCAGGAGGAGGAGGCTGGCAGTATGATGGTTAAAGAGTTGCTCGGTCAGTGCAGACAGAGGAACACACAAGCATGGAGTCCACTCCGGGGTTTTATCTGCTGCTTTTCTCTCTTTTGCTGCTGAGTAATGAAACTTCAGCTGCAAACCTGCAGGTAATTATGAAAAATGCTCAGTGTCTTGATCTTTGTATGCTGCATTTTAATTACTAAGTCTTGAATAAAACCTAGACCTATTATCATCACAACTGGACAGTAATTTAACACATATAACAAAATTATACACATAAGGATTCAAATGAATACACATTTTATTCCAGTGTTTCACATTGTACTGATGTTTTTCTCAGAGGTTTTGCTGGACAGGATACTTAGACGTGTGTGTTTTCCAGGGTGGATCAGATGGAGCTATTATGCACTTCCTGTTTATGCTCTAAATCACACTTTGGGAAAGTTGTTTTCACTACCTGGAGAGCATTTGCTTGTGTTTTTACTTTAAAATTCAATTTGCTCACGTAGATATTAAATCTTAGGTCTTATTAAAACTTAGGCCAGATATAAAAGTCAAATTCAACCATTGTATTTCACACGATCACATGTGTTCTATCATTCGTATTAAACTGTGCAATACAAAGGGAATGTCTGCATTCCTTTACTTTTCATTTTTAATCATTGGGTCTATTGCTTTTTTACAGAACTTTTGCAACAGTTCGACAGTCCTGAGGACACGTACTGCTTGTCATGCATGTGGCATCAGCATGATGATTCCTTGTCCTTCTGGATACAATCAGACACCTGGCACCATATCTAAGGACTGCAAGTAGGAAAAGTCATCAATTATATAAATATATATTAACTTAGGGAATCAGGCAAAACATAACCAACCAGTTCTCACTTTGTTTGTCATCTATAAACACTTAGGTATGAATTTACAACAGACAGTCAGATAATATTCATCAGCGGCTGCTCCTTTGAGTGCTACAGTGAGATGGAGACAAAGAATTGTTGCCCAGGTTTCTGGGGTCCAGACTGCATGGGTGAGAATCAAGCAGTGTCAATAAGGTTACACTTTTGAAATCCTTGGTACATGGGGGGTTACAAGAGGATTATTAGAGGATTTTCCAGGAGTTTAAGGTAGACCCCTCTCACATGGTGCTCTAACCAACAGTCCTGCAGGACTTCCTTCCTGGCTGCAGATGTCTTACTCAGCCGAATAGAAAAGGGCTGATGTCCCTTGTCACAAAGATACACCCTCCTTTGGTTCATACATGGTCCCAGGTTGTATTTAGACTTTCAACAGTCAGTTTTTTAAATTACCAGAAAGTGTGGTAACACAAAAAATGTGGTTAAAAGCTATACAGCAATTTTATGTAAGTAATTTCTCGAGGGAATACAAGTGAGGCTCAGGGTGTACACCATAGATATGTATACTCTATTTTTTTAACATAAATAAACCTGTCTAAACCTTTTTTAGTCCATGAAAGAATGTTCTATCAGAGAGTAACGAAAGTGGGGCTTTAATGAGGTGAAAGGGACAAAGGTTAAGACGAGGATCAGACTGGAAACTGATGGAAATGTGTTTCCTTGTAGAAAATACTAGCTTCTGCTGACCACTTCCTCTCTGTTTCAGAGTGTCCAGAACAGGCCAGCCAGCCATGCAGCAACAAAGGCATCTGCTCTGATGGACTGCTGGGAAATGGCACCTGCAGCTGCCAGGTGAAACATCATTATAACCACAAGCAAAATAGATTAATATAATGCAGACTGGAAACCCTCTGAACTTGTCTCTGGGGTTGCTTCCAGGCAGGCTTTGCAGGTACGGCATGTGAGGATTGTGTACCTGATCAGTACGGTCCCACCTGTAGCTCAGGTACTTAAGTAAAGTAATACATAAAAAAAAAAAAAAAGTTTTCAGTGATTAACTTTAACTCAGTTTGTCTCTTTTTGTATCAGTGTGCACTTGTGTCCATGGTCTGTGTCACTCTGGTTTAACGGGAAATGGAAACTGTCTGTGTTTCTCTGGATACAAAGGACCAAACTGTGACCAAGGTGAGGTCAGGACTTGATTCTGATTTAGAAAAAAATGTAACTCAAACTTAATTGTGGCTGTGTTTGCAGAGCTACCAGCCTGTGCAGCTCTTAGCTGTGGACAGAACTCTCGCTGTATGGAAGAGGCTAGGACAGGGCAGCTGGTGTGCCAGTGTTTGCCCGGTTACCACAGGGACAGTCCTCAATCTGAGTGTGTTTGTGAGTTCAAACTTGAACACAAATGTTTTTGTTGTCATTTTATTCAAATACTTAAACAGATAATCAAACAGTAATACATGTTAAATAGAAGTGAAAAAAAGTATACATTTAGTGATAACCTGTGGCTATAACAATTAGCATTGAGATTTTACATCTCCTAATTATTGTGGAAACACTTAAACTAAACACATGTTTAGTGCTTTTTGTCTTTTTGTTTCCTCAGCTATTAACCCGTGTGTCCAGAACCCCTGTCATGCCCATGCCACCTGTATCCACAGTGGCCCAAACAAGCATCTGTGTGCGTGTAACGAAGGCTACAGTGGGGACGGACGCGTCTGTATGGCTGTCAACCCATGTCAGACCAATCAGGGAGGCTGCTTCTCTAGCTCTACCCGCTGTGTCTATGATGGGCCAGGCAAGGTAAATGAGAAATGGATAAGTAGCATTATAACCCTATGACTTTTTTTATGTGGTTAAGAAACAAAAATATGACCATGTAAGATTTACAGTAACTCAAAAAGTGAAGTCGTATCTTTCTTTGCTGCAGTCTCACTGTGTGTGTCTTCCTGGCTTTGAACATCTGGTGGGTGGCCGCTGCAGCTTTAAAGATTACTGCAAGCCAGATTCTTGTCACAAAAATGCCAAATGCGTCACAGTACAACCTGAAAGAGTCGAGTAAGTCTTTTTTATTTATTTTTTTACTGTTTAAATTTCCTAATATATCCTTTAAGAAAATGTTTAAAATCTGAATTCAAAGGAGATTAATTAAGGCACCTATATATTCCTGTCTCTTTCAGATGCACATGTCTCCAGGGTTACCTTGGTAATGGTAGATTTTGCTATGGCAACATTGTGCAGCGTCTGAAAGAGTTAAACACTGAACCTGGTGGCCAGTGGCTTGGTCAGCTGAGCAATGCACTCGCTCTGTTTGGTATTACCATAACTCATTTTTAAACCCTAAATACACCTGTAGAAAAATGCATATTTGTCTTACCCTAATGCACTGCTCATTTCATTATTTAGATTCTCTGTCATGGCCACTGGGGAACCTAGGTCCTTTCACTGTTTTTGTGCCAATCAATAAAGGCTTCAGAGGAACTTCGGTGAGATGGTAGTACTTTGATCAAATAAATTAGATTTATGTATATGAAAATTTATACAAGACCAATGTTTCCCTGCAGCTGAAGGTTCTTACAGAAGACAACACCAAAGCTAAATATCTCTGCAAGATGCACATGGTTGCTGGTATGATGCCGTTTGACAGTCTACAGAGAAATGATGTCTTTTACACTCTCACTGGAAAATCCGCAGAGACAGACACCTCAGAGGGGGTCAGAAGTGAAAACTGATCTTATCTTCACAGTCCACCGTGCCCAAGCATTTCTTTGATTGTTTGATTCTTTTTTCAGGTCTCTCAGACTAAAATTCGGATCCATGGCAGCAGGAAGAAAGGTGTTATCATTCAGTCAGATATTCTGGCCTCCAATGGGATGATTCATCTCATTAATAAGCTCTTGGACAGTGTGTCGCCCACTGTGGACAGTGACACACAGGTTAACACAAGTTGGGTGCATACTGTATATTTATCAACTTTTTAGTCTCTCTAATCTTCTTCTATTTTTTTTTTAGGAAAACCTGATGAAGATTATTTCTGACTACAGCAAGTTTGAAAAATTCCAAACCTTATTAGAAGTATGGAGATTATTTTCATATCTATAAGTGGTAAACCCCACAATAATTACCAGCAACATATTATCAAAATAACCTTTACTTTAGATATATAATGCTATTTAAAATCAATTTCAATTGGTAAATTGCAGATAAGGTCAAACTGCAACTACAGTAACAAAATAGTAGAAGAAATAGAGAAGTTTATAGTATCACTAATCAATTATTGTTATTAAGCTAATAGATTTAATGTTTTGTTGATTTCTTTATAGAAAACTGACCTAACGTCCATCATGGACTCAACTGGTCCATTGACTGTCTTTGCTCCGATTAGTGCTGCATTTGATAAAATGATGAATGGTCATTTCCAGTACCTGAGCAGCACAGAGGTAAATACTTTTACAGATATAGGCCTACAAAAAGATACAACATAAGATGACTTACCTGCTTCAGTAAAGTTTAATTATATAACTATAAATCATTTTAAGAAACCTCTCTATTGTCATCAGGGTCACAACAAATTGATAGAATTTGTCAGGAACCACATTGTTCAGTCCAGCTCTGTAAGTACACACAGTAGCTCTCCTATTAAATAATTCATTGTTTGTATTTGTTAATTATTTCTTCTGATGCATAAAATCGTGTGTGTCCGTTCAGCTGGAGGTTTACAATGCTGTGTCCAGCCCCAGAATCATCACAATGGCCAATCAGGTTCTGACAATTAACGTTACTGAAAATGTAAGTGTTGTATTGTATATTGTTATATTGTATTGTGTTATATTGTATGAGAGATTGTGAGAATAATGGATAGAGCAAAGACAGAGTTAAAGACACAGCATGACAAAACTTTATGCCCTCATAGCACGAGTGCTTGTACCAGCTTAACTATTTTCTTTTTTTATATTTAGGGTCAGATTTTGATAAATGGGGCAGCTGTGTTGGAAGCAGCCGTGGAAGCAAAGAATGGGCGCCTGTATGTGTTGGATAAGGTTTTAACTCCTGCCTCTATTGAACCTGTCCTGCCCCACAGGTGTGACGTCACAGAGACAAAAGTCATCAAGGTTGGGGACTTCTTTCTTATAGGAACATGATATTTCGGGTTTGTTTTTGTGGACAAAATGCTGCTACCACCAGAGGAATACTAAAATAATGCCTGCTGTATTTTCCAGAGTAAGTGCACCAGTTGCAGTAAAGTGAATCTGTCCACATGCCCATCTGGGTTTTTTGCAGTAAGATTTTCTGTTTTACTGACCCTAGTCTATAATCACAAATATGAAGAAAGGTGTTATTTGCTCAAGTTGCTATGTTGCACAGGGTGCCACATATGGATGTCTTTACAACTTGAACATTGGCCTGACACCTATCAATTTTACTGCAACTGGCTGCATGCCATTGTGTAACATCACCACTACGGTAAATGAATATTCTCACTTCCATATCTGGTTATGGTGCTTTGTAGTGACGTTTGTGTGTGCTCAGACTGCAGCCTGCTGCTCTGGGTTTTTTGGACCTGATTGCAGCCCCTGTCCTGGAGGATATCTCACATCATGCTCTGGACATGGCAAGGTTAGTTGAATGTAGTTGCTTTAATTACTTCTAATGATTTCTTACATCTATAACACTATTTACAAAATGTACTTTTTACAAGTGTTGTGCATGTACGTAAAAAAGCATTGTATATTTATATTTGCAATTCTAGTGTTTAGATGGTCTCTCCGGAAATGGCACATGTGTATGTGAACCAAACTTCAGAGGCTCTCGCTGTCATTATTGCTCTTCCTCAAACAAATATGGACCAAACTGTGATAAAAGTAAGTTCTAAGAAGTTTGACTGAATACTTATAACGAGACCTGAGCTCAAATATGTGGTCTGCTTGTCTGCAGCCTGTCCTTGCATTCGGGGACAGTGTGATAACCGTCCAGAATCCGACGGTCGCTGTAAACCAAACTCTTGTCAGAAAGGTTTCACTGGAAGATTCTGCGACCAACACACAGTATCCTGTGGTGTCGACGCTGTGTTCTGTCATGCCCACGCAGACTGTGACATCAGTCAGAGAAACATAAAGTGAGTGGCTCACGTCTGCTCAGGTTACAATAACTTAATGACACATTGTTTTTTTCATGTTTTGCTTTTCTAGGTGTGTATGTAAACCTGGTTTTGATGGTGATGGCATCACATGTGTAGAATCAGACCCATGTGCTCCTCCTCTTCGAGGAGGATGTAGTGTGAATGTAAGATACTGCAGCATACATTAACAAGGACAGCAGCAATTTAACTATGCAATTAATGTAAAATGATTGCCTTTGTCCCCTACAGGCTAAATGTATAACAACTGGAGTGGGGACTCGCACCTGTCAGTGTTTAAGTGGATGGAGGGACGATGGAGACAATGACTGCCAGCCAATCAATAACTGTGAGGCTCTTGACAGGGGAGGCTGCCACCCCAATGCCACCTGCATTTATATCGGACCTGGTCAGGTAAAGCATCTAATGTATTTCAGATCTAAACAAGTACATTTATGTCTTCATTTTGCAACCAACAAGAAGCATGTTTTTAGTTCATGATGTGGTCCTTAAATCAAAATTGTCCTATCTCTTGTTGTCCATCAGAGTGACTGCACATGTAAATCTGGGTATAAGGGGAATGGACAAGCCTGTGAAGCTGTGAACCCTTGTGTGACAAGCACTGGAGGCTGCCACTACCTTGTGAGCAAAACACACTTTGAGTTTTTCGTTTTATTGCGCCTCATATCTTATATATATTCTTAAAAAAACTACTGCCACTGGCATGTTTTAGGCCAGCTGCCGACTTGTATCTTCCGAGTGGAAGTGTGTCTGTGATGATCGTTACATTGGAAATGGACACATCTGTTATGGGTCACTGGAAAATGTAAGTTTTGATGACAGATATTGTTACAACATGTGATCAGGTGTCCTGGACCTAAACATTTTTATCTGACTCTGACAGGAGCTTTCAATTCTCCCAGGGGCATCTGAGTTTTACACCTGGACAACTGTAAGTCACCTTCAGTTTTGAGATGTTATTCTTTTAGAAAAACAACAGCATTTTGTACAATTTTAGATAAGTTTTAATTCCTTCAAATGAAATGGCTTGTTGCAACGACCTAACGTTTCCACGTTTGTGTTTCAGGAGTCTGGGATTTCTCTCAGCCCACCCGGGATTAATGTGACCCTTCTCGTCCCATCTTCAGATTCTATTGCTAAGTTGTCATTAGAGGACAAAAACTTTTGGATGGCAACTGGAAATCTACCAAGCCTCATTAGGTTCTAACACATACTGAGTGTACTCATTATAATTGTGCTTACATTGTATTTATTTTCATACTTTTACAAGAATGATGTCTACTGTGTTTTTGGTCTAACAGAAATCATATGATCCCGGGAAACTACCCATTATTCATTCTTAACAACATGTCTTCTGTCACTTCACTACTCAAGACATCACTGAGCATATCAACAAACAATGAGGTAAGGGATACTACATTATTTCTGTTCATTTCAATATCTATCAGACCGTTGTTGGGTGTCCTGATTTTATAACGTTCTGCCCAACATTGTAAATACTGTTTTAGTTAAACTATAGTAAAGCCAGACACAATAGTCCAGAATATAGCAATCACCAAGCTGCTTGACCTGACAATAAAGAAAAAACTGCAAAAACCTAACTTTGAAAGAAACATGGAGTTTTAAAGGATTGTTTTATTCCTGTGTTGTGTTTGTGGTGTATGAATTGCTGTCAGAATTAGTTAACCTCGTTAAAATTTCAGTGCCTAAAGTACGTGTCGTGTGTTTCTTGTCAGCTGACCACTGTGGGTGGAGCCACTATCACTGTGCCAAATTTAGCCGCAACCAATGGTTTGATCCACGTTATTGATAAGGTACATTAAGTTATGACTAGACATTTAGTCCTTAGTGTGAGGCTAAACACATTGTTTTTTGTGTATGCAGGTTTTGTTGCCTGACAGGAAGATGAGTGAAGGCGTCCTGGCAGCACTCGCTCTGAGGCCTGACTTGTCTCTGTTCAGATCATATCTCATTGTATGTTCAAGTGATGCTAATCATTTGTAATTTATCCTTCAGATGGCTAACTTTCTTTATTTTATTATTTAGGAGTATAACCTGACAGAGGAGATTGAAAAGGGTGATGAGTTTACAATATTTGCTCCAACAGACACAGCTATAAACATTTACCTCAAGAACATGGCCACAACTGCTCTGGTACAGCAGAAACTTATGGATACAATCATCTCTAACAAAGGAATCCATTAGACCCAGAGTTTCCTGTTGTACATTTCATGTTATGACATGTTTTTTTTGCAGGATGTAAATACAACTCGTTATCATGTGGTGCCATCAGATTATCTTTTGAAAACTGATCTGCAGATGGGTGGCTACAAACCGACACTGCTTGGCCACGCCTTCCAGCTTGGCATTTACCCTCGAGATGGGAAGGTCAGATTTTAATAAAATAAAACTATTACAGCCAATCTTTTAAATTTTCGCCATTATAAGATCAAGCAGGATGTAAATGCAGTATGATGGCTGCAGGCATTTCTTTATGTTCTGTTTGTACAATGTTTCTCTTCTCCAGTTGTTTGTCAATGATGCTCCTATAAACTCATCAAACATCCTAAGTGGAAAAGGTGTAATCCACACTTTGTCGTCTGTTCTACAAATTAACAGAAATCGCTGCGACAAGACAGAATATCTTAAAATCATGGTAACCTTTGCACCATTAAAGCAAATTCAGCTGCTCAGCATTATGTCTGTTCATTTATGTCTATTTGCCACCCACAGGGAAATTGTGATGATTGTTTTTTCCCAAAAAAGATCTGCCCAAACAACACCCTCCCAGATGTAAGTTGTATCAAAATCAACAGCAATTATTGTCCATTTGTCTTTTAACAATGTCTATAAAATGTAAATGTCTTTGTAATCACCCCAAAGATTAAAAACTCTAAAACCTTAATTTATAGTCAGATTTGAATTTAATTGACAAATATGTTTTGAAATATTTTTTTTCCTTTAGAAATCACAAAAGAAGAGGAATTGTGTATTAAGTCGGGTGTTAGATAATAGGCCGCTGCGGATGATAGGTTGCAGAGCCACGTGCCTCAAGCCCGAAGTTGTATGTTTTTCAAATACTATAATATACCCTTTCCTTTTACTCAACAGCAATAATATCATGTTAATATTTGATGTGTTTCATTTCAGGAGCTCAAGTGTTGCCCAGGTTTCTTTGGGGAACACTGTGAATCATGTCCCGGTTCAAACAATCAGCCCTGTTTTGGTAATGGAGAATGCTCAGATGGGACAAATGGGATTGGAGTGTGCCGTTGTTTCCAGGGCTTTAATGGGACAGCCTGTGAGACATGTGAGAGTGGCAAATATGGGATCCATTGTGATCAGGGTACAATCAATAAAACAAACATTCCTTATATCTAAATGTTAGTTTATTGACTGTTATACTGTAATACTGACGACATTTGTGCAGAGTGCCTCTGCAAAAACGGGCAGTGTAACGAGGGTATAAAGGGAGACGGGACATGTGAATGTGACGTCGGCTGGAGGGGCATGTTATGTGATCAAAGTATGAGAACTGACCAGCAATCAACAAAAACATTTGCCTCACAAACACAAACTCACTCTGACACACTCTTTGTTTCCTTACTTTTCAGAAATTGAATTTAAAGCTGATGAACTGTGCGACTCGGTGAAGTGCCACACCAGTGCAAAGTGGGTCCCACTGTCTGCAACTTTCTCTGTAATTTTCACACATTTTATTCATTTGTCTACTTTGACAGCTGTGAGAACAGTCCCTCTGGGCCTCACTGTCTCTGTGCTGCTGGGTTTGAGGGGAATGGAACGTTCTGTCAAGGTAAGAACAATATACAGAGCAGCAAACAGCAACAAAATGCTTTCAGCAATTTTTCTGATCATAATTATGACTATGCACAGCTAAAGATCCGTGTGTAATCAATAACGGTGGCTGCAGTCTCTATGCCGTCTGTAAAAGGACTCGACCGGGACAGAGGCAGTGTGTCTGTAGCAGTGGCTACTCAGGAGATGGACTTATTTGTGTTGGTATGTAAAAATATGGTACTTTTGCACAATTCAAGTAAAGTGAGATAAAGTACCACTGCATAATGTTGGTCTTTCTCATAGAGATAAATCCTTGCCTGGAAGCAAATGGAGGCTGCCATATTAATGCAGAGTGTATTCATGTTGGACCAAACAAAGTAAATGCCTAATAGTTTACTACAAGTAAAGTGTCAACGTTTAAAATTGTGAAGAAGTGATTATTTGCTGTGTTTACAGACATCATGTGCCTGCAGTGAGGGTTATGAAGGTGATGGACAAAACTGTAAGATGACTGACTTGTGTCGAAAGGTGTGTTTGTTTTTCACCAAATAAACAAAAAGCCAGTCCAAATAACAAATATAAAAATATGTCTTTGGTCATTCTCTGTCTTTATCCAGAGAAATGGAGGTTGTCACAGGTATGCCAAATGTAATACAACTGGTCCCAATGTTCGTACTTGCACATGTCTGGGTATCTTTGTTGGAGATGGTCTGACCTGCCGAGGCACAGTAGAAAAAGTAAGTAGTTTTCTTCTTAAAGTCCCTTAATATACATCAGATTAATGCTACTGAACTTAAACTATCTGCAGGAGCTCCTGACACGCAAGCACACACAATTTTACTTAAGCCTGATGGTAAGTAAAAAGTGGCTAAACTCTGGTATTTCAGAAAAAATATTACAGAAAAGCCCTTAGTAATACGAGTCATCTTTTAGAAAGTAGCAATCTCCCTGAAAGGTCGCGGCCCCTTCACCGTCTTCACACCAACAACAGATGCTTTCAGCAAAGTCCAAAGTGATAAGAAGGTATAAAGCTGAACACTCAGCGCTCATCACTTTATTCAGTGCATGTAACGTAAATTGCATTACTCTTTGTCTTTCAGTTCAAATTAATGATGTCACACAAAAACAAAGAGCTGTTTGGCACATTTTTACGCAGCCACATTGTCATGTGTCAAATTCTCCTGCCCACGGACCTAAGCCAACCAAGAAACCTGACTACACTGTCTGGATTTGTGCTGAAAACAAGCTCATCACAGGTAACATTCCTTTTATGCTCTTTGTATTTATGTGATTATCAATGAAAGTAATTGAATCTTCTAATTGTATTTGTTTTTCAGGCTAATATCTTTGTTAACAAGGCAAATGTGACCTACAGTGATGATGTCAGTGTAAATGGTATCTTCCATGAAGTTGACACCATTTTATATTCCCCAAATGATGGCCAATTAAAAGACCTGGATGCCAATGTAAAAGCATGTTTTATTATGTATATGCACATTTATTTAATAGCATTAGAGATAAATAACAATGTTTTGTGTCATTGTTATTCAACTCACAGTTCAATCTCACTGATGTGGCTGAACGTAATGGTTATCAGACCTTTTACAAACTACTGGAGGTAAAAAAGTGTGCTAGATAAGAAAATATATCATTTATCCTAAATCTTTTAATAATATGCTCATATATTTCAGGACACAGGGGTGACAAAAATGCTGCTTGATGAGCTTTACCAACCACTGACCATCTTCCTGCCGTCAGATGCTGCTATGGCTTCCCTGCCTCAGGAGCATAAGGACTATCTGTTCCACCCACAGAACCGAGCTCAGCTACAGGAATACCTCAAGTACCACATCTTGGTCAGCCAGCAGGTTGTCATCTTTTTATCAATATTACATTGTTTTATAATTTATAGAGGTAGTTTTAGCAGTCTGTCTTTTTTGCATATATGTGGTAAAATAATTTTCCTTTTTCTTATTTATTATTTGACAGATTTATGCTGAAGGCCTGGTTCATCAGGACTCTGCTCGGACACTGCAGGGCTCGTCACTTTCTTTCAGCTGCGGAGGCTCTGATGCCATTGTGAGTACTGAGTCAACAATCGACCGAGGAGCCTAAGTGCAAGGAGTGAGATTTCTAATGATTTGTGTCCAACCAGGGAGAAGTTTTTGTAAATGACAGGTGTCGGATCATTCAAAGACACCTCACGTTTAATGGGGGTATGGCTTATGGCGTTGATTGTCTGCTGACGCCACCTAGCCTCGGTGGGCGCTGTGATAGGCAAAGCACATTTGAACACAAAGTGAGTTTAAAAAATAAACTGAAGTTGTGATATGAAAACATTTGTAGGATGTCATGTATTTGTTCTTCTGTGGTAGATGAATTGTGGATTATGCACACCATCATCTACTCGCTGTCCACAAGGTTTAAAACTCAAGGTCTGTGCCCATGTTTGCATAATGTTACAAACAACTGTAATGTTAAAGCAAAATGGTTTAAAGCATAATGCACATGATTTTTTATTTTTTTAGGAGTTACAAAAGTGTGACTTTCCCACAGTTTTAGTCACAAAGTATTCTGGCTGTCGTCCCATCTGTACCGTCACCTTTTGGAGGCCAAATTGTTGCAGTGGTTACTTTGGACGAGACTGTCTAGGTGCAAAAGCAGGAAATACACTGGGCAAAACTGATTGTCTCTTTATTTAGTTAATTGTGTTTTTTCAATCAGATTTTGAATTTATTCTGCTCTGTCCAGTTTGTCCAGGAGGTATGGGCTCCCCTTGCAGCAACCGAGGTAAATGTGATGATGGTAATTTTGGTAATGGCACTTGTACATGTGACTACGGTTTTGCTGGTGTTGCTTGTGAGCTGTGCAGCCCTGGTTTCTTTGGACAAACCTGCAGAGGTAACTTTACATTTGTTCTGCAGGGACCAATCCTTTGATTTCTTATCATTATCATTTGAGAGACAGTTTTTGAACTTTTCTTTTAGCTTGTAACTGTACCGAACATGGGTCATGTGACTCTGGCGTTAAAGGAACAGGTTTATGTTTCTGCGAGGAGGGCTGGACTGGAGAACGCTGTGAAACACAGCTTGGTAAGACTGAGAAGTGTGACAATGCTGAATATTAAACTAGCTTTATAGTTTAATATAACGTTTCAATTTGCATGTTTTTATTCAAACACACATTTCTGACTGGTTGTGAATGTTTTTTCAGCTGAGGTGTTCAAATGTTCTCCGCCATGTTCACCTAAAGCCGTCTGTCAGCAGAATAACACCTGTGTTTGTCGGCCTTTCTTTGTTGGAGATGGATTTACCTGTACAGGTGAGCTTGGAAACATTCACCAGAGAGTAGACCTTTCCATCTTCAGAAGAGAAATGAGAGCATTGGTTGGTTTTAAAACTTCTGTATTTCCTTTCACTGTTTTCAACACAACAGTTGTAGACATGTGTCATTTCTGGAATGGTGGTTGTGCAAAAGCAGCCACGTGTTCTCAGAAGGGAGATAAGGTGAGCTGTACCTGTCCAAGAGGACATACAGGCGACGGTTACTTCTGCCAGCCTATAGACCCCTGTGCCGCTGGGGACAACGGTGGCTGCCATGAGCACGCTATCTGCACCATGACAGCGCCGGTGAGGACTAAATTGTCTTAGTTGTTTTTATGACACAATTACAAAGCATTGAATCAGCTCGTTCATTTCTTTGACAACCAATGTTCAGGGGAAGAAGAAGTGCAGCTGTAAGGACAACTACATTGGAGATGGAGTAACATGTGAGGTCAAACTGTTGCCCATCAGTCGCTGTTTGCAAAACAATGGACAATGTCACCAGGATGCAAAATGCACTGATCTCCACTTTGAAGGTAAGATTTCATTGTATAACTGGGCTACATTTGAATAATTTTTATGACTAGTATTATTGTTGTATTTTTTATGCTCTTCACAATGAGTCAACTTTATAGTCTGAGCATTTTATGTACATGTTATTTTAGATGCAACGCTTGGTGTGTTTCACCTACGGTCAGCCAAAGGTCAGTACAAACTGAACTACACAGCAGCCCAGCAGGCCTGCAGTGCCGAAGGGGGCAGTCTGGCCACGTACACACAGCTGTCCTATGCTCAGCAGGTTAGTGAACTCAAAACATCTATACACCACAGTATAGTAATATGACTAAGATTAAAATGAATTATATAGGGATGCCTTGTTGGCCCTCCCTGGTAGAGCGCTCAGGTCCACTGGTTCCTGTCTATCTACCCTATCTCTATGAAATGAA
Source organism: Neodontobutis hainanensis (assembly GCA_024349245.1). Lineage (NCBI taxonomy): Eukaryota > Metazoa > Chordata > Actinopteri > Gobiiformes > Odontobutidae > Neodontobutis > Neodontobutis hainanensis. The sequence continues at coordinate 100,368 of JALDNG010000014.1, read as the reverse complement.
GCCTAAAAAAGGCCAAAGAATTATTGGAATAACATTAACACTGGTGCCCTGCTGTGTGTAGGGTGGGTTGAACTTGTGCTCTGCTGGATGGTTGGACCAGGCCAGAGTGGCATACCCTACCACCTACTCTAACCCCAACTGTGGTTTTGGACATGTGGGTATTGTGGATTACGGCATCCGCAAGAATCTCAGTGAAACCTGGGACACCTTTTGCTACCGGGTGAAGGGTGAGGGACAATGCTCTAACAACATGCATTGGCTATAGAAATTTAAACAAAGACTAAATCAGCCTTGCAAATGACTGGGTTTTTATTACTTACATGATATAAATACAAGGCACTCTACAGTATAAATAGATCTCTGACAAGCCTTGAAGGTAATGAGCACTGTGTTTTAGAGGTAAACTGCGAGTGTAAAGTTGGCTACGCTGGAGACGGTTTCAGCTGCACAGGAAACCTGCTACAGGTTCTCAGATCTACTCCAAGCTTTTCCAATTTTCTCTCAGTGAGTCGCTTACTTAATGTCCACCAATAATAAAATAAATCAGTCTTTCATTAGTGTACTTACGTTTAAAACAATGTCCTTTAATGTTTACAGCAAATTCTCAATTACTCTGAGGTTTCTACTTTGGGGAAACAGTTTGTGATGCGTCTCAGTAACCTTACAGTCCAGTCAACTCTGTTGGTACCTGACAACAGTGGGCTGGCTGAAAACCAGGTGAGTCACTCCATTAATTACTTTTTACTTACTGAAACATAAAGGACATATACTTAAGGGACTATACAAAGTTCTACCAGCTTTAACCTATGCTTGTCACTATAGACTCTGACCCAGAGGGACATTGAGTTCCATCTTTTGGAGGGCCAGGTCTTGCCTCTCAACCAGCTGCATAATGGCACTAGGATCAGAACTCGAGTTGGGAGCCTTACTGTCCTTGGTGTTAGAGACCTGCTAGACCCATCAGCTCTGGTCTGCTCTGGTTTTTATCAAGGATGATGCACAATAAATATAGAGAAAAGAATTAGGCTATGCCAAATAAGTGTCTTGTGTTCACGTGATTATGTGTTTTTCTCCTCAGTCATCACGGTACATTAATAATCGCTTTATCACCAACTCTGACATTTTTGCTTCAAATGGAATCATTCATGTTCTCCAGGGCCCTCTGAAAGCTCCGCCCCCTCAACAAGAGGTAGTGAGCTAATTACTAATTGACGATAAACTGATGTCTAATTTTAATGGAAACATTACAGGTTAAATCTGAAGCTAACCCAGTCACGTTGTAATACCTGTAGCTGTGTGTGCTTGGTTCTGCAGATGCATGTGGCACACAAGGCCGGCATGGGAGTTGGAGTGGTGCTGCTGATAGTTTTTGCTGCAGGGGTCACCTTTGTTGGTTATAACTTCTACAGACACAATGCCAAACCCTTCCGATTTCAATACTTTAAGGTCAAAGGATATTTTAATAAATTTGGTAGTTTGAGAATTATGTAATCTAAAGCTCATACTAGTTTTAAAACAGACTAACCTTGAAACTTTCAACTATAACAGGATGACGATGGAGAGGAGGACACTCAACCTGACACGAACTGGCGCAGCATTGCCAACCCCGTTTATGAATCTGCTCCAAGCCCTTTAGATGCCACAGTAAGTTCTTCGTCAAATGCCTCCATTAACACTAAAATTTGTCACTTTAGGCATTAACTAATGATTTATGAACTCTAGGCTGATGACAAAAATGGGGATATTAAGGAAGGCTCAACTGACCTCCTACAGGACAGCTGAGACGCTAAAGTGTATAACTCCAACTGGAAACTCACCTGGTTCATCTTAACTGGTCTCCTGTCTCAATAGAGGCAATACCTCAGCTGATTCAGTATTACATTTGAACTATCACATTACTCAACTCTTCTTTACGTAAACAGGACATTGTGCAGTAATCTTTCGTTTTATTATTTTACATGTATTAAAAAATTCTCAAAATTTTTTAAGTGTCTCAGGTTTATGGTTTCTTTTGATCTATTGGAAACACTGAAATAAATAGAACCACATTCATAGTCCTTTGATACATTACACATTTAATAAAAATAAACACTTTCTTAAATGTCAAAGTTGTGGGTTTATGCAATGAGCCTCGTTTCTGTTCAGATTAGTCAACATTTGTCCAAGATTCTAGTCAGTCACACTCATGAAAAACCCTCTCTGTAAACAGTCAGACGTCTTCAGTCATCTCAGAGATCCACGAATAGAAATGTGGCACTCGAGTGAAGACTGCTGGAAAGTCTTCATCGCAATGGCTGCTGCCCCATGTGACCACTCCAAAAAGAAAGTAGTCACCATGTTTACGGCAGAACAGGGGAGCTCCAGAGTCACCCTGGGAGACAAAAAGGTCGACGTTAAAATCGTTTTTTAAATTAGGCGTGCAATTTCTAAATTTCTATTTTACATTGGCAGTAGAGACAGGAAGTAACATAGGATTTTGGTGACGTTACCAAGCAGGAGGTGGAAGCTACAGGATGTGCACATATGTGGGAGTTTCTGATCATGTCTTCACCCCACTTCTCTCTGCAGGGGGTCTGATTAACCACCGTCACTTTAGCATGGTGCATACGGTTTGAATTTATTCCCACTGCACAGTCACATCAGTAATGGAGACATACAAAAAGAACAGTGAGTTTTTGCACATTTAAAATAAATAAATAAAAAGCGCTTCAGATGTTGGTCTGACCTGTGGCTGTAGTGGTTCCCCAACCAGTAATTACACAGGACCAGCTGGGATCCAAATCACCGGCTTCATTTTGATCAGGGACGCAAACTGGAAGCACGTTTCTGCCTGAAGAAAGAACATCTCCTAAATGTCTTACTTGGCTAATCAGACAGCTCCTGCATTTGTTTTTGGGAAGGGCGCTTCAGTACCAAGTCTGGCAGGCACACTGAGACGGAGCAGGGACAGGTCAGAGCCTGGAGGGAAGTTGCCATCATCTGGTAGGTCAATTACCAAATCGACAGGAATACTTTGTATAGATGAGACCCTGAGATCATGGATTCCCAAAACCACAGTGTCCTCTTTAGCCCTGAAGACCGTGAGATTAAGATACTTTTCTGCATGGGGCATTTGCAGAAAATATGCTGTAAAACAGGTTACACACCACTACCTACCTCACATGGCAGTGTTGGGCTGTAATGACAAAACGTCGATGGATTAATGTCCCACTGCAGTAGTGACGGCCATTGTATTGCAGACTGACCTGCCATGGCCAATAAGATGGACAGGACTCACTGATGTTCCTCACAGACACTAAACCATCCTTGGACAGGGAGAAGCCAGCCATGTTTGGGCCCCTCACACAGGTTGTACTCGGCTTATTTCCACATTTGTCTTCTGTAGGCAAAGGGGACAAACGTAGTGAATGTGAGATGCATCCAGGTTTTGCGTGGACTTTCAAGTTTTCCAGCCCCATGTTCATTGTCCCATTATGGACAAGTGTTCTAAAATTTGTGTGAAACAAAGTGCAAACATAAGGGATGTTCATAAGTTAAGAACACTAAATGATGGGCTATGACAACCTGGCGCTGCAGCTGGGTTTTTTTTTTTTTTTTTTTTTGCTCTGACAGCGGCCAGGTATTCACTGAAAGTACCTGCCCTTTTGCAGACACTTCAGTGGGAGCCCTCACAGATGAGTATACGTAGATAGCCAGCTTGTCAGGTTAGAGCTAGTTCTCCATAGCCAACATGTGGAAGATGTGGGCTGGCTTCGCCACCACGTAAAAGCAAATTAACTTGATTTGGTTAATTTATTAAAAAGGTCAGGTGGTCACAACAAGGAAAATATTTCCAACTTTTACAGCTCTTCGTTAGAATTTAGGCCAGAGTCCTAGATTCTTTTTAAATGCATGCCTGTGTGACTTTTAAAACTTACCTTCTTCTGATGACTCCTCTGACTGTGTAGCCTCTTCATCTGTAATCAAGTGCATCATGTATTACACATATTGTGAGTGGACCCCTTCAAGGGACACAGTACTAGTAAAAGAGCTGAATGTCATGTACTCATAACATCGTAGAGCCACTGTGCAGAATCCTGTATTTTGGTGTAGACTCCTGGCTTTTTGGACCGTCCACAGCCAACACCCCAGCTGACAAGACCTGCGAGCTTATACCTGGTGCCATTGAAACAGGATATGGGCCCTCCAGAGTCCCCCTGAGACATGATGTAACATATAGACATATAGACAAAACAATAGCATATACAATACAAAATATTGACCAGATACTGTGGACACAGGATATTAAAAGTTGATAGTCACAATTCCTGTGTTACCTGACAGGCATCAGCACCACCCATTTCTTTTCCTGCACAGAACATGGAGTCTTGGATTTGGCCAACGTAGTAAGTGTTGCATTCTTCAGAAGGAAGGATCGTCACATTCACTTCCTGCAATTTGTTCACACGAGGGCCATCTAAAAGAACAAGGCACAAAAAGTCAGTCTCTGCAAAGTGGTTGTGCCTTTGTCTTCCACCATCTTTTTGCAGGCCTGCTTACTCTCTCGGGTGGAGCCCCAACCTGTGGTTGTGCATTCAGTGAGCAGTGGGAGCGGACTCATCCAGATGTTGATTGGTCTAACAAACTCATTGAAGACGAGTGGTTGCTTAAGCTTCAACAGAGCCATGTCCCTCTCCTTTGTCTGACTATTGTAATCCTTATGGCTAACAATTATGGAGACTGCAACCACCTGCAGGTCATCAAGATAGAAATGGACAAATCCTCAGTGCATTTTTAGACTGATAATTATGGAAATGTGCATTTAAATATAAAGGTTTACCGGTATTATGGCGATCCATGTCCCCTCCCACAGTTTAAAAAAAAAAAAAAAAAAAAACCACTAACCTGCTGACCAGTCTCTTTAGGGTTGTCCAAGTCATGTTTTCCAGCCATAACTGTCCAGGAAGAAGCTTTGTTGTAACTGCAACAAGTGAGGATATACAAGGGATTATACAGTAAATGTTCTACAGACAAAAAGTCTAGCCCAGGTCTCAGTCCTGGTGTTGAATTGCACCTTTTGAAGCAGTGAGCTGCAGATATGACCCAGAGAGGGGCAACAATAGCCCCGCCACAGGCAGGCATGGTGAGAAACTTAAGAGAAACCTGCCAAGGCCATGAGTGAGGCCAAACCTCTTCTCCCCCAATGATTCTGGTTTCAATGTCAGATTCAGGTAAGAAGGACCGGAGCCCTGCCAAATCTAAGAACCAACACAATCCAGTGTCCATCTTTAACATTAAAATCATCATGCTTTAGTTTCTAAAGAGTAAGTTTTGTCCACATGATCTCATTGCTATCTGAACTCACCGCTGAAGGAAAACTCTCCAGAGAGGTTTCTATGTTCCTCAGTATGATTTAAGAATTTGCTCCATTGACTTCCATCAGTATTTACTACACAAACACAAGATCACAGATATGACCCTGCAGTATGTGTAATTTATTTTCCTCAACAGTTGAGCTTCCTTACCTGCCCATACTTCAAATATGGAAACAAAAACTGAGAGAACAAGCTGCAGCTCCATGTCTACCAAGCTACCCGTCTGCCCGTGAGTCATCATTAGAAACACCTGAGGGCTGTTGGTGGCAGCCAGACTCAGCGTTACAGACTACGTTCTGAGCTGATAAACCCAACAAATCAAAACCAGGTAACTGGCATTGCGCTGGTTATAAAGGTTCTTCCTTAACTCAGGTTTAAACCCTTTACCAAGGATCACTGGGTGTGTCTGTGCAATGAACAGCCAATAATACACTGCCAGTCCCCCAAAAAAGGTCACCACCTGAATTTAACAAAGCAAGTAGGGAATAGCCTCCCATTGGATAATTACTGCATGGATGATTATGTTTCAGCTTTAACAAATATGTCGGAAGAGACATCCTGTGGTTGTGGAAAAGATGTTAAACTGTTTCAGGAAGGTGTTGCTGCAGATGGTCAGGTTTAGGTTCAGCAATATTATGTGCCCAAAGAATGAGGTCAGCTGACTACCTGTAAATACTGAAGGACAAGACATTATTTTTGTGAGGGGCAGTGACTAATGATATTTCTGCTGAGAAACAAGAAGCAACATGGTCACAGGAAAAAGAGGGGGAAAAAAGTTGTATAAGTTTTTAAGACCATAATTTTAATTGGCTCACGGAGAGCAAGAGCAACTTAAAAAAAAAAAAACAGATGACTTAAAAACAATTTACATTTAAATAAATGTAATAAAACTTTTATTTTTACAAATTTTTGTACAAATTCTAAAATATTGTGGCAACAAAAAAGATTTATATACAGAAAGCTTTCAGAGAGTTATTAATATCCTCTACATTGTTTTTGGATAGACGCCGAGATCCTAAACTGGCAGTTGGCCACAACCACCAGAGGGCGCATTTTACACTTTTAAAAGTGGCCGAAAACATTCAGAACTACAATTTCTACATCCAGACCATAACTAGTTTGTAAAAAAATTAATAAAATTTATCTAAATGTGTCCAAAGCAAACTAAACCGGAAACTTCATGAATGGTCATACACTGTTGCAAGGAGGTCCGAGCCACCACTTGCAGTTGAAAAATTTTAGATAATAATAATAATAATAATAATAATAATAATAATAATAATAATAATAATAATAATAATAATAATAATTACCAGTCTCCAAAGGGTCATTCCACTTCTTAATAGCAGAAGACCCCCTGATGCCCTCCAGGTAATTTCAAGACAATTTGATGTTTCCATGCATTTACTGTAAGCACCTAATACATGAGCACACCGAAAACCAGACGCGGCTAGCTTGACTTTTCGCGAAAGGGAAAGGCTTCATTGCTGTCGTCTAAGCGAGAGCAAAGTGTTTTAATTTGAAGGCTTTGGGCGGATAGGGTTTGTTTGCTACTGGAGCGTCACTAAACCTTACTGCTGTGGTATACAGCAGACAGACAGTTTAGACAGCGGTGTGCGTGCATCTGGAGGGAGCATGACCTTGTACAGCACAGAGGTAACGCTGGCCACTAGTGCCCTGTGCGCCGCTGGAGGAGCCATGAGGCTGCCGCAACTTTACCGCTCACTGCAGCAGCGCTGCAGAATCCCGGAGCTGAACTTTTGCTTCATAATGGAACACTGTCCGCGGTTCGCCCTGTTTCCCAGACCGAGTCCTGACGGACCGGAGCAGCCGGACGACTGCTTTGTTTTGGCTCAGACCTCTCTGCGGCTCTGCAGGAGGTACCTGACGAACGAGTGCGCTGGCTGTCAGGACCTGCATCTGTGCAGGTACTATGTCTACGGGAACTGCAAGTTCACTCCAGGAAGGTGAGGCTTTATAGTATTGGACTCCACAGCACTGAATTCTCACTTTATGGTTCTAACAAAGCTATGTTTCTTGTAACTTAGTCTGATAAACTGCGTTAAGCAATCTGTCACAAAAACCTTTGGGCGTTGCCTATTATTCAACTTCCATTATTTTATTGTTTTTATAGCGCTATGGCAAATTACCAATTCAGGGACCGCAAGTGAATTTTTTTTTTAATTTTGAGAAAACAAATGTTCTTTGAAGGATATTTTACACCAGCCCTATGAATTAATGCCTGCGCTTAGTGTGTCATTGTCAAACAACACCTTCTTTTCATCAAGTTTCATTTTGACGAAAACGAAAGTTATCAGCTTCAGTTTTTCTTCTGTAGTATTAGATGTGACAAACTACACTCCTGTTTTTATCATAGTCTATCATATTTCACAACTCTTTTACAAGTGCATTTCAATAAATATTTTAACACTGTGTTGTAGTCAATATTGATTAGCCTACTGTAGCCTACATTTATCTCCAAAATTAATAATTGCTGCTGCTGTACTGTTACAGGAAGTCATGTAGGTTTTCCCACAACATTCACTCGGATCACAACTCTTCAGTATTGAGAGAGTGCACCCTGCATGAGCTGAATGAGGATGAACTGTTTCTCCTGCTGCTGCAGAATGACCAGGCACTGTTGCCAGAGGTAATATGCATCTATGTAGGCTTCTGTTACAGCAGTAGGTGTGATGCAAAAACATCTTTGGAAGTGAACACGAATTTCTTCAATTGTGTTTTTGGAGTAATGATGAAGAGGACCCTTAGCTCTAATTGGATGATGGGGATTGGAAAGAAATGGTATTTTAAAAGCTGAAAAATAGTGTTAGTTTGCATATATATAAAAAAAATGGAGACTAGAGCCAGTGGGGAACGTGCTATGGAGAAGACATCCTAAACAAGCTGCAAGTAAATGATATGAAACATAAAAAAAACATTAAAAATAAAAAATAAAAGGTTAACACTTCCACCAATGTAATTACAATTTACATAAAGGTACTTTTTTTTCTTATGAATTATAAACTGTATAAAACAACACTCTCAGTGCGATTATATAGCTATTATGTTTCTCTTTAGGTGTGTTTGTATTATAACAAGGGTTTAGGGCAACACGGCAACTGCACCTTCCAGGACAACTGCACCAAAGTTCACCTGTGCCTGCACTTCATCCAGGGACTCTGCTTGTTTGGGCACAAGTGTATGCGGCAGCATGCCATTGGCGAGAATGTCCGCTGCATGCTGGAGGGCCGTGGTCTCAGTGGCAATCTCATCAACAAGCTGCCAACCATCTACCTAAACAACTACAGCCTGAGACAGGCCTCCTCAGGTTACATTACCACAACATACTGCTCTGTGTGATTTATAAAGTTATGGGAAGTAATTCAACTTGATAGTCAGAAGTTATTGCAATTACTCTTGAATGTTTTTACCTTAGACTTACCTAAAACTACTGTATTATGTAATAATCTGTTGTCTCTGACAGATAATCCACCTGATTCTCTCTGTCAACATTTTGATACAATGGACAGTGGTGATATTTGTCTGCACTTCATCAGAAGCTGCTGCAGATTTCAGGGTCTGTAAAGCTTTCCACCCAGGACTTTTGTAATTGAGATACAATTTCAATAGGTGGCAGCCTTGCATTTACTGTTGTGGCTTGGGATAAATATTCCTTAATAGACTAAACCCCTGCTTTTCGACCCCTTGTTTTTTTCTTTATCCATTTCAACATAAGACATGGTTCTGATTATTAAAAAGTCTGATCATTGCTTTGGGCAGAAAAGTGTGAGCTTGTCCACTTCCACCTGCCATATAGGTGGCAAGTGTTCAGAGGAAATACCTGGTTGGACCTGCATAACATGGAAAATATTGAGCAAGCCTACTGTGACCCATCAATTATAAAAAGGTCAGAAATGATCTCTCAAGTTCACAGTATGTCATAATGAATTTATGGTAATATTTTTCCAACTTCCACTGTTGCAGTTTTAATGAGGAGCCCATCGACTTTGTCACAATGATGCTGGGGACCCACCCTGTTCGGCGTCTTGCCACAGTCTCCTCAGTAAAAAGGCCCTCCCACTACACCCTGACAACAGAGTGGCTGTGGTTCTATAAAGAAGAACATGGGAAATGGGTGGAATATGGGCAACCGGTAAGAGAGTGGAAACTAAAAAAAAACTTTAGCTTTGGACATTAACTAAGAAATAAAACAAGTTGGATTTGTATCTATATACTTGTATATTATTTACTATTCCCTCTGAGAAGTCTACTGTGATACTTTCAATCATGTATGTGCTTTAATAAGGAATCAGCTGTAGGCTATATTGTATGTAATGTGTACAACACAATAGGGAGAATCCTTACATACTGTGGTTTCTTTAACAGACATAAGGCTAGGACTAAAATGAGATTTTTAAATTCACTGCTATTGTTGCGTAAACCTGGCTGCTAATATCCCCAGGATGACAAGCAGAGAACCACATCAGTAACATCAAGGAATTTGGAGGAGGCGTATCTGTCCAACAAAACGGAGGTCCCTCTGGTCAAAGGTCAGAGACAATACATCATCACCTTTAAAGGTTTGAGTCTTTATATCATTATATACCCCTGTCCACAGCTGTATGACATCATTCATCATTCTTCTTGTTCCTCTTCTCTGCAGACATGTACCAGAGGAACCCCAAACACAACACCAAAAGGAGAGTCCGCCGTCGTCCGTGGTTCATCTCTCCCTATGAAGTCAAGAGACTGTCAGCTCAGTAATTAACTCACTGTCAGAATGTAGACTGCATCAAGTGCCTTACCTGATTTAACAGAGTTATTTAATAGTCTGTTCTTAACATTACAAAATACACTTGCTATTAAAAGAGAAAGTTGTATTTGATACTTTTGTAAGTGACTCAAACACATAAGAGTCTAAATGTTGCTGAAGTTTTTACAGCAAGTGCTACTTTTCCGACTATGTAATAAGATGTTTTAAATATACTGTATATATTTCTTGTATACAAAACTATTATTATAGTTATTATTATTATTATTATTATTATTATTATTATTATTATTGTTGTTACTGTTCAGATAGCAGGTTTGCAGTATTATAGCCTACTGCAAATATTCTGTGATGTTATGGAAATGTTCTGTTACTAGATAATAGTGTCATTTTAGTATTATACCTTCAAGCTAATGGCACATACTCCATATACAGACTTTATTGTGGTTTGAAATCATAATTATTATGTTATACTGAAATCCCTCTGTGTTTGTTATGTTTCGCATTGGAGCTTGATAATTATAATTTTTCTGCAAATGACAGCCTTGCCCATTCAATCAGATTTATATTATTGTGAGTCTTATAATAGCTTTACCCTCTCGTTAGAATTTTAGATTTGAATCAACAGATGAATAGCGCCAGGCGGTGCCGGGTTGGACTGGTACCGACTCCAGACATGACATGGTTAAGAAGCCATTCTGGTTGGTGATGCCCCTTTATCTATTCAAGTGGTGCTTTTCAGTCAACACGAAGACATGTAGGTGAGGTAGCGGGCCAAAGCACCGTAATCGGCGGGAGAAAGCGTGCATTCATTCGGCAATCTCCTCCCAGTTACCCGCGCGGGGAGCGCGCAGCGCGCCTTTGAGAGAGGCGTGACGCGCATGAACCGCATCTCCAGAATGGCAGGTAGGTCTCGTTTGAGTTAAGATACGTGCATGGACACAGTGTGATAAGGCAGCAGCTATATGTGTGACTGAAATGGTGGTTTAATGGCGGGTTTTGCAAGTCTTTGGGCTTCGGCTCTAATGTGTAGCGCTGCTGCTCGTGTTGTTGTAGCGGCATGCAGGCTCCAGCTGAGGCTATGAGAGGGAGGCGGCTCTATGCGTATCCGCTCTCCGTTGAGGCTTTCTCTATTAACGCTGTTTAACAGAGCGGGCCGGAATGGGTCGACGTGGAAATTGCAACATTGTTTGTAGGGTTACGGAGCATTGTCCTACCCGTTGTGGGATACGGGGGCAGCAAAATTGCACGGCTGATCCGTTAATGGGGTCATTATGGAAGGTAACAGAACCAGGGCGAGACGAGCTGATTTGGACAGAGTCGACAGCGGTTCAGGCCTGTGAAGGGAGCAGGAAAATTAGATTGGAACAGTCAAAAGACGGCACTGGAAAAAGATGTACTTAAGATACATAGGCCTACATCGATGCATGCTGTATGGTTAATTAGTCACAGCAATGACAGTAGTGCAATAGGCTACTCTTAAATATTAGTAGTCTACGTTCTTGTAGGCTATCAAAAGGCTTAGGGGTCAGAAATCCTCATAGTGCCTAGTGTCTTGGTGGAAAACAGAAGTAAGCCTACAGTGGCAGGAAATACCAGGGTTTAACTTGTTCTGCAGGATAGGTTTTCAGGGGTCCATAAAACCTATGCTTTTGTATAAGAATAGAACATGTGAAATTTATAAAAAAAAATGTTAGTTTGGTTTGTTGACACAGAAGATAGAGGAAATAATATGTGTATATGTATTGACATAAAATCTTGACAATAAAAGGCCGTGGATTAGTGTACTTGTTACAGCCATGAAGCCAGCAGCATCCCCTTACATTTGTGTCGTTGATTGCTTGCACAGTGCCGCCTGACCTGCCCACATAGCACTCTGTAGTGGGCTCAGCCCTTTGAGGACATGGACCCCAAGACCCCTGTGGCCCCCTGATGGACCCCAGAGCCATGGTCTACAGGCAAGCGCTCATCATGCAGCTCCTGGTCATGAGCCTGGTGCTCTCTGTAGTGACCCCTGGCTCACCTGTTGCAGGTAATTTACTTGTTTTTGATTTACATGTGGAATGTGTTTAGCAGCAAGATGAAGTCCTAATTCTTTACATGTGCAGCTCTCCCACTGATACTGAGTCACAGACAGCACCTACTCACAACATACCGCTCTTTTACAGCTACTAAGGAGTCACATGACCTGCTGATGTCACTCCGAGGAGGTGGTTGAATTTCTCAGTTTTTAATCCCAGTAAGAACAAAACACAGAAAGGCAAAATTTCAGTTTTATTATATTTTAACTGTAAAGTAAAGGAGAAAAAAACTGTTTGGTTGTAAAGTAATGGGAACTTTATTTGGATCAGTTTTAATACTTGCTTTAAGTCATTTAACATGGACAATGAAAATAATTAGGGAAGAATTATTCTTTTTGCCCTCGCTTCTGCCAGTCAGATTAAAGGATGCAGAGACACATTTGTTATGTATAGTATAGTTTCCTTTTTTACATATAACGCTATTAGTTTAGTGTACAAGTCCAAATCTGTAATTAGTTGTGTTAGACCTCTACTGAAACATTTAATTAATAAACACAATCATTTTACAAATGTAAGAGCTTAGTGACAATAGTTTACCAGCGCTATCTATAAATCTATCTATGTCTATCTTTCTGTATCTACGTGATCTGAGGGCGTCGTCTCCAGAATACCAATGAGCCGTCATCATCTAGCACGTGATGCTGTCGCAAAGCACTGCATCGCCATGGCAACACAGGATGAAAGATGCTCAATCAAGTCTATGTGTAAAGGTTGTGTTAGCAATGAGACCAAAACAATTATATTTTTTAAAATACTTTTAAACAGACCTGTGCCTTTTAAAACTGTAACAGATTGAATGTGCAGCATTTTTGATCATATTACTACAGAGATCCTCACACCATAAACAAATTGACTTATTTTTCTTGCAAAAAGCCTACAAATGTACATTTTGAATCAGAATTCTCACAAGGTATAATTCATACAATACATATTACACGATTGAATGTTAACAATGAGTAAACATACAGTTTAAATGCATGCATTTTTATGTAAGGTTTCCTCATGTGTCTCATTTCTAGGTAAGGTAGACACAAACGGGACAGCAGAGTCTTCATCACCATCCTCCTTGTCCCCTCTTCAACTATCTGCTGGACCCCTCTCTGACCCTGGTTACTACAGTAACATGGGCAGCACCAGCTCGGCAGAAGACTCAGACACTGGTGCGCAGGGCATCCACCTCCTGCTGAGACCACCAGACCTGCTGTCTCCTAGCCTGCCCCCACCACTGCCGCCCCACAGCCAGCCCACATTAACCCCCCCTCCACCCAACCCATCACTTGAGGAGGAAGCCTGGGGCTCAGGGGACTACCTAGAAACTCTGTCCTTCATGGTGCCTGATGGGGAGGAGCTTGCTCTGGCCACTCCACTGCCTAGTCAGCCTTACGACGATGATGAGGCTGGGCACTGGGTCTCTTACGACACAGCCTTCCCTAGCCGTCCTACTCTTCCCCTTGTCTCCCGTCTTTCCCCCTCCCTTTCCACTCCCATCATAGGACTGCATACCAGACCTGCCCAGCCAGACCTGTTTCCCACCTGGGACGAGGACTACGATCCAGAGGACATGATGCCTTTGGAGCCCACTGAGCTGCTGCTGCCCGACATGAACAGTCTGGAGTATTACACCAACCTGCTTGCCCGAGAACGAGAGCGAGAAAGGGAATGGGAGCGAGAGCGCACTGTAACAAAATTGTCTATATCTCCAACAGCGACTCAGACTCCAACACACCATCCCCCCACTCCATTACCAAGCTCTGGGCCCTCTGTGGGTCGGGAGCCCACCAAGCCCACACCCACACCTCCGCTGTCTCTCTCACCAACTCTAACAAGCAAAGAGAAAACACCTTTTCACCCCACAGCCAAAACTCCTATTCCGTCTCCTAAGCCCAAAGACTACCCACCAATACCGGGTAGACCCTCACCTTCTCCTCCTTCTAACTCCACGAGCTGGATGCCCCCCTCTCCACCAGCCCGTTCTGAAAAGCCAGACAGGCCTCCATTATTCACGGAGAAGCCTGTGAGAACAACAACAACCACAGGTTTCCCCTCTACTTCCACAACTGCTGTGGTTCCAATGACAACCAAAGCCATTACAACCACCACCCAGATCACCGCCATCAGCCTGACCAGAGCTCCGCCGGTCACTACACCCCGAGTCACCCTGCCCTCCAGACAGTACGTGTGTAATGTCACCAAGCCAGAGATGTACCTTGTCAGAATAGGTAAGCAAATGAAATTTGTGCTGTATAAAAAAAAATGCATGAAACAGATTTTAATGTAATCTTGTATTTAGTGAGTTCTAAAGGTTCATCAGCAAGCTTCAGTCCAGTCCGAGAGCTGCTGAAGAGAGAGTTCAATCGCTCAGTTGAGCTCCAGGTAAGAATAAGATAGTTTTAATATAAAATCTGAATGGCAAGTGTGACGTATTATTGTAAAAATCTTTATTTTTTACAGTTTTTTTTCTTTTCCTAATAGTATCAAGTCATAATCAAATCTATTATGAGTTCCATGTTTGGAGTTGACTGACTTTTTTGCTCTCTTAACAGTTTCTGAGAACTCCATCTAGCTTTGCTTTCCGTGTTGTTTCGGGATCTTTGATCTATACCGCCATATCTGTCATCAATACCCTCCGCCAGCCAGGGCGCACCTTTGGTCCAGTCCCCACAGTCTCACCACTCTTCACTGTACCAGACCTGACTTACCAGATTCACTCAATCCTACAATTTGTGCCCTCCCATATCGATGTGAGAGTTTGTAATTTCAGTGAGCGGGTTGAAAAGGGCCTTCTCATGGCATTCACTGAGAGTCGCAGGCGCTCACATGAGAGCAGCAACATCAGTGTACAAGTGAGTGGTTATGGTTTATTAGCATTGCTGCACATTTAAGAACATTACATGTTAGCTGCCTACACTTAGCACTACAATACACTACAATGTACAATGTAATATTTCAAAGTAAAACATACATAATATCCACTAAAACTGTGTCTACAGCTGTTAAACATCACCTTCAGCATGACCAGACCTGAGAAGGAACAAAAAGTTCCTGTGGATATCACTTTTGCTGTACGAGATGCCCGGGGATATTTTCCAGGTTCAGAAGTCAGCGAGCATCTGAGGAAGCTCAGCCTTGTTGAATTCAGCTTCTATGTTGGATTTCCTGTTCTCCAGATTGCAGAACGTACGATTTACACAGAGGCAATATTGTGTGGCCATGTAGCTGTAGCAGGTGTACATTTAAACATATGTGTAAATATGTGTGAATTGTGTTACATCAAGTGTGTTGTTGTCCGCAGCTTTTCACTATCCGGAGCTTAACATATCCCATCACCTCCGCTCCACCTGGGTCCGTACAGGTAAAAATACATTTGTTCTTTTTTATTTGAATAGATTAAAATGTGTTGTTTTTGTAGACACCTTTTACAGTCATCATAACCAATACAATAAATTTGGGTACATTAAAGTCTTTAAAAACTGGAAACCGTGTTGTTTATGGCTGTTTTAGTTCTGCTGGGAGTTCAGGAACAGCAGGTGGCTGAGAGAAGTTTTAAGGCTCGATTGGAGAGACGTCTGGCTCTTCTGTTAGAGGAAGGTCTGAGTGGAACTAGTAGAAGGCGGTGGAGGAGAGCTACAGCTGTAGGCAACAACAGTCTACAGGTAAGCACTTTACAGATGTACCGTGACATGGGCTCATAAGTAACATTTGTTTTAGTCTACACTTATTGTATATATTGTAAAACAATTGTTAGGAGTTGAATAGTGAATTAATAAATGTCATCCAATTGTTGGAAGCTTTATCAGTACTAACAAGGCTAAAGTTAGGTTTTATTGTGGCCCAACATCAATGGAAAACTTTAATAATAGGGTCTGTGAAGGTTCTCAGTCATCCAGGTCATCTTGAAGACAAGTTAAAGCTAATGCATCTGGACTAGGTTTTCAAGGTAAAGACATTTCGTCTCTAATTCCAAAAGACTTTTCCCATTCTGAGTTCAACTGGGAAGAGAGCTGCGCTTACTGTATATCTCTAGAGGGCGGGGTTTGGAATTGATCTAAGGATTAAAAAAGTCTAAGAGACAAAACATCTTCACCTTGAAAACCTACTCCAGATGCCTTTGCTTGAATCTTTTCTTCAAATAATAGGGTTAATTTTGTAATTAATTACAACTGTTTTGAAAATTACTCAGCGGGAACACACATGCTCAATAGTTACAGTTCAATACATTAAATGTCAGAAAGTGAACTGTGTTTAAGCTGCTGTGTATGCTATGATAATAACCCTAGTAAATGTCTCAGGTGGTGCGAGTGGCAAAGCTGTCAGGGGGAGAGCGCCCCTTGGAGGTGTTGTATTTTGTTGAGGGCCCAGGTGGTGAACGTATTCCTGCTGAGGTCACTGCAGCCACGCTAAACCACCTGGATCTTCAGAGAGCTGCCATCGTCCTTGGACATCAAGTCCAGAGGCCACTTGCTCAGCGTAAGACATCTTACATTTTTATTTATTGTGAGAAACTCATTTTTGCCTAACCTTCAAGTGTCACTCATCTGCTCCTGTTCTTAGCTGTGGAGACATTGACAGTGCCTCCTGCAGAGACTCAGGCCAGCAGTGTCTGGCTCATTGTGGGTGTGGTTGTCCCTGTCCTGCTAGCCGTCTTCATTATCATCATTCTATACTGGAAACTGTGTGGTTCAGACAAGTTGGAGTTCCAACCAGATGCCATCAACACCATCCAGCAGAGGCAAAAGGTCAGACCTTAGTTGAAACTGTAATATTTTGCCTTTAGTCTAGTTACATCCTGACAATATGTGTTTTCTTAGCTTCAGGCCCCCAGCGTTAAAGGCTTTGACTTTGCCAAACTCCATCTTGGTCAGCATAGTAAAGATGATATCATGGTGATTCAGGAGCCTGGCCCTTTGCCGGCTCCTGTTAAAGAGGTCACGCCTTCAGATGGCGGGGATCTCAATACTCCTAAATCCAAAGGATCATCCACCAAAGCCAGGTCCAGCCGACGCAGGGGCAGGTCAGAGTCACATGTCTGCTACATGTTTATGTTTGACATGTTTTACCTTCACACATTGCCCTAATTCAGAAACGCCCAAAAATGGAAATAATATTTTGACAAACTGATGTATTACATTTACAGTGCTTCCATCTTATTCATGTGTGTTAGACTTAGCCCATCAGATGGTGACTCACTTGGTAGTGATCAATCTAGCGGCAGAGAGTCAGCAGAGGAAAGCACTCGCCCCGTGGCCACACCTGTTGAAGGGAAACAGCAGAGAAAGCTGCCCAGAAATGGTCAGAGAAAATTATGTATAGTGTTGTTTGTCTTTTTTCTTTCATTTTAATTAAGTTTAATATAGTTTAGTTTTTAATTAGTCCTATAATTTAAGAAATATGTGTTTTGTTTTTAAATGCACTCTGATCTGAAGGGAGGAGTAAAATGGGTATGTTGTATTTTTTAATGTCCAAAACAATAATAGGAACAACAATTTTTATTTATAATTTTTATAGTTTTATGCAAAAAGCATTTTTTTCTAACCTTTCCTCCAGCTGCTCCATCAGGCAGTGGTCCAGATGAGCTGCTATCGTCCTCGTCCATCTTTGACCATGTTGATCGTGTGTCAAAAGGCTCTTCTGATGGCACCCGCCGACAGGCCAACAAAGTGCAGCTGATAGCCATGCAGCCACGACCAAGCCCCCCATCTCAGCACACACCCTCACAACCAAGCCCCACCCACAGAGAAAAGATTACTACAGAGGTACGACAATCATCTGGCATGACATTTATGGGCACTTCTCTACGGTGCGGATCTCAGAGGATGTGTGAAAGTGGCTTAGGTTACACTTCATTATCTACCTGGTGTTGTGTAGGTGGAGCTTAGGCACAAGTCAGAGATTGAGCATCACAGGAACAAGCTTAGGCAACGTGCCAAGAGAAGGGGCCAGTGTGAGTTCCCCTCCATGGACGACATCATGGATGCATTTGGAGATGGTCCTGTGCAGAGTGAAACAGCACAGCGCCTCTACAGCTCAGCTCATGACCACATGGACTGTATCTTACAGACTGATGCCCCGTCACCACCAATGCCCACTGACGCCAAGAAAAGGTAAGTCTCTCTACACTGGGTTCATAGTGTTGTGGTGTCCTTGGGCAAGACACCTAGCCTACCTTGCCTCCAGTGTCTGTGACACTGGTGTATGAATGTGTATGATTGTAGATTGTTGTCAGAGAAAGCTGTGAGTGCCTTGTTTATGGCAGCACCCTCTCTGTCAGCCCCAGGTGTGACTAGAAGCCTCATGTAAAGCACTTAGTCCTGAGAAGGGTACATTAAAACGCTATATTAAGAGCAGAAAAAGCATCAGTCAAGATACCATAATAAAATGTATTTCTTTTTTTTTTTGTTTTTTTGTTTTTTACAGAGGGAGGCGTTCCCCTCGGGGTCGCCGGCCTCAACAGGGTCCTGGAAGTCTTCCTGATACAGATAGAGATAGGCTTCTCACTGATCAGAGCGCCACTTACAGAAAATATCCAGGATTGAACAATGTGGCATACATGGTGAGACCAAAGGACAGTTACTCCAAAGTTTCTCTAACTTTATATGTAATATAGTAGTCTTTTGAAAGCAGTCTATAATAGATTTAAGCTTGAAAACATTTTATAATTTTTGATAAAAAATCTTAAGAAGTTAGGTTTCCACTTTGAAAATATACACAAATAGCACAGACACAAAAGCTGTATTTATTTATTAACTATGTCAAACATGTTTCATATCTCTTATAGTCAGATCCTGACCTCCCCCCAGACCATGGCAGTCCCTCTCCCACAGATGAGGTGTTCGATTCGGCCCCACCCCCACCCCCATACATGCCCCCTCAGCCCTCCATTGAGGAGGCACGACAGCAGATGCACTCCCTCCTGGATGATGCCTTTGCCCTGGTGTCGCCATCCTCACAAGGAAGTGCCGGGGTGAGCGGGGTAAGCCCTGCCCTGCCTAGCCCTTCTCCCCAAGCCCGCCGCCCAGGCAGGCAGTGGGGCTCTTACCCAGCAGCCCCGACTCACAGCCCTTTCTCTGCAGTGAGTCCATCTTCCCGCGGCAGGAGAAATATCCTGTGTCATGACCTCATTATAAAAGTTGTAAATGTTTTTCTGTCTGTTTGTCCCCTGCAGAGATACGCAGAGCTGGGGATGTCTCCCACGTCAGTTCAGGGTCTGCTTCAGAGGTCAGTGTCAGCACATTTAAACCCCAGTCCCAGGACTGCAGGCATGATTATATTCAAAACATCTCCTGTGCATTTAATACAGACAGGGTCTGAGTTCAGGGTACATCTCAACTGGAGATCAGCTGCCCGAGGTTTATTTGAGCAGGGGGCAGTATGAAGACCCCCCTTCCTCCTCCAGACCACGGCCTGTAGGGGGCAGCACAGGTACACAATTCTACATTATAGTACCCATCTTTGTTATTAAATTTGAGGTTATCATTATTAATACACAACATTTCTCCCACTGTTTTTTAGAAATGTAGAAATCTTTTTATTTTTTTTATTTTAGGTGCGCAGCTACACCATCTGACACAAGTGGGTCTTTCCAGCCAGATTGGGGTTTATCCTGGGGTAGGTCGTAGCATGTCTGGACCCACTGGCTCTAGCTGGAACCAGCAGCACTCAGACCAGGACTTGTCCAGGCCAGGGGCCAGTCATGAGAGTGTGAGTTTTAGACAACACAGCACAAACCAGAGTTTAATCTTACTAGAGCTTTGCATTGATATTTAATCTGGATAACACTGTATGTTTAAATAAATCCTGATTATATATTTTCAGTGTATCCAGCTTCACTATTCTTGACATCACTCTCCCTCTTCTCTACAGGTGCTGTCATTTCCTGACTTTTCTTCTTCTGTTTTCCAAATGCCCAGTTCTTCATTGCGGGATTCCCCTGCTCCACCCCTCCTTTTGACTTCACCTACCCCTGAGTACCCTCCGGAGGACGCGTCCCCCTCAGCACACACCTCAGCCTCTCTTATAAAGGCAATCAGGGAGGAGTTGCGACGCCTGGCACAGAAACAGACAGCAGTAACTAGTTACCCCTAAACTGGCCTCAACCAGGATTAGGACCCAACTGGTTTTTTGCTTTTTAACACCATCAATTTCTAAGGACTGGATTTAAAACCCATAAAACCTATTAATAAACACTGGATTTTTTCAAGTTATTCTAATTCTGTGCCAATAAGACAAAATGAACTGTTCCCTGACCTCCGGAGATTTACAGGGTCTCATCGGTCCATCCGTTATTCATATCAATGTCTTAAACAGTGTTTCAGAATTCCACAAAGTGCTTCCTGGAGTGGACAGTCCCACCTCATTGATGGACAGTCCTGCTCCTAATCTTCTAAAGTGGATCATACCTCTGTTTTTTCTGAACTCAACATTTTCTCTTGTTCGTATGGAGTAGATGATCCCTCTCAATTATACAGTTATTCAATTGTCTAAAATGTCCTCCCATCCCAAATGACTTGTCCTCTTTTGTTGAGTTGAGGCTGATAAAGCCAGTACTGTTGTGCTGGTGACCTGCTGGGTTTGTATTCACGTCTAACCCCTTCTGGACTACACAACATAGTCCCTTTTAATTTTGTTTGGTGCTAACAGTCAGCCTCTTGCAGTCAGTCGTTTCATTGCCATCCATTGCCTTCCACGTTCACATCAGCCAAGGAGATGAGGTCTCTGCTCATAAATCAGATCAGTGAGGTCTTTGCACTGTCGACAGCTGGAGGTGGCAAACAGCTCCTGCAGCATGGCAACTTTAAACAAGAAAATAATATTTATAAAAATATCTATTTAATGTAAGTTGATAGAAACCCAATGAGCACAATATTAATGTCATTATCAAAGTATTGAGATGTAACTTATTTTTATTGCTTGTATAGTCTATGAAAGTCTATGTTAAATCCTTTATTTTGATCAAAAAAGACCAAACTACTGTTCTACGGTTGTACTCCTCTTGTATTTGAGTTGTCTGTAAATTTTGAGCCGAAGTTATTGCTTGACATAGCTGCTTGCTTATGTGCCCATATGTTTGTACCAATAACAAAAAAATCAGACACAATGTTTTATGCCCAACATTGAGTATCATTGCAGTTAACTTAATTCTGTCATTTCGTGAACACAACCCTATACAGTCTGTCAAGTAATGATTGTTTTGAGGTTAGGGTAGAAAAAAAAAAAAAAAAGAAACAATCAAATCCCATAAGTGTGACCTAATGTGGACAATCTCTCTAAATTAAAAAAAAAAAAAGAACCGCCCCACTTTATGAATGTGAAGGCTAGATGTTAAAACACAAACTCTTTCTTCTTGGTCAAATCTATAAGGTTAGAAGATGTTAATGATTTCTCAATACAGTGGGTACGCAAGGGTCTGTTTGTCTCTGCTTTTTAGCATGTTCAACTGAGTTTGAACTTTAGCTATTTGTGATGTACCCGTTAATGTCTAGCATGCTGCTAAAAGATGTTAAAAACATTTTTTTTTTAAATGTTAACATACATCAGGTGAAGAAAGTAAAGAGTGATTAATGTCACAGTGCCACCCAACCATTATCCATAAGAAAAAATATATATATAGTAAGCACTCATGTTTTGTTTTTATTATTAATGAAGATGGTTACATTTAACAGTGTATAACTAAAAGTAAATATGGTGTTGAGTAGAAACTATTATATAGAAAAAAGTATTTTATTTGTGATTGTTAACCAGAATGAACTTTAACTATCTGAAGGCAACGGTGCCAACACATCCATTTTTCACCAGCTGGAGATTTGGTGATTGGACCTAGCACCTATCAGTCTGCCTATAGGACCTACCTACACCCACAGGATCACCTGGTGCTAATTCTACAACTCAAGGTGTGTCTGAACTTGTGTAATCCCACAATAGACAAAAAGATTCTGCAGAAGCATACCTTCTCACATCTGGATTCAACCTTCCCAGCTGACGCTCACACAAACTCTTGAATGTTTTCTAAAACTAAACTTTTTTTGTGTTTTTTTAGCTGTCTGATGTTCAATGAAATCCCACTGCAGATGTTTACTCAGAACAAAACAACTGACCCGTTGAGCTCTCCTCTGGTATTTAGATGTAAACCACCACTGTAAACCACTCCTTTTGTCAAGAACTTGTATTATATAGCCTATGTTTTGTGTGCTCACCAGAAAATACAGTGTTTGCAAGGGAGGATAACGGTACCAAAAATGTTGTGTTCAATACAGAAAAATAACATTATTGCAATGATGTTTGAAGATGAGTGTGTATTTTACCAATATATTGTGTTGCAATATACTTCTACATCTGTATGAAAGATGCAGTAAGTAGCTCTGACAGAAAGAGCTTAGACAATTTGAGTTTGTGAGCAGTACCTCTCAGGCATATGTTCAATGCTCTGTGCTCACTGAAGCAGTAAATTAGTTAACCTAATATTGTTTTGGTCAGTAGTTTTGTCATTGATTGAATGTCCATATAGCAGTGGCCTTTGAGTCGATCCTGTTCTTTCTCTTTGCACTCTATGCCTAAATTACATCAACCACCTGTCCTGGTGTAAGCAACGTAACTCAGCACAGCTTCTTTCTGGAAATATAACTTAAAGGGAAATTTTTTTGTCAAATGTGAAGCTGGTTATACAGCTATGAGGACATCTTCAAAGGCATCACATGACTGGACCTGTCCTAACCCAACTCTGTGAGCTGCATCCTGTACTGTGTCTGAAAGATTGTGTTTAACAAGATTAAAGAGATGCGTCCAAATTCAAACTGCAACGTAGATGTCTTTACTGTTGTTGTCACTGACTCCTAAAACTGATAGAAGTCTAAGAATCTAAGAAATTTAAGATGGAAATAGGGCTCTCTAAATGGCTGACTCTAACATCTGGGAGCAAACTAAGAAAAGAAAACAGTTGCCTTGAAGAAGATGTAGTTTACATACTATTTGGGCCAAATACTCTCAACAAGGACCAGAGCTGCAAAGCCGTCAAACACATATTTTAAGTCTGAGAGAATAAAATAATAAGGATAAAAATTGTAGACCTACACAAATTTTGCATTGTTGCAGTTTTAAGGCCACTGCCCACAATCCTACAATAATAGGCTGAACCCGAGACCAGTGTGAAATAGAAATCCCCGCCCTGGTGTTGTTTGGCTGCCTCGGTGACGATGACACTTCCTGATACACCTGCACAGGTCAACAACATCTTCTTGGAATCACCTAATCGTCACATCGTCTCGGACCATTTTATCCGCTGCAGCATGAGAACAGAAACGTCTCAACAAACTTTACTGTGACATAAACAACCATGTAAGTAACCTTTGATTGAGACAGATTTTAATTAAGGCTAAATCCTGTTGCGTGGCGTCCTAAGCTAACATATCATTCGTGTTTCAGCTTCCATTCATAAGGGTTTATCATGTGTTCGGCTTTACATAAAGATAAAATTAAGTTTGTAGTTTTCACAATCCCGCCTGACATTAACAAAAAGTAACACATTTGAGACCGATTCGGGAAAACCTTACCCAAAATTAAGCGACTGAAACCCATCCCAAAACCCGCCGGACGAGCTTTAACTTGATTCTCGGGTCTCCACCTTAACTCTTCTCAGGCGGGTAGGTTAGTAGTAGGACAGATACACAGAGTGATATTTGCAGAGTTCACATTCGTTATTTTAATTTAGTTTGTCAAAATAATGAATATTAAACAGATTATGGAAGTATGACTGACTTGGCTTTTGTTTAATAGAAAAAGTTTAAGACAATCAAAGGAACAGTTTTAACAACCAAGTAACCTATTTTAACTTGTAGGCTATAGCTTAGCTTTAATTGCTAGTGTTCATGAGAAATGTAAGGATTACATTGTTGCGTCTGTGGCAGGATGGTGCTGGAGTTAGTTACACTTCATTTAACATCTTTTTATTTATTTATTTGAATGAGACAAGTATGTTCCATTTATTATATAATTTCTAGCCGAGGCTAATTCGCGATGCTCGTTCCAAAAATGGCTTTTACAAACAAACTACAAATAAACAAACTTATACAGATAATTGCAATTGTACAGATGATATAGAGTTATAGAATTGGCATTATAACTTTTATTAACTGAGAAATACAGCAGCAAAAGTGAGACAGTAGCGTATGTTGTTGTGTCAAGTGGTTTTGTTACAAGTTATGTTTAGCTCAACAACTGGATTTTTTGCATTCTCTTTTGTTTCCTTTTTATTTTTATGAGTCAGTAGGCCTAGTCCCAGGCGTTGGAGTCATTTAGCAGGAAAGCGGAAGTCCTTTACAATGAGCAAGATAAAGCCAACGTAACAGAATTAAACTCTAACCCAGTTTAAACCCCATTGAAGAATATAACTTTGTGTTTGTTTTTTAAGAATGGAGAACATGAAGACTCAGCTGGTGAGCGCCATCTATCTGCAGGAACTGGAGCTGCAGGAGAAACCATCTAATAGTCAGCAAGAAAGCAGTAACAAAGACAATGGTGAGTCAGTGGTCAGTTAGTTTGCCTCTGATCTGTCTTCACAAATTCAAGTCAGTGGGAAGTCTAATGCTTTAAATTTACATAAAGAGACAAATGTGTTACTGTTACAATGCAGCATCAAATCCAACCTATACTGTGGAGGAAGCAGTGGAGACCATTGGCTTTGGACGTTTCCACATCATGCTGTTTGTCATCATGGGTTCCTCGAATGTAAGAATTAAATGCATATTATTTATATATTGATAAATTATATCAATTTGGTCTTATTTTTTGAACAAATACATATATGTATTTAGATTGTGGAAGCAATGGAGATTATGTTGCTGGCTGTGGTTTCTCCTGAAATCAGATGTGAGTGGCACCTTGAGGACTGGCAGGTGGCACTTGTCTCAACGGTGTGTTCACATTGTAATCTTTACATAAAATAGGTGTATGCGGAAAATAATCACAAATATTTTTCACATTGTGTTGAGCTAAATTAATCCACATGAGCTGTGTTTTCTCAGATGGTGTTTCTGGGCTTCATGTTGTGTGGGGTTCTCGGAGGATATATTGCTGACAGATACGGACGCTGGAAAGTAAGGCCCTCTCTTCCATCATGTCCATTGTGTGCTGTGTTCTGTTTGTGGACAATAAACTTTTGTGTGTTTTGTAGGTGGTGTTTGGAGGTTTTGTGTGGAGCGCTTACTTCTCCCTTCTCACTTCCTTTGCACCGACGTATGGCTGGTTCATCTTCCTGCGCAGTATGGTGGGCTGCGGGGTGGCTGGAGTGTCACAGGGGTCAGCTCATGCTCATCTGTCAACACAGACACAAAAACATCTTAAACATTTGACGTTTACAATAGCATCGTCACAATAATATTTTAAAATTTATTTTTATTCATTTAATCAAAAGTATGTTATTGAGTGACTGAATGGGAATTTATGACATGAAACCAAAAAAAATCCTATAAATAAAATGAATTTTGGAATTTTTTTCACATTACTAACACGTATAACTACACAATATATCAACCTGTCTTGATTCATGTTGTTGACTCAAATGACTCTATTGACCTTTAGGTTTGTGTTGAAGACAGAGTTCATCCCTGCAAAGTATCGAGCCTTTCTGTTACCTTTGGCCACAGTAAGAAAACATTTCTTATCATATCACTCTCTGTTTAAGACAATTGTGTAATCTGATGTGACACTGAAGAACAGGTTAAAGCAAAAGCTTCTAGACTCAGTTTCAAGGTAAAGACGTTTGGTCTCTTCTCCGAGAGACTTTATTAATTCTTAGTTCAACTGCTAAGAGAGCTGAGCTTGTATCTCTAGAGGGGTTGGACCTGAAACCAAACCGGATTGGACCAGGCTGTTCTGGTCTCATCGACTTTAGCTATGAAAGGACAGTGTGACTCCTGATGTGAGAGTTTTATAAAGGCTCAGGAGAGTTGTTAGTTTCATTGTTCCATTCAGGTGTTGTTGTTGTTCTAGAGTGAAACTGTTTCGATATAAGTTTCAAAACTGTTTCAAAAAGTTATGAATACTCAGCAGCATGAATCTGAGACCACCTCCTCTGTTCAGAAAGGGCTTGTTCCATTTGAACAAAAATGGCTTCCTTAACACCTCTTTAACCATCTGGCATCTCTGGACAAAATTCTGTCATTGCTGTCCTCAAAGGAACTCCTTTTCTCTTTGATGTGGAGGTGGACTGCAGACTCAGGTCCTCCAGGATTGTAGCTTCTGTGCTGATACATCCTCTTGTGAAGCTGTTGTTTTGTTTCTCCAACATAGCTGCACTCTTCACTGAACTGCTACAAACTACATTACTCTGTAATGCTGAGTGTTCTCAGGTTAAAAGTCGACTGAAACGTTGTGTTTGTATGCTTTATGCGGTTCAGTGTAGCGAAGAGTTTAGTGACAGTTGTGTTTAAAACAAAACGGTTTCACAAGAGGATGTATCGGCACAGAAAAAACAACCGTGAGTCTACAGTCCACCTCCACCTTAAAGAGAAAGGACATTCCTTTGAGGACAGCAATGTCCAAATTTTGGACTGAGAGGTTGGTTCGAGAGAGGTGTGAATGAAGACATTTTTGTTAAAATGTAAAAGCCCTCTCTGAACAGAGGAGGTGGCCTCATGCTGCCTAGTATTTATAACAGTGTTTTGAAATCTAGATCAAAACAGTTTCACTCTAGAACAACAACACCTGAATGGAACAGTGTCACTAACAACTCTCCTGAGCCTTAAAGACTCTCACATCAGGAGTCACACTTCCCTTTCAGAGCCAACGACTATGAGACCAGAACAGCCTGGTCCAGTCCGGTTTAGTTTCAGGTCAGACCCCTCCCACTGGAGATGAAAGCTCAGCTCTTCTACTACTGAAGGTGGTAGAATTGATAAGGTCTACTCTTTACCTTACAATCTGAGTCCAGATGCTTTTGCTTTAACCTTTTCTTCCAGATGACCTGGATGACTGAGAATCTCCACAGACTTATGACATTGTGTTGTTAGACTGGGTCATACGCCAGATTGTTTATCATATCATTTTGTCAACATCATATAAAAACTCTCTGTATGTAATGCTCGTTGAACAATTTCATACTGTACCACCAAATGATGGATGAAATGGTATGATGTAGACGCCCCGGTTAGCAAAACAGAGCATCCTTGGAAACTGATATGGTGTAGTGGCATTGATTAGCATGACACCAACAAGGGATATATCTGAAATTATATGATAAACAATCTGGCATATGACCCAGCCTAAAAATCCAATGTCACATAAGATGCCACAATTATCTTAACACTCTCTGTATTTCTATTGTGTGTAGTTTGAATTACTATTCTACCAGTCAGCAGGCTAAATGTACCTTTTTGATAGTTCTCTATCATGATGCCTTGACTGCCCTTGTGGTGATCATCATTTCCCAGAATGCTCTCTGTTGACAGATCTTCTGGATGTTGGGCTCCATGATGATAATCCTCCTGGGAATGTTGATTGTTCCCACACTGGGCTGGAGGTGGATGATTCGCATCTCTGTCGCCCCTAGTATCATCCTTATTTTCCTTTTCAAGGTAGGAAACTCTGTCTCTCATGTTTGTCTAAAACATAAAACCTCACATCTCTGTTTTTCAATTAGTTTATTCCAGAGTCAGCACGTTACAATGTGTCTGCAGGAAACATTCAAGCTGCTGTTAACACACTTCAAAAGATTGCAAAGATGAACAGAGCGTCCCTCCCTCCAGGGCAACTAGTGGAACCCGCTGTAGTACGTACTCTTAGGAATTATTTTGACTAATGTGAGTTTAGAGAATATGTTTAAAACTGATTAAGATATTTGTTTCTTAGACAGAGAGGGGCAACTGTAAGATTCTGCTCAGCCCTGCATTGAGAAGGACATCTTTACTGCTGTGGTACTCATGGTAATGACACTTCTACCATCCAGCTTTGTTGGCATACTTAACAAGCAAACAAATGTCCACTCTAACATATCAAGGTCTTTATTACAATTTTAATATATTAAACTGCAATTGAAGTCTAAGCTCTTAGTTTGTCCATTTAGGTTTGTGGCCTCTTTTGCATATTATGGCTCAGTATTGAGCAGTTCAGAGCTCTTAGAGAAGAATTTGTTGTGTGTGACAAATGCTGACCATAAACACCAGATCAAACACCGCAGTGAGGACGGAGTGTGTTACTGCATCCCATTTGCATACAGTGACTATCAGACGCTGCTCATCAGCTCTTTGGGCGAAGTTGCACGTAAGTAAGATTCTTATAAGCCATTTTAAGATTATAGTGCTCCTAAATCTAACCCCCTGTCCCCTTCTCCATGTAGTAGTCCCACTAAACATTGTTATGCTGAACTTGTTTGGACGGAAGATAAGTTTGACAGTTCTGCAGCTGCTGGCGGGCTTTTTTTTTATGATGCTAAACATCTGTTCCACAATGTAAGAGAGCCTCCATCTGTTTTATTGCGTTGGACTGAACCATAAATGTGTACTGTCCTCGTGACTATTTCTCTCTTCAGGTTTGGGTTTACTGTGCTGCTCTTCCTCCTTCGCTCCCTGGTCTCCATGAACTTCAATGTAGTTTATATCTACACCGCAGAGGTACATTGACTCTCGGCTTATTTTCATTGCCATCTATTACTGTTTTCTTAATGTACCAGTCTTCTTTTGTTATAGGTGTATCCCACAGTGGCTCGCTCTCTGGGAATGGGCTTCTGTACATCCTTCAGTCGAATTGGAGGGATGATTGCTCCCTTCATAGCACAGGTATGCTTACCTTTAACATTATCATCCAGCCCAATCTCAGCAGAGTAGGCAGGCTTGTATATACTTGAACTTGTGTGTGTTTTAGGTGTTGATGTCCCAGTCTGTGATACTGGCCCTTATTCCGTTTGCTGTTGCCTGTTTCATCTGCGCTTTAGGAAACTTCTTGCTGCCAATTGAAACCAAAGGACGAGCTTTGCTGGTATATAAAAGTAATTTTACAATTTGTATGAACTTAATTGTATAAATGATATATAAACTTGACACTTTTGTCTTTTCAGCAAAACAACTGATATCTCCAAACCGGACTGTTTTATTGTAAATATTAAACTTGTTTTCAGAAAATTTGAGAGTGACTTTATTAATTTGATGAGTTGTAAAATGAAGGAAAGAACTCTGCAACACATAGAAGAAGCAGGTTATACATTTTAATGAGTGAGAGAGATCTGACTCCAATAAGACACACAGAAAAGACATTTAAAATAAAAAGACGGAGATTTAGAGACAGAAGTAGAAATACAAGATTTAACATTTTCCAGACAGAAAATAAAATAACTTTTATTTGAAGGCATGGCTGAGAAAATTATTTTAATTTATAATTTAAAAATAATTTTGCAGATTGCAAGTTGTGTTTTATTTTTTTGGCCCATTCCTGGGATGTCATGATAGAACAAAAGTGGTCCCCAGAAGGATTCCTGGGGTGCGCCACATGCCAAACACAGTTAGTGGCTGAAACCAAACTAAACTATACAGTCCTCTTTCTAATAGCCTTGTGTGGTCACCTGTGTAAAAAAAGTTGTTTAAAAAATGTACAATGGTAAGACAAAGCTGGTGTTTAGCTGTGTTTTTTTTTTTTTTCTCCACCTTGATAAATGAAATCCCGGGGCTGTGATTGGGCATAAATCTTGATTTATTATGAAAATTTCAAACCAGTTTATATTTTCCAAAACAAATATCAATAAATAAGTATATATATATAGGCTATACTTTCTATATTTCTTTGTTTCCTTGAACAAGACCAGATTTCTTTTTTGTCTCAATGAAAACTCAGTTAACCACTGGCCTGTTCTTAATCATTTAATTATAGGATTGTCCAAGCACAATGTCACACTGAACTTTTCTCAGTGAACAGCACACAGTAATTGGCCCCTGTAATTACTGTAAGCCTAATTATTGCGGCACACGCCTGTGTACAAAGTATAAACCCTAAAGCTTGTTTACTTGTATTATGAGCTGCAGGAGTGAGTAAGGCTTGGGTTATCTTTAAGGATTTGAAAGTTTTTCTTGGAGAGATGGACCATTGGATGTATCCAAATATCTCTGGCAAACAAAACAGGCGGGTCACTGTGCTGTTGCACCAAGTACCTTGATGCATGTTTGATGTACGACTGTAAACAAGTAGGCCTACTACTCGCATAGTCTAGCCTGCAACTCCTGACACAGTCTTTTAAAGCCTGTTAGATCAGACACTCGCAGATTAAATTACTGCCTGTCGTCTGGGGGCGGAGCCTGCCATCTCTGAGCACGCCCTCTGACCTCAGCCTTTCTGTGAGTCAAGTGGATTAAACACCGGCTGAAAAACGACCAGACATCATACTGAACAAATCTCTGAGGAAGCGTAAGTACAGTTTGTTGTCTTTATATATTAGTGCGTGGGGCCATTTCAGTCAGTGTTGTGCAAGATAAGTAAACATAACTAACGCTCTGTTAATGTAGGCAGCAGCTTAAGTGGCCCATTTTACCTTGAAACTCCACAGGTGGCAAAGTAACGAATAATATATTAGACTATACCATGACAATTACAGTTAAAGTATGTATTGTAATGGCCCAGGGGCTCTATACTTTTCTCCACTCCTGCCGACAATAATTACAGTAGCCTAAAGAATAACAATGCTGCATTGTTTGTTTTGTGTTAGTTGTTCTAATAATGCAGGCTATTTGTCCTGTTAGTTTAATCTATGTATGTATAGACACTAAACAAAACGGCTATTATACATTTCTTTTTTCTCCATTCAGGCCTTGAGTGTGTTGTTATCCGTGCTTGGTACAGACGGGTCTGTTCGGCCTGAGCTTCATTGTTTTACAGAAACACACTCTATGTTTATCT
This sequence comes from Neodontobutis hainanensis, assembly GCA_024349245.1. NCBI lineage: Eukaryota > Metazoa > Chordata > Actinopteri > Gobiiformes > Odontobutidae > Neodontobutis > Neodontobutis hainanensis. The sequence continues at coordinate 69,295 of JALDNG010000014.1, read as the reverse complement.
TTGTGTGGACTTTTACTGACTTGATTTAAACACATGTGCAACAATAAAATAGCAAACCATGTTATGCTTTTAGAAATATTATGTACACAAAATGTTATTTCATTCAGTTCAATATTGATTTATTGTTTCCTTTCAGATGACAAAGCCTGTGTCATCGTGTAACCTTCATAAAGTCTTTTTAGTCCATTATATGATGAACTATCTTCAGGTAGGTCTTCATAAAAAATGAGCACAAATATCTTCATATTTCTTTATGTTTGAAGATATACGCATTATTACATTATAGATTGCTGTATTTCTAAGTATTTTACAATAGGTAGGCTATAACATGCATAAGGTGCATATTTTACACTCCACATACAGTACTGTAGAGTCACAAGTCTTTATGGCCTACTGCAGGACTATTGGCTCTAATCCTGCAGGTTTTTCTCAGCATTAAAGATTACTTACTTGCCTAATGAGTCCAAGTTGCTGTAAAAAGTCAGGTCAAACCAAATACAAAGGCCAATAAATATATAAATATATTTTCACTCTTTTTGTGCCTCCACTTCTGAGAAAATTATGTTAATATTTTTGGTTATTCTTGACTATTCTGCTCGGCAGTCCTCTCTACCTTTTGATAACATGTCTAAAGCAAATCTGCCTTTATGTTTGCCTTAATGTCTGTGCTTTCAGCCTCTCTGATGTCACAGGACATCCTGACATCAATCTGTGACGTCATCAGCAGGTGACGCGCAGAGACTGCCCACTGCCATGGGAGAGGAGTTGTACTCAGAATGCCATGCTCAGGAGTTATTTGATGAGTTTGTCTCAGCGTCCACCTGTCGAGCTATTCTTCGCTCTTTCAGCACGTTGTGTGAGCATCTGCAGTTGGACCTGCACTCTGCCTCACGGCCGCTGTACCCCACAATCAAACACCGACTCAACTACTGGAAGGCCAATGGTCTCTGGGCCAAACTGGACCGAAGGGCTGCCCTCAACGAATACCAGCGGGGCAGGGCCTGCAACAATATGACTGTGTGTTTTTATTATGTATTTATATGTTTAACAATATACCATTCTACTTTAATAGAGTGTGTGTCTACATTTTGGTTAACCATTAGTCACAGAAAACCTATATTTTCTCTGTGCAGTGTGTCATCATTGGAGCAGGCCCTTGTGGTCTCAGGACAGCAGTGGAGTTGAGTTTTATGGGAGCTCGAGTGGTAGTGTTGGAGAAAAGAGACTCCTTCTCGAGGAACAATGTGCTTCACCTGTGGCCATTTACCATCCATGACCTACGCAGCCTTGGAGCAAAAAAGTTGTATGGAAAGTTCTGTGCTGGCTCTATTGACCACATCAGTGAGTCTGAAACAGGATCACACTTCCTATGAGCATTTGATGCCCTTCCCTCACTTCGCCCGTGTCTGCAGGTATCCGTCAGTTACAGCTCATCCTGCTGAAGGTGGCCCTGCTTCTGGGGGTGGAGGTCCATGTCAATGTGGAGTTTAAAAACTTGATTGAACCACCTGAACGTCAACACAGACAGAGTAAACTTTACTAAGAAATCTGGATTTTGCTCAGTATTCTTTGATTATTATTATATTGTTATATTATATAGTATTTTTTGATTATATCCACCTGTCTTGTGCATAGAGGTAGGGTGGAGGTTAGAGGTGCATCCCAAGTCCCATTCTGTCAGTGAGTTAGAGTTCGATGCCATCATTGGAGCAGACGGACGAAGAAACACATTGCCAGGTACATAAAAAATATCTGCCTTCCTCTTTCAAACCTATTTTTCTCATTTGTATTGTTATTAACATTTATTAAGTAAGAGTTACATTGAAGCTTAGAAACTCTATGTTTAAAAGTATATACTTGAGTTTAAACAATCTAGCGATTGCAATTTAGTGGGACATTTTATAATTGTGCTACTTATTTCAGTGTTAAATGTGTTTTGCAGTGGCCTTTGTTTGCAATATATATCTACATTTCTAACAAATCTTACTAATGTCCAATCAGGCTTCAAGCGTAAAGAATTTAGGGGTAAACTCGCAATTGCCATCACTGCCAACTTTAAAAACAGAAACACCACAGCTGAGGCAAAAGTGGAGGAGATTAGTGGCGTGGCCTTTATTTTCAACCAGCGATTTTTCCAGGAGCTGCGAGAGGAAACTGGTCTGTCAGCCCTCCTTATAGTTACCTTTATACGGTTTATTACACTGTGTATTTGTTTAACTGTTTTGTATTTGTATGAATGTCTCAGGGATTGACCTGGAGAACATAGTTTACTACAAAGATGACACACACTACTTTGTAATGACAGCTAAAAAACAGAGTCTCCTGGAAAAACGTGTTATTCTACAGGTAAAGGCACATCAACAGCAGAGGGCTGTGTTTTCCTGTCTCATAATATGTATATGTATATTTATCTAGCACATTCAGCCTAATCTAAAAGGCTTACTAAAACTATACAGAAAACATATAACATGTATACTTGTTTAAATTTATTTATTTATTTTATTAATTTGTTATTCACTCTTTCTCAGGACTTTGCAGACACAGAGCTCCTTCTTTCACCTGAAAATGTGGACCAGAATGCTTTGCAGACATATGCCCGTGAGGCTGCGGACTTTTCCACCAATCGCCAGCTTCCATCTCTGGACTTTGCCATGAACCACTACGGGCAGCCTGATGTTGCCATGTTTGACTTTACTTGTATGTACGCTTCAGAACATGCAGCCATGGTGTACCAGCGTCACGGGCACCAGCTGTTAGTCTGTTTGGTTGGGGACAGCCTGCTTGAGGTGAGTCATGCTGACAGACAGAAATGTGTACAAACTGACCTACGCTAACAACAGAGATTTCATTATGTTTTCTTTTTCTCACCAGCCTTTCTGGCCAATGGGTACTGGTATAGCCCGAGGTTTTCTAGCAGCACTGGACTCAGCCTGGATGATTCGCAGCTGGGCAAAAGGAGGTGCTCCTCTAGACGTCCTTGCTGTGAGGTATATTAACCCCCCTTAAATTCACACCTGAGCCATCTGCCGTCTTGTTGTTATATATCTTATCTGTCTGTGTCAGAGAGAGTTTATATCGTGTCCTGACTCAAACAACTCCAGAGAACATGCAGAAGAACATCAGTCTGTACACTGTGGATCCAACCACTCGATATGCCAACTTCAACACACTGCTCATCACTCCAGCACAGGTACTGTACACTCCGATCAAATGCTTTTAACAGTGGGCACACTGCTGGTGGTAGCACTGAGCAGGGACTGTCTGTCTTTGTAGGTGAGACATCTGGTTAACACAGGACATGAGGCGGGGCATGACACAGAATCTAGTGAAATTGTCAGACTCACCTCGCCTCGATTTATCAGACAGGGTGAGTTGGCTGTTTACAGTTCACTAAACATTACTGTCACTCTGTTGTATTTGTATTGTGTACTAAATAGAAGGCAATGTTTCTCTTGAACATAAATGCAAAGTACTGCAGCATTTTGCTAAATCTTACTTTTAAACATGTTTCTTGAACAAGTGCATGAGCAATGTAGACATATGTGCCTTTTTCTTTTCTTCTCAGAGTCCTTCTCTCATTCAAATAAGCTTCTAAGTTGGTGCCAGGAACAGACTAGGGGTTATCGTGGTGTTGAAATTCTTGATCTTACCACTTCCTGGAAGAATGGCCTTGCATTCTGTGCCCTTATTCACAGCCACTGTCCTGACCTAATGTAATAAACAACTGTGTTATGATTTATTGTTACCCGATACTGAGCCCTCAATTTTAAAACAACTTTCCCCTTTTGCTTTTTGTCTATCGTTTAGAGACTATGAGTCTTTGGATGATGGTGCTATAGAAGAAAATTTACGGCTTGCATTTGATGTGGCTGAGTGTGAGTTTGGTATCTCTCCTCTGATGACAGTGGAGGAGATGTTGTCTGTGGCAGAACCAGACTCTCTGTCTATGGTCATGTATTTGAGCCAGTTCTATCAGCTGCTTAGTAACATGCCTCCATCAGGACCTCTGTCGCAGTTTTCAGAAGTGCGAGGTGCTCTCATTACTCCAGTCTCCCTCCTGAGTAGACTAGGACACAGTCCATCCAGAAAAAGAAACCCAATTGTAAGGAAAATTTACTTTATTGTTTTTACCTTCAGTCATTAAAATAGCATATGCATAATGTGAGTTTAACATGAACCATTTGTTTTATTTATAATTCTATAGGAGCAAAAAGATGTTCTTGGTAAAAGGAGGAGGAGGACAAGTCAGCCCAGAAATGAACCAGAGGTGGAAACAGACCAAGTTTTGTCCAACCCAAAGGCTGGTGACCAAGAGTTTGTGTGTAAGGCCAGTTGTTCCAGGGTGCGACTTATGGCCAGCCAGCTTCAGGCAAAGCAGGACAAATCATGTGCCTTCAAGGGCTTATTGTCAGCTCCTGTGACTGTACGGCAACAGGTGAGATTCATACCAAAATATTACAATTCATTATTTCAACCATCTGTTTGATAGTATGAGTACCTTCAGTATCTACGAATAATAATTATGACGTTAACCTTGTGTAGGGTCCTGTGGATGCCCAACAGGGGGCGCTATCTTCTCACACTTCCTCTCCCGTAGACTGTGTCCCCACTGATGCTCCGGCCCCACTGCCGTTATGGAGACTGGTATAGTCTGATAGGATAACGCATTAGTAGAAACACCAATACGTCATCTTAAAAACAACTTTTCCATGTATATTTCATTATTGTGACACTCTTGTAGAAAAAGCGAACACAGCAGCAGGAAATGATGAGTTTCCGTTTCAAAGAGAAGATCAGGCTACATCAGGTTTGTGTGTAGTGGTGATTGTGATGTAGACTCGTTCTTCATCCTTGTGACTGAGGACACGCCTCCTGTATAGTCAGTGTACTTCTATCAGGAACAGAGCATCATCTGATATGTTATACTCACTATACACATTCTATAGAGGAATGCTTTTTATCGTTGTTGTTAGATTTTCTCTTGTGTCAGCTTCTGGACGTTAGATCCAGAGGCTGAACAGTTCTTCTCTTCCTGTAGGGTTTGGTGCATGTGATGAAGCTACAGCTCAAAAACAGCTTTCAGCTTTAGTCACATGAAGTGTATCTACTGAAAATAAAATGCCCGTAGCTTTTTTATTTTTGACCTGTGCCTTTTGCTGTTTACTGATATCAGTAAAATTCTTTTGCACAATGAAGTTATTTTGTATGTTAAAAATAAATGGTTGTATGTGTTATGCAGGAACTCTATGTGATATTGGCAAAAATAATTTAGGATGACTTCTAATGAGTTCTTCAGACTTTGTGTGACTGGCTTTCTGCACTAAGCTTTATAAGAGATTGCTATTCATTTGTTTACATCAAAACATAATTCAGACACCAGCAACAGAGTCTGGATCAGGAATGTTTTAACATAGAAAATAAAACAGTGACATACTATTTGTGCTAGTTTAAGTGTACAGAGCATTTGTGCATAGTGGGAGGAAGCATTTGAAAGAGAATAATTAAGGTTTTTATGGAACCTGATGCATTTTACAAACCTGGCCTTCCCTTCCAAATTGTTTTAGTACAACTTTGTTAGAGTTTTCACATAGTTTTTTGTCTTTCAGTCTGCAGGCGCCGCAGGCAGCAGTGATACATGTTTTTTCTGTAAGCAACGGGTCTATTTGATGGAGCGTATGAGCGCAGAGGGCCTGTTCTTTCATCGAAGCTGTTTATTGTGCGAATACTGTGGCTGCACTTTGCGAATTACTGCATACACCTACGACAGATCCAGTGGTGAGTTCAGTAACCGGAGCATACAGCAGATAAAGTAAATAGCGATCATAAAAAAGTCAAACCGTTAATTCAAAATCGAAGTAAATTTAATAAAAGAGTCCCTTAGAAACGAGACAAGAGTCTTCTATTTTCAAAAGTCCAGATTCTTAATAACCTTTTATTGTATTATGATCTACAGATTTGTGTGGATTTATTTTTTTTCTTTTCATTATTTCTTTTCTTTTTTTTTATCCGTTTATTTTAGTGAGTAACATTGATGTGGATACCTGTCAGATATTCAGTTGTCATTCATTTAACCTTGATAAGTGGCTATTGCCCACAACCTCAGATAATATCAGTGCTTTGTCATCTGATGTGGTACTAAACTTAGTTATAAATGTTCACTGTTAGACAGTTGTTGCTGCCGGCCTCGTAGATATGTGTGTGTGCTTATTTGAATAATGTGCAGAGAAACAAAGTGTTTATTGTATGCTTGAGCTGCGGGACATTCTGAGTTTTTTCATTATTAAACTTTGCAGCCTATCACAGGGTCATGGGAGGGTCATGTGATCAGAGTTTGAAAACTGAGGCGGCAGATACTTTAAGTGCTGGTATAAAATGACCCAACTTAAATACATCAACAGAGATCTGCTGCCCTTGCTCTTTTTTTGTCTCAGGGAGGTTTTTCTGTCCAGAGCACTTTAGCCTAAGATTGCAAGCAACAACTGCCAGAAAGCGACGTCTGCCTTCAGACAGAGACATTTTACACCGCACATCTATAGTAAGACTTTAAGTACTTTTACCAGAAATTAAAGAGTGGATTAATGACAGTGTTATTACTTTCCAAATAATGAGTTATTGTAAGAATTACTTTTGTTCTGTCAGGTTTCACTGATGCCCTCTTTTGCTGGTTCCTCAACTGACTCTTTAATCTCAGTATCAGCAGAGCGCCGTCGCTCTTCAGGTGAGCTTAGCTCTGGGATGTCCTTTCAGCTCTCCATGCACACTGTACACTGCCCTTAAACCAGATCAATGTGGCTTTAGTGTGTGTGTGTCTGTGTGTGTGTCTCTGTGTGTGTGTGTGTGCGTGTGTGTGTCTACAGTGGCTTCTCTGATGGGAACACTCAATAAGAAGCGGACTGCAACGCCTGAGCGGATCGAGCTGGAAAACTACCGGCGCTGCTCCACACATATTGAGACTAAGCTGCTGGAAGAAGCTGAAGAGCCACAGGAGGTGTCTGAGGAGACTCTCAATGAGTTTAATCTGAGAGTAATGGACAAGCACACCAACAAAACCAGGCTGAGATCCAGGTCCAGGTCAGAAAAAGATATACTGTAAAAGAAAACAAGAAGCCAAGTTAGTGTGTATTATATGTGGAGTCAGAATATTTAATAATAATACAAACCGGTGAATGAATTTATGTATGAATAGTATGAAGCTATATAAAATCTAATCCATTATCATTATTATTATTAAAATGTACAATTGACAATTAACAATGCTCTAGAAAATACTGGCATGGTTTTTGTGCGTCTTGTAGCTCGGATTCAGAGGAGGACAGTAGAGGTCAACATCACAGCCCAGAGGTCAAAGCTTCATGGTGGGATGCACTCCAGCTTCAGGCTTATCTGAGAGACAAAGCGGAGTGTGCGGAGCATGACCAAGAAGAGGAAGAGGAGGGAGAGGTCGATGAAGATGAACATTTTGAAGGCAGTGAAGTGGAGTCTACAGACGGTAAGAATATATTTACACTTTTGGTATTATTACTAGAATAAAACATGTCCTGTGTCTGCCCTTATTGGATGAACAGGACACTTGATATATTCTGTATTTTTAGCTAGTTATCCTAACAGAAGATAATATGTACATGAAGTGTGTTTTCTCATCCTTCAGACTCTCAGAGCATCCCACCAACTGAAGAAGACAACCTCATGTGGCCCACTTCACATGCTCCTCCCAGCTCTCAGTGTGAGACACTGTCCCACGCAAACACGCCGTCCACCGCCTCCTTTATCACCGCACATGGCTCCTCCTCCTCCTCCTCTTCTTGCTCACATGGGGCCGATGAGAGAGACACTGACACAAGCCTCATGCAAAAGTCACACCTGGTGTCTCCAACATGCTTCCAACCTGCGATTGTTATGGAGACTACACCTATTCTCCCAGCAGTAGGAGGAGGTCGTGGCTCCTTTGACGACATCAATCCTGAGCTGCCACCAAAGAGGCCTTTGCTTGTGCAGGAGCTGGAGCAGGAAGAGGCAGATGCAAATGAAGGGACGCAGAAGCACCATAGAGAAGCCCAGAGCCTTCCTCCTTTGCATGCTTTTGGTGAGGTGCTGCTGCTCCAGCTGAAGGGCTTAAAGGACGCGCCTATCCTTGGACATCTAGAGGCAGAGGGGAGTGGGGCTCGAGCCTTGTTGAGGTCAGCTCTCTGTGGAAATGTGAAGAAGAGCAGGAGGGCCAGTGCTTCACTTCCTTGTGGAGAGAGACAAAAAAAGCAAACAACTAATCACAGAAGACTTACAGGTGAAATTTTTAGATAAATAAATACTTTTTTGTTGAAACATTTTTGTGAAACTGGACATAATATTTTCCTTGTGATAATTCTGTTTCTGATTTGTTGCTTAGATTACAGGCGTGGCACATTGTCAGAAGAATCGGACCTGGGATCATCCACACTGCTAAAAAGATGTTCACTAACGCCCAGAAAAAATGTAAGAATTACCATTGGCAATAGAATGATTATTGTAAACCAGTTTAAAGTTATCTGCAGTGTCACAAAGTACTTTAAATGTCTTTGTTCTGTATTATTTGTAGCTGCAGCTGGAGCTGTTTGAGCTCACATCTGAAATTCAACAAGTCACAATAAAGGAGGAAGAGGAAAAATTTCAGGTACAATTTACAAGGCTTTGACCCAGATTAGCCCTATTTTATAAAACAGACTATTTTAACTTTGATTGTGAATTTTAGATACAGTAGCTTTTACTCATTTGACTCATTTGGTCCCCCTTTCTTTATTTTTCAAGCCTGCGTATGTTCCTCATGCATTGGCTTTTAAACGTTCCTATGGCATCAAGGTAGGGTCATATTCATCAGACAATTTTAGGTTTATTTGATAGAGTTCCTTTAATGTAGTGGTAGTTTAGCTTGTTGGATTAGATTATGTTCAACAGGAATTAGTTTCAGGGTTGAAGAGAGAGCTTGCCACTGTCCTTTTAATATCATTTATCATTTAAATTAAAATTATGTCGAGCCCTGTCTTTGTGACATTATTAGTGCATTATCAAGTGTTTTGTTTGATCCGAAGCACCCTCTAAAAAACAAAGTCCCCATTCAGGACTCTGATGGAGAGTCCTCTTGTCCAACGGAAGTGGTGGGAGTTCTGGTCCAGCCTAAGGAGCTCTCCAGCCTAAGTGTAAAGGAAACCCTCTTCCAAAAGAAAACAGAGAATGAAGATGAAGCTCTGGATGCCAAAATCACTCGAAGGGTACAAAGAGCTGCTCGCAGACAGGCCAAACAGGAGCAACTGAAGAGACTTCACAAAGCCCAGGTGAATCCACTACAGTCAGTCCACCGGAGGGCAGAACAGCCCAGGTGTGTTGTAGCAGTGGTTTCAGTGTGTGTGTATGTTGCATAGGTGATCCAGAGACAGCTGCAGCAGGTGGAGGAGAAGCAGAGACAGCTGGAGGCCAGAGGAGTTGTTGTGGAGAAAGCTCTTAGAGGAGAAGCAGGTAGAGACACAAATAATGATACATGTGATACATGGGCAGAAACAGACCAGACTCTTCCTGTTTAATGTCTTTCAGATTACTGGGGAGAGTCTGGTGACGGCCAAGAGATTGATCTTCACCTTGGTGGTTGGTTTATTGACTCATTTGTATCAAACTATTTGCTGCAACATTCTTCTCCCCATTATATCTTGGTTTCTATGTTAAACACATACCTTGTAATTATTTGTAATGCGCATATTACAAATAACTACAAATGTATACTACTGGCCTAGGTCTAAGTAAAATGGAAAGCCCAGCCCTAATGCAGCAGTGGTTCCAGTTGGTCCAACAGAAGAACGCTTTAGTTCGTTATGAATCTGAACTGATTATATTGTGAGTAATCCATTTTCTTTGAAGTGACTATTTGAGGTTATTGGTACTTAATCATATACATTCTGTTAGTGCCCGAGAGTTAGAGCTGGAGGACCGACAGAGCCGATTGCAGCAGGAGCTCAGAGAAAGGATGGCTGTTGATGGTCAGTCAAAATTGTTTTAATTTGTGATCATGTGATGCTGAAGCTCATGTATCTGGATTTTCTGTGCCCTTAGACCATCTGAAAGAGGCGTCTGAACTGGCAGAGGAGCGCCTGATCTTAGAGGAGATGCTCGAGGTGGTGGAACAGAGAGACGCCCTGGTAGCTCTGTTGGAGGAGCAGCGGCTGCAGGAGTGCCAGGAGGACAATGACCTTGAGGCAATCATGCTCTCCCGAGGCTTGGGACTCCACTGGGCCTGACTTCTAAATAGGAGACTCAATTCCCCGGAAAACAAAATAAAAATTTCATGACATACAAGGCCATTCTGGTCTATCATATCAGCATTTAAGTATAATAAATGCTAATATTTGTCATGTGTGTAAAATATAATGTATGTAGTGTTTGCATGTCTTACCCCTCTTTCTACCCCTCCTACTATCAATTCTCTTGACACCAAGCTTTTTTGTTCACAAACAGCTGTCTTTCTAATCCTAACCCTTTTATTAGGTTTGAACATTTTGGCCTTTTGATTGTTGTTTAACACGTTTTACCTTAGTGCAAGTTTATGTAATGCTTTTGTTTCATAAAAGTAGCCCAATAACCACTGTGCCAACAAGTCAGTTGTATATCGATACCAAACTTTGCCTTAAGTCAACGCACACACTTTAATCCCTTTTAGGTCAGAGGTATACAAGAGCTAATTATTTTTTAGAAACAATGCTAAAACATTGTGAGACATGTAAACTTGTAAAAACAACCTTTCAGCAGCAGCTGTAACCAATGTGCTGTTTAATAAATTACTTAATGGATTTTATGAATATCAAAGACGTCTGTTTAAAGTTGTAATCAGCTGAAAAAACGATTTAAACTTTTTTTTGTCTCTCTATGCGTACTTACTGAGTAATTCTTGCACCTAGTTAAACTTTTCCACAAACAAAGCTTTAAAGTTTTCATTTCTAAATTTAACACTCAAGTGTGTGTTTTCGTTCTTGCACAATAACTTCAGAAATAGAACAGAAATACATTTTTCCCCAACTATTTATGCTCACAAATGCACACATTCATACAGAGCTACAGACAGGAAGTTAAAGGGTTTGTAGGCAAAACACTTAACTTCCCGTCTGTGTCTGTAACTCTGGTGTATGAATCAATTAAGAAACACAAAATAAAAGTTATAGGTTAAAAAGCGTAGATAATTGTTTTAATAAAATACCAATCTCCCTGAGATGAAAATATTATTGAGATTGAAAACATTACAGAAAGATTTATCAAAATCAAACAATGTTGATTTAAAACCACTTAAGAAGCTCAGATCAGATGTATTTCTGGATAAATACAGCATTTAAGGGCCAGTGTTTTGGGCCTGTTCCACTTTCAGGTCTTTGGCCACCAGTCCAGCAGTAACCAGATGCATTGCCCCCCGATGGGCCACAAAGACCTGCACTGCCTCTTGACGGTACTTGTCAAAGTGGTACACCTCCCTACGAACACATATACTCTTCAGTTATTTAAAAAGTATTAATATTTTTTTTATTATTTGAAAAGTGAAATGTAGCAAATGGCGGCACTTTATATAACAACCCTGTAATAACAATGAATGGTAAATGTGGCAAACATTTTCTGTACATCATCTTATGTTGTTCAACTCAACCAAGTTTTTATAAAGAAAATATCTTAGCCATTTTTCAAAACAGTCAAATATAAGTAAATTAACTTAAAAAGCACATTTGTTATTACAAAGTTGTAATGTAAAGTAAGTACCATAGTATACTATTGTAGGTATTATAAAATACCTGAAAAGAGGTCGTGTGAACTTCATCCTGCCTTGCTCTGTTGCCATTTTCAATGCCATGGCAACTGCATCCTCCCATTTTGACCGCACACACAAGCGTAGCCACCTACACAAAAAGAGCATTATTGTAGAGAGATAGTCCACCCAGCTTTTCCCCAAGATGTTTTTCACTCTTACAACCTACCTAAAACGGATTTCAGCGTTCATATAACTGTTCAGGTTGTAAATATCCTGCATCTTTCTCACGTGAGTTAGAGGTAAAGGATCCTATAGGATAACAAGCAAAATATTAAATTAAAAAATTAAAAAGCCAAAGGTGGGTTAGTGCAAACTTAGACAGAATGGGGAGAGTTTACCTCTTGAAGCAGCAGTGACAGGAACTCAATGATTTGGTGGGATGACAAAGCCATGATGTCTGACACTTGGAAACCCTCCAGGTCGTGTTCTTTGGCCTGAGAAGGACAAAATGTTTTAAATCTGGACAAACACCAATTTTATAAGAGCTATAGGTCTTACTTGAATCCACCTCTGACAGAGGGCAATGCAGACATCAGCTAGTGTGGTGTCATACCTGAAACAGAAGACTTCCATAAAAAATAAAGACTATTTAAATTAAGAGACACAGGACTGTTGTACTCACTGAGGTTTGACCGGAGGCATTCCAGGTGTGTACATCCAGGCATTCCAGTCCACCTTATTCAGGATGTCCACCTGAGAGGCAGGACAAATTTCAACTCAAAAGTATGCCATATATTGTATATACACATATACATAACATTAATATAAACTAATGGCCGGTTTATTGTTTAAATTAAAAATGTTGTATAGCTTTAAAAAGACAGAATAACAGCAAGTTAGCCCAGGCCAACTTTACCTTATCTTTAAAATAGGTGAACAGGTAGTTCTTCCACTGATCAGTGGTGACACTTCTGTAAGCAAACATCTGGATGTATGACTTTACAAACCCCATGAACACCTCTGCACCAAAAGACCACAAACATAACTCAATACTAAATATATTACAGTGTATGATTGTATGATTTATATATGTGTGAGCATTACCTGGACCTCCCATGAGCTCTTCCAAGTGGTACAACAGAGCAAAGCCCTTCTCGTAGGGCACAGAGGAGAAGGCTTCATCAGGATTAACATCCTGCAGGCTGGGCACCAGGTTGGTCAGAGGGTTGTTTGCACCAAACGTGTTAATCTGAATGATAATGACATCACATGAACATGTAGGGGAAAAAAGGTGATACCCATTGATTGATAGATAAGTTTAAAATTTTTCTTTGTAATTCATCTTGTTTTCCTTTTAAATTATTTATTTGTTTTGATTTGGCCAAACAGAGAGATGCACAAAGGCAATGTTAGCTTATCTTCTATTTTTGCAAATAGTTCTGTATTTAGGTTCTCACAGATTCCTGCAGCTCTTTCCAGCCTCCCATGGCCTTAAATTGTCTGAACTGTTCACTTTCCATACAGCGGCCAATCATGCGCTCCAGGTAGACAGTGTGGCCCTCATTCAACCTGACAAAGAAAACATGACATGACTATCAGGTTCAGACATGGTTAGTAAAGTAATTGTTTGTTTTTTTGTTTTGTTTGTTTGTTTACCAGAAATGCTCCCAGGTATTATTGGTCACCAAATTTCCTGTCCAGCTGTGGGAGATTTCATGGGCAATTACCTGACATAAAGAAAAGTGATGTTTCAAACACAGAACTTCAAAAATAAGCACTTTTAAAGTCATAATGTTTTACTTACATTGGATAGAGATCTGTCTCCTGCCTGAGAAAATAAAATCTGACAGTTAAACAGATTGCTGGTTATGCATGTTATTCATGTCTCAGTTAATCTTTTAGAGCCATACCAGAAGAGTGGGTGTAGCAAAGGTCAAACATGGGTTCTCCATCCCTCCATAAGGGAAAGAAGGCGGCAGAACCAGAATATCATACTGACCCCAAACATATGGCCCAGCCAGTTGTTCAGCCGTCTGCAACATCTTTTCTGTCTGAGAATGTAAAAAGAGACAGATGTTACTGAGGTACAGAAGAAACAAATACTCTTATTTTCTATGTTGGGCTGTCACTCCATGTAACCTCAGAGAACTCAAACGCAGCTTGATCCACAAACTCCTTCTCAGACCAGACTCGGGATCTTGGTCCAATCTCCCTGTCAAACAATCAAACGAGCAATTAATTTAACTTAATGCAGTTTTGATTATGTATTGGGACTAATAAAGATAAGTAGGGTACCTGCTTTCAAGAGCTCCTACCACAATAGCTATAAGGTATGAAGGCATGGGCACCTGTACAAGAGACAAAAGGTTAAATCTGATAAGACTGGTCAGTGTAATTACACTGTACAAGACTCTGACCGGCTGTCTGAAGCGGTAGATAATGCGCTCGTTGTCTTGAGGATCCATCTCAAAACCATCATGTACAGCACTCATCACAGCCACCAAGTCTTTTGGGACAGACACCTGAGAAATAACATCACAGTCACACCTAAGCCTAGAAAAAAAGCCTAGTAAAACCATGTTTGGTGGGGTTTATTTTACCTGGGCATAATAGGTGTGTTTGAAAGCTGGACTGTCCTGACAGGGCACCATGCTCCTGCAGTGATGGGCCTATCAGAAAATTTGAAAATATTTATTTTAGTAATTTTAATTTATTATTTAGACAGCAATTTGGTTAAATACAATTTGAATTTTTTGAAAGAACGAATTAGCTGATAAAATCAAGTAGATTGCACTTGCATAATTGCACTTGCATGATTGCAAACCCTTTTGTAAGAAATACAAAACATTTCTTACAAAACCAAAAGAAACAAAGAATGGAGAAGAAGAAAAATGGGAAGTGTCACATTTCTACATTAAAACTGTTACGCTGTGAAACTGTTACCAAACACTATGATGCAAACCACTTCTGCAACTCTCAGTAAGTGATACAAAATGTAGTTCACAGGTGCATTTATTTTTGGGCTCATTTTACCTGGCACTGGCTAAAGAGGTATGGGTGCTTTTTCCCAGCAGTCTGTTCTGGTTTGAGCCACTGCAGGGCTGTTGCAGATGGAGATGTTTCATAGGTCACCTCCACAATCACATGCTCCCCTCTAATTTAGGAGACAAATTTTCTTATCAATTATTACTATAAAAAATGAATTTGATTAACTTATGAACAAACAGAATTAAAGCATAGTCACCTGGAGCGATCAAAAGGGAACTTGATCTCCAGTGGGGTCCCCTTAAATCTGTGTTTAGACCCCAGGCTGAAGCTGGCCACCTGTCCATTTGCAGTCACTGAGAAAATCTGCAGGTCTCTGGTGTCCAAAGTCTGAAGCAGATAAAGTATTTTTATTAAAGACTGTTCTAATGTGATACCTGCTGAAGCAGCACTTAATCACATAATTGCACTCCACCTGATAAACTTGTAGGTACTGCTTTACTCTCTAATCTAAAGCTAATTTAAAAGCCATGTATTTTACAAACGAAAAAAAGCAAAGCAAAATCAAAAAAAAAAAAAAAAAAAGTTTAAACCTTTCAAAAGTTTTTTTATTATTATTTTAAATTAAATAAAGATGAAAATTTCACATAATGAAAACATTACCATATAGGCTACAGTATCGTATTAAAACTCTAGTGTGGCTAATTAAGCATTAATAAAAATAAATCACTGAATAAAAAGCGCACGTATTTTCTCCACCCTTGAACCGCAGCCTTCTTGTCTTACTAGCTCACCCTGACCTGTATACGCAGCTTTAAATCAAAGTCCAAATACACACACCAAAACTACTTTCTGCTCACAAAATGCTTTTCAAATGGCTTTTAAAAGTAAAACAATATTACATGCAAGATCAACAGTATTATTCCAATGTGCTGCCATGAATAAGTTCTTTAAACCAGGCTACGTTTGCAAAGTAAGCTACTCATACACACCCATAATGAAGCTCGTAATATTTGATATATTAGGCAACGTGTTAACATTTTCCACTTAGGAAAGCTGTTGTGAAATCATAAAATCCGACTTGCTAAAGTCTAAAGTCATTAGATGTGCTACATATCATGTGGCTAACGCAAAAAATGTAAAC
Source organism: Neodontobutis hainanensis (assembly GCA_024349245.1). Taxonomy (NCBI): domain Eukaryota; kingdom Metazoa; phylum Chordata; class Actinopteri; order Gobiiformes; family Odontobutidae; genus Neodontobutis; species Neodontobutis hainanensis. The sequence continues at coordinate 53,417 of JALDNG010000014.1, read as the reverse complement.
GTAAAGAGGAGCTGTCAGGCAACAGTACCAGAGCTGAGAAGCGGTCCTCAACAGCCTCCACGGTGAGTGCCACTCTGCCTTTGAGGACGCGTCTGGCGAAGTCCACGCTTATGGACAGGTTCAGGTGTTTAGTGAGACAGCTGTTGAAAGAGGAGAACGAGCACGGGTCTGCCGACATGATGGTAGGGCGAGTAAAACACAGGAGACTAGCAAGGAGTTGAGACACTGAAGGTACAGATCAGAATGAACAGCGTTTTTGCTTTGCCCCCGCTTTCAAACGGAACATGCTTTCAAACTTCCGCCGACGACAGTTTCAGAGTAAAGGTCGATACGATTCCGATAATATTCTGTATCATTGATATTATTCTTTTGTTCTTTTATTTGTTTTTGTGTTGTTAAAAAAAACTTTAACGTTTTAATCAACTTAATCTGTTTGGCTCCGTTTATCTGTACCTCTTGGGTTCTACTGTACTGCAGGGCTCTTGAACAATTTCGCTACAATGTCTTTATTATCCAGCAGAGGGCAGCTTATAGCCACATACAACGCAACCTGTAATTACATCGTATGGAAGGACAGACAGAGCAGCGATGGAGGACGAGATTGTTTGAGTCATGAACTCGTATAAAGACTCTGTTTCCACACGACATGTGGAGGCAAATGAGGACAGTCGGTGCCCCTGGGGTCGGTTCTGCTCTTGGCTGGAGTGTGTCTGTGTGGTTACTTTCGACCTGGAGCTCGGGCAAGCCATAGAGGTACAGTAGCCTACAGGGTTAGCCCATAGATAGTAGGGTTAGCCTAACAGTGTTAGCAATAGTAGTCAGGCGGCTATACATGTGCAGATTGTCTGATGGGATACAGGTCTTAAAAATGAGTCCTCCAAAATAAATACGCGCAATGAAATATTGTCTAACAAAACAAAACTGTCTTGCGAAACCTATCCATTAGGAATATACTCTTGTAGGCAATGCTTAATTTGTGAAGCTGGAGGTGGGGGAACACAGAGAGGTCCCAGTCCTAAATAATTAAGCACTACTTGTAGATGTTTACTGTTAATAAAAATACTTATTTAGCCCGTATATTGCATATGGCCCGAGTAAAAGAATTGCATATTGCCCATCTGGACTGGTTTATCTGGAGTTTTTATTATGTGTGGGCTCCAGGGCCCCAGATATAAATAATATTTTACACAAAACAAGTTTTTGTTTTGTTTCCTTTAATTAATGTCTTGTTGCTTTCAGCTGGTCTATCCTCAAGATGTGCAGCTTACTGAAAAAGAGGTAACTTTTCATTGCTGGTAAATGGTTTATTTTTTAAATAAATGTATAAAAATAATTGTTTTGTGGTTGTTTCTAGAAAACCAGCATATGTTACTTGGCCTTTCCTGACTCATATTCAGGTAAAACAGTAATTTTAAAGGTTGACATGTCATTTGCTTTAAACAATATCAGTGGCTTGTGGTTTTTTTAGGATGTCTTGGGGATACACAATTCAGCTTCAGAATGCGTCAATCTGTTGGCCGAAGCGGTTCAAGAGTTGGAGATATTTACAACCGAGATGCTCCAGTCACACTGCAGGTTCTTAGTCACAAGATCACTCTATCCAAATATTAAATATTTTAGTTGGTCAATAAAACGTATAGAGAGTGAGTGTGTATTATTGTGTCAGATCATGTTGATTGACTTTCTTTCATCCACAGAGAGAAGTCTCCCACTTCTATGGTTACGTTTATTTCAGACAGGTAAAGGATGTCTCAGTGAAAAGGGGTTATTTTCAAAAGGTTGGTATACTATCATTTTTATTCTGATGTACACACTGACACTAGATGGGCCTCTTTAATGACCTAACATGTTATATATGTTTCAGTCTTTGGTGCTTCTCACTAGGCTTCCCTACACATTTCTCTTCCACTCGCTGCTGCAGATTATTGCACCAGAGTACTTTGAGAAACTAGAGCCATGTCTTGAAACAGGTAATAAACACACATAATGTCACAACAATAACCCCACTGACCCATATTCTTTGGTCTGACCTGTTGTCAATTCTTTTGACTTGCTTCCATAGTTTGTAATGAGATTGGCCAGTGGCCTACACCGGTGCCTGGGATGATGCTCAACTTGCCTATAATGGGTGTAATCTTACAGGTTTGTGGATTTATTGATTACAACCCAAAACATAAACAAATAGAACATTTTAAGGATATTAGCTCAGCTGCTTCCATCTTTCTAAAGCTGCTTAATTCCAAATTCCATTGTGTTTTTTTTTTTTTTTTTTTTTTTTTAAAGGTAAGGGTTCCATCAAAAACAGACAAACCAGGAGGGAGTCCAGTCAGACACACAGCCAAAGAAGTAAGAGAGACTAAAGGGTTGTCAGTCTACAACTCAAACACATTTTTGTAAAATCTTTTTGTAAAAAACTTTTATTTTATTAGAACCTCCTGCCAGCTCCAACAGTGCTGCCGACTATCCATGAACTGGACCTCTTCAGGTGAGTTCTAATTCGGTCGGTTCAGTGTGATTGTTTGATTTGCCTTCCTGTCAGTCTGGTAACCTTTATTTTTCTCTAGGTGTTTCCAGTCAGTGTTGATCCACTTGCAGATGCTTTGGGAGCTTGTGCTGCTTGGTGAACCACTGGTTGTCATAGCCCCTTCTCCAACCGTTTCTTCTGAAACAGTGTTGGCTCTTATTAGGTAACTGGACAGCCAATACCTGCACAATAACTCAGAATAGTGTCTTTATTGCTGTACTAAAAAGCCGTTTCTCTTCAGTTCTATCTGTCCTTTAAAGTTCTGCTGTGACTTCCGTCCATACTTTACCATTCATGACAGTGAGTTTAGAGAGTACACCACTCGCACCCAGGCTCCGTGAGTAACACTTATGTCTGTTATGTCTCTAAACAGAAATGTGAAATCTAGTATAAAGACTATTGCTTGCTTGTTCTCTAGGCCTAATGTAGTTCTAGGAGTCACAAATCCATTTTTTATCAAGACCTTCCAAAGTTGGCCTCACATCATCAGACTAAGTGAACTCAAGATGGCAGGTATTTTTCATTTAACCCTTAATTTTTTTAATTATTTTATTTTACCTCATTTTGTGTGGGCTCTTTTAGGTGATTTACCCAAACAAGTAAAGGTGAAGAAATTGGTAAAACTGAAAACACTTGACACTAAACCAGGTGATCTTTAGCATTCTTATGCACAGTTTTGCTCAATAATTATTCCTGTGTTATGAAGTGTTTTTATTCTTTCTGCAGGAATTTACACTGCATATAAGACATTCGTGCACAAAGATAAAATTCTCATTAAAAGACTACTCAAGGTAATGTTAGATAAACTGTAGTAGTAGTTTACAGTAAGACAAGAATGTAAACCTTAATGTGTTTGTATCATCACTCAGGGTATTCAGAGGAAGAGGCCATCTGAAGTACAAAGTGCCATATTGAGAAGACACTTGTTAGAGCTTACACAGAGCTTTATCATCCCATTGGTAAAAATAATTATATGAATTTCAAGTTATTGACTTGAATTGAATAATAATATACTTTAGAAATTATCTCTGCATTTTCATTGTTAGGAGCGATACATGGCAAGCTTGATGCCTCTGCAGAGATCAGTGACACCTTGGAAGGTAAAGAAGTAAATGAATGAGGACATGTTTGACTGTTTGGTGATATCATTTAATAAGTGTGTTTGTTTAGACACCTCCACAGATTCGTCCTTTTAGCCAGGATGAGTTCATGGCCACACTGGATCACAGTGGACCACAGCTAACCTCAATGCTCAAAGGAGACTGGATGGGCCTGTACAGGTGAGTTCAGACATGTGCCTTTTTATCTTAGTATTAGGAATATTGTGATCCTAATGCACTTTCATTATTTTGACAGGAAGTTCTTTAGGTCTCCAAATTTCGACGGCTGGTACCGTCAACGGCACAGAGACATGACTCAGAAACTCGAGTGTCTGCACCTGGAGGTCATCTGTGATGCTGTACGTTCTTCAGTCTTTAGCATCTGGATGAATCTATAAATAAGAAATAAATGTCTTTATGTATGTTTTTTGCAGGATTTGCTGGGTTGGACTAAAGACAAGTCTGAGGTGGAAATTGTAGATGTTATCCTAAAGCTCAAAGAGAAATTGGTAAAAAAAATTAAAGTATCAGAATAACTAACCGTGACTCGGATCAAAAAGTTGTGTAACAAAATGTTTGTGGCATTCTTTACAGATTAAAGCTCGACAACAACAGCTACAGGTCAGAGACGGAGTTTTGGACAAATTGGAAACATTCATAAAATCTATCATCAGCTCACTGCCGGGAGACGTTCAGACGTTACTCAACACACAATAATACATAAGAGTATAAAAATTAATTTATACTTGTACTTTAAAGGCCCAGATGGTCCACACCAGGATTTTAGTGTTAACAAAAATGCGGAAGGAAGACTGGATGGACTGGCTTGCCGAGTTCTCTCCTGTAACTGTTTTTAAGCTAGTAAATGTAATTAAGTAAAACATCTAAAAATATTTTGTAACATATCGAAGTTGTTCTGTTTTACAGAAAATAATTACACCACATGTAATTCCTGTTATAAATGTGAACTGTGCTGTAGGGTTACAGTTGTATTGGATGCGTTACAAGGGCTTTGGTTCAAAATCCGTTAGGTGGCACATGACACAAACATGCACACAGCCTACAAAACCGTGGCCCTTTTTCAAGAAGTAAGTTTAGTTTAAATTCAGAAAGTTAAATGTACAAATTTCAGTTTATCTGAACTGGATCAATTACTGTAGCAACTCGTGAACTCGATTCTGTTTCTGGCAGTTTCTGTAAACCCGGAGGTTGTAAATCTCCTGCTGTCCGAGGAAGTAATGGGTCATTTCTTTAGTCATAACCATACAGTGGAAATTGTGTTGTAGGGGTTCAAACGATAAGAACTTAATCTTATATTAACTTAACACTTATACATTTACTTAAAATTAACCTAGCTCCAATATGTGCAAGTGGATTAAAAATGAAATGGCTTCAGCATGACATTAAGTCAACACCTCACCTGCATAATGCTATTGTGGAACAACCTGGTCAGAGATTCACACAAAAGGGCTGAATAAACACATACTCTTTGTGTACATGGTGGAAACGTTAATATTCAGGATGCCCATTGATATAGTAAAAGGTTAATCTTTCTGGGCTTTATTCATGTCGGTAAAAGTCCTTTGTGTGTATAGACAGGATATTAAAGTATGTAAACAATTTTACATATCTAACATCCAAGAGTCAGAAAAATAGTTTCAATGATCAGAGTCAAAAATATACTTGGATCTTACAGGTAAATTTGCAAATTTTCCAACTGTGGGAGACAAAGATTTCTCTTATGTGTGCACACACACGCACACGCACACACACACACACATAAGAACTGGGAGATTCTTTTATGAAAACAGTCATTTGCAGTTTCCCTGGGCCTATCTTTTAGCAGTGCTCCACCATGGCCCTCCCTGCAGCCTCAATACAGCCTGTTTCTCTTGAGGACTGAAGTGAAGGATGGTCAGGATGGCGCTGAGTGTCTGCTGCCGCCCGCTAACATCCTGCAGGGTTAAGAACTTAAATATGACATTCTTAAGATACTCCAAGTTGGCACCCTCCCGGCTTTGGTCCCTTAGCAGTTTGTCAAGTTGATCTCGCAGATTAGCAACCTCCTCGTCGTGACGTTCACCATTAGCAATGAGCTTGGCCTGCAGTTGGTGGACATCCTCCTCCAGCTGGTGCTTCTGACGGCGCAGGGCTCCTGTCTCCACCTCCTTTCTGGCCAGCTGCTCAGCATATAGCAGTAATGTGGGCTCAGTGGGTGTGGCCCTCAGCAGGGCCTGGTTGATGATGTCGCTGTCACTGTCCTGGCAGGCTTCACCAATGTCCTGGTTGTTAGCAGGACAGTTGCCATTGATGCTGCTGCTACATCCTCGTTGTGACTGGCTGTAGCTCAGAGCCACTGCTCGAAGATTTTCCAGCTCCTTGTCCTTCTCATCCAGCAGGGCCATGGTCCTTTCTCTCTGTTTGTGGATCTCTGCCTCCAGTTTGAGCAGGTTGTCACGGTGCAGAAATTCAAGCCGCTCCACTTCTTGTTTATGATTGAGATGTAGTACAATGGTTTGTTGCTGCCGCTCCTCCAGTTCCCTGCGGTGCTTGACTTCAGCCTCGTCACTCTGGATGCGCAAGTTAATGTACTTCTCCTTGAGCTCAGCCAGCTGGTCCTTCACCTCCTCCAGCTCTTTGGTCTGGCAGCCATCTTTGGCATTCTTGTTTTTTAGCACTACCTGTGCCCTCACCTTGTAACGTTCAAACTCATCCTTGAGCTGTCTCAGCTCCTGCTGATAATGCACAGAGGCTTTTTCTTGCTCAATGTGAACTATTGATTCAATGTTTGTCGTCTGCTCTGGGTTCTTCTGGGCCGCTAGCACCAGCAGCTTTTTTACCTTATCCAGCTTCTCCTTCAGCACTGTCACATCTAGCTGGGTTTCATCCACAAAGAGGTCTGAAGGTGCCCTGCTTGAGGCAGCAATGGCCAGAGTCTTGTTCTCTGTGTCCAGCTGTAGTATTCTCTCTCGAAGTCGCAGGACAGTCTGCTGGTCACGCTGCCTTCCTTTCTCACAGGAACCGAGCAGCTCAGACAACTCTGACACCTGCTGCTCTAGAGCTGCCACCCTCTGCTCCTCGGCCTGGGCATGCTCACGTTCTCGCTCCTCTGCCTGACACACCTGAAGGTAAGCTTAGAGTCAGAGGGGGTTTGTAATGCTACACAACGAATATAACAATAACATTCTTTAACAATGAAGTAGTGTCTACTGGTTTGACTCTAAGGTTTGTTTGTGCACCTTGAAGGCATATTGCAAAAGCTTGTATATCTGTAAAATGTACATGGTTTACCTTTCTGTTTTCACTGTGCATCTGCTGCTGGAAATGGTCCTTGAGCTGTGCCAGCTCCCTTTGTAGCTCCTCAACTCTGGGATCAGGTTTCCTTTGGACCTCCTCAGCCGCATGGAGTCTTCTCTCCAGCTCATCTCTCTCCTCCCTTAATTGTGTAAGATGAGCCTCTGACTCTGCCTCCCGGCCTATAGCCCGAGACGTCAGCACAAGTGTGGCTGTGGCCTCCTGGAGGCGTAGCTCGGCATCTTGGCGGTGCAGCTCGGCGTCCTGCCTTAGGTCTCTTTCCTGCTGTAGAATCTTCTGTAGCTCTCGCAACTGCTGGGCATGGTCTCCTTGCTCTAGACCTCTCTCGTGCTGTTGCGTGATAATGCGAGCGCGGCTTTCAGCAAGCTGCTCCTGCAGAGTTTGAAGCTCGATTTCATGTTGTTTCTTAAAGCTCTGCAGCTGCTCTTGCAGTTCCTCCACATCCTGCTTCAGTAGACGTTTGTCAGCCAGAAAGCTTGCCTCCATGCGCGACTTCTCCTGTGTCACTGTTGCCAGAGAACTGGTTAGTGTGCTCAGTTGAGCCTTTAATTGTGCAACTCGACGGTCAGCGTCTGGGCCAGGTGGTGGTGTGGCTCTCTGCAGCTCTCCCATCCCTCCGCTGCTACTTGAGCTGACTCCACTCTCTGAGCCACTGGCTTCGGGCTGCGGCTCCACCGGTTCCTCTTCATTTTGGTCCTCTCTTGTAGTCTCAGTAATCATGTTAGTCAGTATGTCTATAGACGCTGCAGTTTCAACACTGTCTTCACTGTGTAGAGAACAGCGATCATCAGTAAGGTCACCCCTAAGTTCCTGATTCTGATGAGTCCGATCCACCTCCTGGGAAACAGACAGGACTTTCAGACTGGCCTCCAGCGCTTCCTTCTCCTTCAGCAAGCTCTTATATGCCCGGACCACATCTCTGAAGCGGGTCTGGTACTGGACAAGCTGCTTCTTCTGGGACTCTATGTTCTCCAGGAGCTCCTTCCTGCTGGGGCCACCCCCAAAATTCATCCCAAACTTTTCCATTGCCATTCCAATGTAGATGTTTATTTACAACAGATTTAGCATCTTAGAGATCCTTTGGTCTCAGACTTGCAAGGGCTACTCTCATCTGAAACACAGGATTAAGGACACAGGCTATCATATACCTTTCATTGAATAAATAGATAAAAAAAAAAAATAAAGTAAATAATAAATAAATTATTATTTACCAATTACATTTATACATTACCAGCATCTATTTGATATTAAATTTAATGGCATAAATTCGAACATTAAACACAAAAAAAATCTATACTATGTTATAAACTGTGTTCCGAAAACACTTAGTTGACATTATTCTTAAACTGTGTATTATTTGAAGGTGTTTGAAGGTTCCCAATCAAACCGCCCTCGGAGTTTAGCACGGTTTCTGTATAATCAAACTGCTACCATGCCCGGATTCTTACTTGTAAACGTGTATCCGCAATGTTGCTGTCACGCTAAAAAAAAGTAATGGTATTATTTAATTCCAAATTTGTATCGTTGGCTGGTGTATAAATGAAAAAAACGAAAATGTAAACTAGAGACGAAGAGGTGACTATGTGCAAACAGCTGCCATGTTGCTTTTAATCCGGAAGAGGAGGAGAAACAGTGAACTCAGGGATGATACATTTAAAGCCGTCAGGAATATTTAACATCCCAATACAATCATTACAATAATGTTAGCCAAATTAAATAAAAGAAAGATTTAGACTCGCAATGCAGTAATAGTAGTAGTTAATAGAGACATGGTGAAATAGGTTATTCTTTTCTGTACAGCTAATTATCAAGAATTGTCACCCCACAAATGCTACCAAAATATTAAGTTGTATGAATAAAGTTGTCTAACACTGGTGACGTAATTTGTTCCGCGTTGGCCTGGACGTGGCAGCAAAAAAGAGAAACTCCCTCTCCGGCATATCCCAGGCTTTTTCGGAGCTCGGTCAGTTTTCAGTGGGACAATTGGGGTGACAGCCTTTGCCGTTGGATATTAATTGTTCCTGCTGCAGCCAAACAGAGACTAAAGAAAATGGGTCTCACTATCTCATCTTTGTTTTCCCGGCTTTTTGGCAAGAGACAGATGAGGATACTGATGGGTAAGCACTCGCGGCTACGCTAACTAGCTCAGAGGCGGTAAGATGGAAAAGTAGGGCATTTGCAGTACAAAAAAATAATATTTCAATATACTCTAAAATAAGAAATAATTACTGTTATGTGTTTCATGTAACCTACAAGATGACATGTTAGCTAAACTAGCAGATGGAGCTAACAAGACCTAACGGGAAAGTGTCAAAACACTATTTATTTTAGGAATACTAACTGTTTTTAACATAACTCTTGTTAAAGCAAGTCTTTTTATATTGCTGCATTTGAAGTTTGACCAAATGTGAACTGCATGGCTCAACTTTTTTTCAGTTGGTTTGGACGCAGCCGGTAAAACAACCATCCTGTACAAATTGAAGCTTGGAGAAATCGTAACGACCATCCCGACTATTGGTAAACTTTTATCCTAGCTATGGAACTATTTCTTCCGCCACAATTTAAAGTTAAATAAACCAGCAACTGAGGACACCAAATGCATGGGTGGCTTCTAAAAAAACTTTTGAAGTGAACAAAACACAGTGTCTATACACGTCTCATAAAGATAAACTACCCGACAATTTATTTAGTCGTTTTGATGGCCCATCCCAGTGACACTTTGTCCTGTTACTTCTAGCACAAGTCTTAACCAAACATAAATCAACTGTCATTGAGGTGTGATTCTGGATTAATCTTGTGTCTATAGCATTTTGTACATTTTGCTTTGTCCCTCTTTTACACACTACCACATGTCCATATTCACAACAGCTCTTTTTTAACATGGCCTTTTAACAAATGTCTCTATATTTTTATCTGTATCATGATGATGTTTCACAAGAGGGAAACAACACGGTAATATATACAATATATTGTCCTATCTCTAATTAATAATGTGTCAACAATTATTGATCAATTATCCATGTGGTTCTGTGTTTAATTGAAAAACACATTACTTTACAACTATTTCTTTATTTAAATTTTATAAGCTTTTAAACCCCATACTTGAGATTGTAATAAACAATACATTTTTCAGGTTTTAATGTAGAGACCGTAGAGTACAAAAATATCTGCTTTACGGTTTGGGACGTTGGTGGGCAAGACAAGATCAGACCTCTGTGGAGACACTACTATCAGAACACACAGGTAAATCCACAGACAGAGTAGGGAATCACAGAGCCACTGCTGCTATTGATAACCCAATTTATGGTACTGTTTATCAGGGTCTCATCTTTGTAGTGGACAGTAACGACAGAGAGAGAATTACAGAAGCAGAAGAAGAACTTACAAAAATGGTAATTTGTCCATTTCTACTAATCTATGAAGAAAAGGTTAATACTAATGTTATTTGTGTAAGCCCTCAAAGTAAATATTTTTTTAAATAAAAAGTACCACCTTAATCAATCTTCCCTCATTTTTTGTTTTATTTTTAGATTCAGGAGGATGAGTTGAAGGATGCAGCAATTCTGGTTTTTGCTAACAAGCAAGATTTACCCAATGCAATGGGAGTGAGTGAGTTGACCGATAAACTGCGAGTGCACAGCCAGCGTGACAGAACTGTAAGCAGCACAATAATCAAAACATAATTTAGAAACTATTTAAGAGCTGGGTGTATCTGATAGTATGATTGTGTTCCTAGGTATATAATGGAATGTTAGGGGGTCATTGTTTTTTTTTTTTTCAGGTTCCTAACAGTTGTCTCTATTTCTTTCCACAGTGGCATGTCCAGGCCACCTGTGCCACTAAGGGAACTGGTCTTTATGAGGGTCTGGACTGGCTGTCGAATGAGTTGGAAAAGCGATGAACCACTATACAGGAAATGAGAAGCAGTGTAGACTGATGTCATCAGCTGATATGAAGGTGTACAATCTGACGGAGGAAAATACGCATTTCTATCAGAACTTCCTTTTGTGTTTTAAAGTAACACTGCATAACTTTTGGCTAGTAGCATTGCGTAATTTTAAATTAAAAAATGTACATTCTCGTATTTATTTAATGATTCTTAAGACATGCGTTTGGTGGAATTATACCTATTTCACTGACACAATACCCTCAGCAAGTCTTTATATAAATTATTTATAATTCCATGCCACCAGTATGTGCAGACTTCTGCTGATTCTGCATGCTTAGCAGCTCAAACACGGGGAGGAGAAATAGTCAAGTACACTGGACACTAGCAGAATTGTATTTGTACAAATTGCACTAAAATTACCTTACAGTTTTAGTTTATTTCTTCCAAACTTTGCCGGTTTTGATAGTTTCCCTTCGAAAACAAACAACACTGACAGTGTGTGGCTAAAAGTTACGCTTTAAATTATAAATGTGTTTGTCAAAAAGTGATGTCATGGACAGTTCCCTTTGATTTTCTCATTCTCTGTAGATGTTTTTAATCTGCATGTTTTAACTGATTACATTAGATGGGCAGGGTTTACTTGAAGGTGTGATGACCCACTCCACATTGCCAAACCTGAATGCCTCATCAATTTCCTTTTCAATGTGAAGAAGCAGAGACAACAATGATGCAATAAAACTTTTTTTTCTTTTCTTCTCAGATGTTTTCAATTTGATGTTTTATTTAAATTTCTATCTGAATGCATTGGAAAACATTTTAGATATTTGTGAGAAATTCTTGATTAAAGAGTTTTTTTATTACAACAGGAGGACAGCACAAGATTTTAGAGTTAAAAATAATATGTAATATCTTTGTACATAAACAAGAACATTTTAAAGTTTTGTTTTTTCCACTTTATTTATTCAGATAAAGATATGAAACATAAAAGAAAGAAAACGGTTAAACTGAAAATGTATCGCCCAGTAGCTGTGACCATTTTTGCCTCAGGCCCTAACGGGGTCCATCACTGCCAGGTCAAATTTATACATTGACAGGCTCCTGTTGGTTGTGTTGACGTTTTACCACAAACACTGTCTGACCAGAAACAGTCACTGCGTAAACAAAATCCTCCAGGATTACTGTGGAAGAAGCAGGATACAACATCTTTAATTATATATTCTCTAAGGAGGACAACTGTCAGTTTTCTAAAGTGTATTTTAGATTAGTCTATCTAGCAATCTGCCCAAGGACAACAGATGGAAAATAGCTCATAGATAGATATGCAGAGCATCTCTCAGTTTGAGATTAATGTTTTACTGTGCATGATCTTTAATAACCAAAAAACTGGCACTTCTTAGTTGATCTTCAATGTTGTTAATTACAGAACAAAAACATGTTAAATTCTAATGGTACTAAGTTGGGCCTTGCAAAAACCTGTATGTAAAGCAATTTGAGCTACAATGAATGCAATGTGGGAAGTGTGCATTACCTGACATGCGTTTAAAGGGTAGGTCAGCTTGTCCAGACAGCCTGAAGCGACATGCAGTGCGAACCATCTGCATCATTACACCAGCTGTTTCTTCATCATTCTCCAGTTCACCTGCTGACTAGAATTTTTTTTATTTATTTTGACAACTACTTTCAAGTTCTACATTTTAACTATTCTTTATCGATTATAATCGATAATTAAATAAATTGACTTTAAATCACTTTCCATATAGCCAGTGGTTCCTCTATTTCAATAATTGTAAAAAGGTCTAGTGTCTATTTTTGTTTTATGTATATTATTAGGACTAAATGAATTACCATTAAGTACATAGGCTTGGCTTTAAATTTCTGCATAAAACCTGAATTCTAATAATAAGAGCGTGTCTTACAGCTAGCACCCCGTCCTCGCTGATGACCAGATAGCCGAGCTGGTCCGGGATCCGTTCTAGACCCGCTATCAGAGCCGCCGTGGTCTGAAAACAACAACAGTCAGGTGATGCTAACTGCTAACAACTTTCGCTTCTCCACACATTGTGAGCCATAACCTTGATACACATATAACTATAACTAACTAGTATATACACATATTAATTTTAACCTTAAATTAAATTTAATAAGAACCCAAAACCACCACAACTTACCATGTTTTTCCAGTCGGCTTTAGCAGTTGCTGGTTCTTAGCTGCATTTCCGGCTCTCTATGTAACATTCACGTGACTGCTGATGCCTTCGAGTGTTACACGACGAAGCCGAAATTAGCTTAGGGGTTTTCTCCCCTTTTCGCTGTAGGCCTAAGTGTGTGCCTTTGTTCAGTTTATCAAAAGAAACACTACCACCTTTACAGTTTTTAACGAAAATGCACTGGTCAACATGTTTCAATTCTTTAACAAAACATTTTAAAGTGTATTTCTTTTTTATTCTCTTTTGAGCTCTTCTAGCACTTATTGTATGTAACATACAATTAATAATATAAACAAATATCTATTATTAGAAAAAATATACAATAGTGTAGATAAGTCGTTATGTGCGAAGGGGGCGCTGTTTCAGTTGGACAACTGAAACATAAAGGACATCCTTTATCCTAAAACGGAAATGGTAGTTGGTCAGCTGATCTGCTCACATGATTTTGAGGATTTGTCAGTGAAGCTACATCTTGTCCATTTCTACGTTTCGTTTCTTTGCCTGTAGATTAGCGATGGCCGGCCGCGGGAAGCTGATCGCCGTTATCGGTGATGAGGACACTTGCACCGGCTTCCTGCTCGGTGGCATCGGCGAGCTCAACAAGAACCGCAAACCTAATTTCTTGGTGGTGGAGAAGGATACCAGCATCACAGAGATCGAGGAGACGTTCAAGTGAGTACCATTATTCTCTGTCTGAGCAGTTTTAATCATCTATAACTTTACGTGTCGCACAGTTCTGCTAATTTTCTTTAAACGTGAGACGTAGGCTCTGCGTCATGCATTACACTTGCATTATATGGTTAGAGTTGCACACGTAACTACTGTAACTAAAGTGTATTTTTAACTCTGCATGTGGGTGCAATAGTCGCTAAAGTTACATTAATTCATATCAACAGTATCAACACGCATTATCACCCGCATACCTAATGGTCTTTTATTAGATTCTACCACTAGAGGGCGTCGTGAGTGCTTTTGCGCCACCCGATGGGTTTATCACAGACCAATAACTCATTGTGGAGTTTAGTAATGCTTTTAGTGTAGGTGCTACATTCAGCTAACATTAAAATAGCTGTAGTTTATTTTTGTCATCTATGGCATAGTAATCTTTTGCAAATATGTTTTTACTAAAATAATATAGTTACCACGTGAGTAATAGGCCTACTCTAGAAGTGATTTTTCTCTTTAGTGTGTAAAATGTCTAATATTATTTGTAACCGACTTTTCTCAATAGGAGTTTCTTGGCCCGTAACGACATAGGTATCATTCTGATAAACCAGTTCATTGCAGAGATGATTCGTCATGCCATTGATGCACACATGCAGTCCATCCCAGCTGTGCTAGAGATCCCATCCAAAGAGCACCCCTATGACGCATCCAAGGACTCCATCCTGCGCAGGGCCAAGGGCATGTTTTCGGCAGATGACTTCCGATGAACACAAACTGACAACATATTTAGATGTTTGATGTTTCCATTATAGGAATCAATATAGATGTCTGTTCAGTGAAGATGATAAATTATTGATGTCTAATTTTATCTGGGATCACTAATTTATGATGTTTTTTCCTTCCATTTTGGATCTCAAGTCAAGCTCTAAATGTTTGTATTTTAGTTTTTGTTATAGTTACTTAGGAAGTAACAAAAAATACAAGATTAAGTCTGTGTTTTTGTGTTTGTGATATTATCTAATGTATGTATAAACTGTGACAATAAAATATTATATTGTGAGATATCCTAAACGTTGTGCACTTTATCTTATGGATACATTCTCAAGTTGACATATGGTAAAGTTTGGAAATATAAGTCTACTTTCTCTCCTTTGTTTGCTATAGTACATATTAACTGAAAGTGAACTGAATACTGAATAATCGGACAGTTGGGAAATGATTCTCATGAGTCTTGTGGCAAACATGCTGTCTAAGTAAATATTGATAATACACTCAGGGACACCATTTGTCATCCTGAAGCGACCTTGTGTGGAGGACAGTCTAGTGTAATCTAGGACAAGTTTGAATTGTGGCGTCAGGATATAAAACCCCAGAAAGAGCTGCTGTGTGTGCTCCAGATCCTATGGAAAGCACGCCAATGAGGATGTCACTACTGATGATTATGATGACAGTGGCAATGATTTCTGTTAATGGACATCCTCTTTCTCAATTGAGTAATAGCAGGTAAGTTCAAATGGAAAAGTCCAAATGTTATTATATAACAAGCTTTATTATATTCTCTAATTTTAAGGCATAGCAACATCTCGGTAACTTCTGACAAAGTTGAAAATCTGCCAAACTCCACAAGGAGTTTGTTTAACTATATTGTTTAGATTTATAGTTTTTGTCTTCAGCACAAACTGAATATGACTGAAAATGTTTTTTGGTTTTGTGTTCAGACTTGAGTCTCAAATGGGTGACCTTACAAACGCCTCATCATGGTCAGCTAATATTCTATAAATACTAAAAAAGATTTCTAAGCATTTGTTATACCCTAATCACGTGCTATTTTTATTTTTTTAAAGGAAGGTCAAATCAAACAACACGTGGAACACCTCAAATGCCTTTCCTGTCTTGTGCGTAAATTCATTGTCTTGATATTTCTTTAATTTATTACAAACAGTCACATAACATGAAACAAATGTGTACTCATATTTCTCATCTGTCTCCAAAAGTGGGAACGACACATTTAAAACCACAGGGAACAACACAGATGGCCTACGGTGAGTCACTTTATTTACTGTACATTTAACTTGCCTGTACAACTCGGATACAACTAACGTGATTTTCCCTCTGGTTAATTCTTCCATACAACCCTTTTAGTTTAAAATGTCACATTTAAACATATATTCTGTTGAATTTGTGAACACAAAAACTTCAGAATTTGTGTTTCTTATTTCCTGTACCTGTCCCACCTTAGATTTTGCTCACTCCCTACCTGTCAGACAGTCAACCCTGGTGCCTCTCTTCAAACTGGTGATGAAAAGGCTGGCAAAGCTACTATTTATCCCTATGGCAATGGAAAGAAATAACATCTCTTATAGGCTCTGCAGCTATAAAACATCACACCAATCATCTGGAAAACTCATCTCCAAACCTGTACTTTAGACAAGGCAGTTGCTTTTATTCAGTTGTTTTCTTTACCTATACTTTATAATGGATCTGTTGTATGGCAGAATTTTACCTAGAAATAGCATTCAAAATATACAAAACTATTTTGGGAGGTAATATGCAATAAATATTGCCCTGGCATGTTTTGTGTGATTGTATCACATTATTAAAATGTTTTTTGTTTTTTTTTAGTTCCGCAGTATTTGATGTGCCATCATGAGCCGCTTTCAAGCAATTATTTGTAACCAGGACTTGTGTTACCCTAAAAAAATCGTCACCCTAAAATATGATCTGTGCAATGAATCAATAAATGTGGCATCTTGTTTGTATTCACAGAGGTCCAATATATGTTGTTGTTTTTTTGTTTTTTTTGCAGCTCGATTGAAGAATTTTTGCTGAATCTGAATAATACATTCTACACTAAAAAGTACGTTAGTATAACTGTTTGACTTTCAACATAACTAAAATATTTAGCTGACCTCTTCGGGACTAGACTTCTGTCAGAGTCTGTAGTTCTGTTTCTCTCTTAGTTTTGTAACAGTCATGTTTGCAGAATAGTTCTGCTGCTTTTATGCTATGTTCTTGCTAACATGCTAGTCATGTTAACTCTTTATTATTTCTCACATGACAGCCCTGTCACATATGCCGCCGGCCCACCACGGTGTCTACTCGGTACATGTGCAACTACAAACCTGGCTGATAACCTGGGGCACGGAGGAGATGAAATTGCTGGAAGCCAAGCCTTAGATCCTTATGGAAATGGAAAGTGAGGATTGGGAACATTAAAAACAAGGCTATTAAAGAAAAGAAGTCTGTGATGGATTGATTAAAAATTATTCTTATAAATCTTGTATTTTGGATTGGACGCATAATAAATATAGATAATAATAACGTCCATGCACACTGAATCATTGTGGATTTACAGCACTACTTTGATTTTTTTCCCCTTGTGTTATTGTCTTTCATATTATATCAATAAGACACAATGAATTCTGTTTAGTTACACATTTATATAAATAAAAGCAAAAGTCCGCAGCACAGTTTGTTTTTATTTTAAACAGTCTCCTGTAGCATCGTCAAGCAGCTATAACACTTTAACGACTGTGAATGTGTGTAAATATCTATATACTTTTGTATAAATGGCAACAACAGTAGGCTACATCGTTGTTTATTTGTTTGTTTGGAAATTGTTCCACATAAATGGTCTAAACTGAGTTTCACTCGCTTTAGTCTTTTTATCTCATCCAAATACCGGCCTACTTTCCTGAAAGCTTTATAACTGGCCTAAATAACGGGTGGTATTTCTAAACTGTAACTTTGTTAGTTTTGTGCAGTCCGTATTCATTTCCTATGCGTTTCATCATCCTCTGTGGATTCTTGCGGACGTGGCATGGGTAGCTGAGACATTTCTCACCGATGAACCTCGTCTGATTGGCCAGCATAATACTCTATGTTGATATCGGCCAATCAGAGATCACTACGGTAAGAGACCCTCTTCGCTGAAGTGGACGAATCAAAAGTGGTGCAGCGTTTGAGGCGGACACTTTTTGGCTTGAGTGGTCCAGGGGATATTTGGTGATCGGCGTTGAATGAGTGAAAACAGTCCTTCTACAAGTCTTGAGAAAACCTCCAAGTGGAGAAAACAAAAGGGTAGGTGTTGTAGTATATGCATGCGGAGGAGAAAATTCTATTTTAGGCCTATTTGTTAGACCTTTTTTTTCTGTTAAAGCGCATCATTATTGTTTTTACCTAAGTTGGTCATAGTCACACTGCAGCTTGTAGCACACAGTCCATATTAATGACACGCAGGCAAACCTGTAGTCTGTAGACTACTGCAGTCATTTGAGCCAATATAGCTGCTAAAATTAAAACATAGACACATTTAAAGATGAACAAAGCTTGTTTTGATGGGGAACGTTGCCTTTGGGCGTTAACTCTTGCAGTAATAGAAAGTAGAAGTTAACATACTCAAAATCATCCATCATAAATATAATCTTAGCCTCCTTCCACTGGCCAAAACAAACTAGTAAAAATGTAAGTACAATGCCAACAAACCTCAATTATGTCTGTTTAAGGTATATTAGAAAATGTTCCAATTTTACAGACATTGGCACATTTTTATTAATTTTTTTCATTTTCAGGATGACTCGTCTTCTGCTTGTTTTGATCTCCCTTTGTGTTGTCTATGGCAACAGTAAACCCACAGAAAAGAAAGATCGTGTTCACCATGAAGAACCGCTGAGTAACCTTAAACATGATGACACCAAAAACTTTGACTATGACCATGAGGCCTTCCTTGGCCAAGATGAAGCCAAAACTTTTGACAACCTCCCTCTTGAGGAGAGCAAACGGAGACTGGGGTTAGTCCACCGGGATTCAACTTGAGATTCCAAGCTGATCAGACTATATAATTCAGGCTATTGTATTTTTCAGTTGATGTGAATTCAATTGAAGTCATTGTGATACATTTTATATACCATTTTTTTCTAATGTGCCCCCTGTCTGTGTCTGTCTGCAGCATCATTGTGAATAAAATAGACAATAACAAAGATGGATTTGTCTCTGAGGAAGAGCTCAAGGTTTGGATTCATAAGGCTCAACAAAAATACATCTTTGAAAACGTTCAAAATCAGTGGAATGACTTTGACATCAATAATGATGGCCACATCAGCTGGGACGAGTACAAAAATGTCACCTATGGCAGCTACCTTGGTAATAATCAACTATCTGACCTCATTATTGCACGTAATGAATTATGTGACCCATAGAGAGACACTCTTGATAAATTTACATTTTAAGAATCTTAATGACTAATTCATCCCACAGTCAGTCCTCAAGAAGACACCGACTTTAACTACAGCCTAATGATGCAGAGGGATGAGCGGCGTTTCCGTGTAGCTGACAGAAATGGTGATCTGATTGCTGACAAAGAAGAATTCACTGCCTTCCTCCACCCTGAGGAGTTCTCACACATGAAGGACATTGTGGTCCAGGTAAAGTACAGTCTTAGGACCATTTAAATCCTAGAACAAGACTATGAAGCCTGTCTGCTTACCTCATTAGGAAACAATTGAAGACATTGACAAGAATGGGGATGGCCTTATTGACCTGCAAGAATATATTGGTGAGTGTCATTACTTTAGTGGCACAAAATATATTACTGCTAACTGTATTTCAAAAAATAAAAAATAAGCATGTTTTTGTCTATTTACATTGATTAAGCTGCTGCAAGTTAAGCCATTACAAGCAAATTAACATGGACTAATGTCTTTTCTATTTATCAACAATAACATTACACATGTAAAGCACAAGGACATACTTTTTTCATGCACATAACCTGGGAAGTACTTCTTTATTCAAAACAATCTATGTTATTTGTAGGTGACATGTACACCCCAGAGAATGGACAGGAAGAACCTGATTGGGTGAAATCTGAGCGGGAGCAGTTTGCTGAGTTCAGAGACAAAAATAATGATGGTAAAATGGACAATGAAGAAACACTAGACTGGATCCTGCCAGAAGATTATGACCATGCTGAGGCAGAGGCTAAGCACCTGATGCATGAAGCAGATGCTGACAAGGTGAGTGTCTAGCAAAACCAAGTCTGATTGTAGTTTGCATCATTCTTGAGCAATTTACAAATTACTGTCTAATGTGTGTGTTTTTCCAGGATGGTAAACTAACAAAACATGAAATTCTAGAGAAACACGAAGTATTTGTTGGAAGCCAGGTGACCAACTTTGGGGAGGCTTTGCTGCGACATGATGAGTTTTAAAGTTGTAGTAGATTTTTAGGATATTGCTACATTCTAGGGAGCAACTTAATTTTAAACCAAGTGTAAATACATTTACCTTCAGTGAAATGAGCTTCCGTTTGACCTTGTAGATTTTTTAAATGTTTATTTATTTTCACAGTTTCAAATTTTGGTCACATTTTGCTACTTATGTTTATATTTTGATAATGGTAATCTGTTATCTAATTTGTTAAATAAAACACATACACCTTGTGTTTGGCTTCTTCTTTCAACATGTTTACAACATTGTAACATGTTTTCAACAGTTAGTGTAATAATGTTTTGGGATGTACATTTAACACATCTAGTAATGTTTAAAGATAACTTGAGTGCAATAAACCATGGATAAAACATTTATTTTAAAATTCTGTATTAATAATCGTATAAAAATGAGAAAATAACTTCATGCTCCATTATGGTCATATTTCTCCGGTTTCACATCTGTATATGCTTTGCAATTAAAACTTTTTATATACTTGTATATAAGCTGATATTTTATTTATTATTTATTTACATTTACAATAAGAATAACTGGCCAAAGGTTCGTTTCAAGCCCATTTTAAAATAAGCGGAACAGATCTTGCAGAGGATGTTTCTACCCGAACAGGATCAGGGTCGCATGCAGGAAACCTGTGCGAGATGGCGGTCGACTGTGGGACCGATTAGAGACCTGAACTGTGGCGTGTTGGTCTAATTTTGCCTTATCGTACAATTGTTTGTGGCCCCAGTCATGGAGGGCGGTAAGCCGAACCTGGCTTTGGTCTACCAGGCGGTCCAGGCCCTGTACCACGATCCGGACCCAACCGGGAAAGAGCGAGCCTCGGTGTGGCTTGGGGAGCTTCAGAGATCGGTAAGAAACTGTAGAGATTGGTAACTGAGCCGGCGGAAAAAATGCAAGGGATCCGTCTGAAAGGGCTTAGCTGTAACGTATTTCTTGATAAATACAGGGGAGATGAAAAAAATTGCTGCCTCAAAGGAAAAGCACTGTGCTGTTAGCATCACCGCGAAGCTAAGCTAATCTATGAATGGACCAAAACACAAACACTTGTATGGTGTAAAATTGGTCTGCTACTTATATTTTAGTTATTTTTTCTAATCCTTTTTACTTAA
Organism: Neodontobutis hainanensis; assembly: GCA_024349245.1. Classification (NCBI taxonomy): domain Eukaryota; kingdom Metazoa; phylum Chordata; class Actinopteri; order Gobiiformes; family Odontobutidae; genus Neodontobutis; species Neodontobutis hainanensis. Next base: position 32,383 of record JALDNG010000014.1, on the reverse strand, counting down.
TTTTACTAATTACGAAAATGTTGTATTTTTGAAAGTGCGTGCCTTTGTTTTTCAGGCGTGTTTTGCGTTTTAGTCCCAGTGGAAGCAGTCGGGCCCGGATCGGATGCACAAAGCGCGTTGTGCTGGCATGACATAATATGGGCAATATTAAATCTACAGTAAATTTATATAGTTTAGAGTTCTCCACTTCAGATTTGCTTACGCTTCTTGGTAACGGGCCATTAAGACCTCATGTTAAATAAAGTAAATACGACTTCAACTGCAAACTGCAGTCAATGAGATCAATGTTGTAATGACAAAATTTGGATATTTTTGCGTTCACATTGTGTTGTGTCATTTTGAAAACAATCGTACACCAGGCTTTAGGTACAGCAAACTTAGCTGGTGGAAGTGTGTATTTGCATCACATACTAGAAACCAGAAGTTTTCAATGAAGTTTAGTAAGATACAATTGTTGCTAGGTGTAAAAAGAGCAGTATTTCTCAGTGACCACCTTCCATCTTTTAAATGTGCAGCTGTTTGTGTGACATTGCTTTCTGTTGTTTTTCAGATGTATGCCTGGGAAATCTCTGATCAGCTACTGCAGCTCAAACAGGATGTTGAGTCCTGTTACTTTGCTGCTCAGACCATGAAAATGAAGATCCAGACGTCATTCTATGAGCTGCCCCCAGATTCCCACAATGCGCTGCGGGATTCGCTGCTGACCCATATCCAGAACCTGAAAGACCTGTCACCTATCATTGTCACCCAAGTAATTCCTATATACATTTTGTTCTTACTAATTATTGTCTTTAAATCTACATCTATGTTATAGTAGTTCCTGTTCCCTATTTTATGGGTGTAATATGCTTTGTAGTGTCAACATCAGCCACTTCTTCTTAATGAAGCTCAGGTTGGAATCATGAACATGACTTTTGTTTTTGACAGTTAAAGTTTGATGTTTCCGTGTTTGTTTTTTAGCTGGCCTTAGCCATAGCCGATCTTGCTCTTCAGATGGCCACATGGAAAGGCTGTGTTCACACACTTATAGAAAAGTAAGTTTATTTACTTAAATAACAATAAACTTAAACAAATATAAGATAGTAAGCTATATCTATTATATATTGATGACTCACTACCCTGTCTCTTTTTTTAGATACAACAATGACATCAGCTCAATGCCCTTTCTGATAGAAATTCTCACTGTGCTGCCTGAAGAAGTTCACAGTCGCTCCTTAAGAATTGGAGCAAATCGCAGGACGGAGATTATTGACGATTTAGCATACTATTCAAGCACAGTTGTTGCACTGCTGGTTTGTTTTTCCCTTGCATTCTACACAATGACAGTTTTCTGTTATGATAGAATTATTTTATCCAATTAGGTCAACCATTCACTACTAATACTGATTATTATTATTATTATTATTATTATTATTATTATTATTATTATTATTATTATTATTAAGTTTATATAAAATTTGAACTATATCATTGAATAGCTGTGTAAAAACATGACACAAATGTGCTTATTTCTTCAGACCTCCTGCGTAGAGAAGACTGGTAATGATGAGAAGATGTTAATCAAAGTGTTTCGCTGCTTGGGAAGCTGGTTTAACCTTGGTGTCCTTGATACCAACTTTATGGCCTCTAATCAATTGTTGATGGTGCTGTTCCAGGTTTTGGTGAGAACATTGCTCTTTGTTTACATAACATTTTTGACATAAACGTTGAGTATTTATCTAATGGTAAGTCACTTTTGCCTATTTGCAGCAGAGGGATGAAACCCCTACCAACCTCCATGAGGCAGCATCCGACTGTGTTTGTTCTGCCCTCTACGCCATAGAGAATGTGGACACCAATGTGGCTCTGGCTCTACAACTTTTTCAGGGTGTCCTTACTCTGGAAACAGCATATCATATGGCAGTGGCCAGAGAAGACCTTGACAAGTAAGATTGTAGGCAGATGAACACTTTAATGGAAGAGGCATCTTTTTCATAGCCTCTGACCTGCAGTCACACTAGTTACACTGAAGTTTGATACAGATTATCAGCCAGTCGATTAATGGTTCAATCAATGGTTTTGACTCAAACATCTATTGACCTTTGTTATGTCCTTAGGGTGTTAAACTACTGCCGGATATTCACTGAGCTCTGTGAGACATTTTTAGAAACAACTGTCAGGAGTCCTGGTCAGGGAATGGGGGACCTCAGGACTTTGGAACTGCTGCTGATTTGTGCAGGACACCCACAGTATGAGGTATATAAATAATACATTTGTTTGTGTTGTCCATCATAACTTTGAGTAGCAACGTTTTATCTGTATTGATCTAGGTGGTGGAGATCTCCTTTAACTTTTGGTACCGTCTTGGAGAACATCTGTATAAGATCAACGATGTGGCGCTTCACAGTATTTTTAGGCCATATATCCAAAGACTACTGCACTGTTTGGCCCGACACTGTCAGCTGGATCCTGATCACGTAAGAACATTTCTCCATTAATGGTCATGTATTTGCTAAGACATATCGGCAAACAAGTTTTGTTTCTCACAGGAGGGAATTCCTGAAGACACTGATGACTTTGGAGAGTTTAGGATGAGGGTCTCTGACTTAGTTAAAGATGTTATTTTCCTTGTTGGCTCCATGGAGTGTTTTGCACAGGTTAGTCTGGTTTAATTCTTTGACTTTATTATTCTAAGCGTTGTTGTAACTTTGATTTTAATTTGTTGGACATTTTGTTGGTTTCCAGTTATACTCTACACTAAAACAGGGGAACCCACCCTGGGAGGTAACTGAGGCTGTTCTCTTTATAATGGCTGCAATTGCAAAAAGCGTTGATCCGTGAGTACCAGATTACTTCCACATGTTTGTCCAAGCAATGATATTTTAAAACATGACAGTTTAATACTTGTTTGTTCAACACTTTTACTTTAGTGAGAACAACCCCACCCTCACAGAGGTTCTGCAGCAGGTGGTGTTGCTTCCAGAAAATGTGCATATGGCAGTCCGTTATACAAGCATCGAGCTTGTGGGAGAAATGAGTGAAGTGGTTGACAGGAACCCCCGATTCCTGGGTACAAATCTGCTGCTAGATCTGCTGCTGTTTAATATTTGATTACCAAAAAAACCTGTTAAAGTGATAATGCTAACTTTGTTTTCCCCATCGCATGCACACAATCTCTCCCCTTTGATTTCAACCAGATCCAGTTTTAAACTACCTTATGAAAGGTCTAAGAGAAAAACCTCTAGCATCAGCAGCAGCCAAGGCAATCCACAACATCTGCTCAGTGTGCAGAGACCACATGGCTCAACACTTCCAGGGTTTGCTGGAAATTGCACGTTCTCTAGACTCCTTTGCCCTGTCAACAGAGGCCGCAGTGGGCCTGCTCAAAGGTACACCTACACCTTCCATTAGTGCAAGAAATGTGTGTGTTTTATATTTATACATTTTACAGTAATGTTACAAAATACTGGAAATCAGTTACTGTAAAAGAGGGCAGTGCTGGTCATGTGTACCTTTTGTTCCTACTTTAGTCTATTTGATTTATTTTCCTACAGGTACAGCGCTCGTCTTGGCTCGTCTTCCTTTAGAGAAAATTGCAGTGTGTCTCAGTGACTTGTGCACTGTTCAGGTCATGGCGCTGAAGAAGGTCAGCAGTTGTTGGCTGTCTCACATGAAAAGTCATCTAATCTGTAATTTAATTCTTAACTCATCTGCACTTTTTTGTTTTTTTTTCAATCAGCTTCTTTCAGAGGGTTCAGCAAACGGTAAATCTGCTGATCCTACTGTGTGGCTCGATAGACTAGCTGTTATTTTTAGGTATGTCATAAATCATTTGAATGTAGTCAAATGTTGTGCACATATGGTTTTGGTTACAATTGTTTGCTTTCCAGGCACACAAACCCCATTGTAGAGAATGGACAGACACATCCCTGTCAGAAAGTTATCCAAGAGGTAAATCCCCTCCTTTCACCTCAAATATTATCAATTAGTATTTATACATAATGTATTTTTTTGTATTTTACTTGTTACCTTTTTTAGATTTGGCCTGTACTCTCAGAAACTCTAAACACTCATCAGGCTGATAACAGAATTGTGGAACGATGCTGTCGCTGTCTTCGATTTGCTGTGCGTTGTGTTGGAAAAGGCTCTGCCTCCCTGTTGCAACCCCTTGTCACTCAGGTGGGTCTTTCACACCGGATGATGGGCCATAATGATTGTTACAAACTGTATGTTGTTGTGTTATTGTTGAGTGAGAAACCATGTTTGTGTTGAGCAGATGGTGGGTGTGTACCAAGTGTATCCACACTCGTGTTTCCTGTACCTGGGAAGCATCCTGGTGGATGAGTATGGCATGGAGGAGGGGTGCAGACAGGGCTTACTTGACATGCTTCAGGTGAACCTAAGAACATTAAAAACATAACACATTCATAATTACATATTTATGTCATATAGACCATGTTAATATACTTAATACATTTTATACCCCAGGCTCTGTGTATGCCGACTTTCCAGCTGTTAGAACAGCCTAATGGTTTGAGGAATCACCCCGATACTGTGGATGACCTGTTCAGACTGGCTACCAGGTAAGCAGTGACTGAAGTTGTGTTTTGGTGCAAGCTTTAATGTTAGAGGTTTGACCCTTTTTTTTTTTTTTTTTTTTTATGATTTTATAGGTTTGTCCAGCGAAGTCCAGTCACTTTACTCAGTAGCAGTATTGTGGTTCACATAATTCAGTGCGCTATTGCAGCCACCTCTTTGGATCACAGAGATGCTAACTGCAGCGTCATGAAGTTTGTTCGCGACTTCATTCATAGTGGCGTTGCTAACGATGTGAGTCACCAAAGTCCAAGATTTCTAGAGGTTTAATTGTCAATTAACTGTAGGTGCAAGACAGAGTATTCAGAATGTTGTTTCTTTCTCACCAGGGTTATGGGCATGTAATAAAAACATTTATAAAAGACTTTCTAGAAAAGATGTAAATGGCATATTTACAAAATAAAATAATGGCAGTGCAAAGAACAGCCGCAGTGGTGCATGAACAATAATTGTAAAGTGCAAAAACAGTTGACATTTTATGAAAGGTTACTACTTTCTGTAAATCACATGTAGTGGTGTTTTGCTAATTCAATATGTCATATTCTAACAAATGGTAATACTTTCTCTAGCATGAAGAGGACTTTGAAGTGAGAAAGCAGCTGATAAATCAGGCCATGGGGCAACACGGCCTGCAGCTCGTCACTCAGCTGATGCACTCTTGTTGTTTCTGTCTGCCACCTTACACACTGCCTGATGCTGCAGAAGTGATGTGGGAGATCATGGTTTTTGACCGGCCGGTCAGTACAAACACTGTTTAACAACTCATTGCCACCTGTGCATCCTCTTCATCTTTTTTTATGTTACAGACATTTTGCCGCTGGCTGGAAAACGCCTTGAAGGGTTTACCTAAAGAAACATCAGGAGGTGCAGTGACAGTGACACACAAACAGCTCACGGACTTCCACAAACAAGTTACTAGGTGAGTAACAAATAAGTGTCATTTAAAAAAAAAAAAAAAAAAACACTGTCAGCTTCTCTCAAACGTTAGAATTAGTGTTATTCAAACAGATGTTGAAACATCAGTAAAACATAAATTATTTTATAATGATCACATTGACAACCTGTAATAACTCTTGCCTTTCAGTAACTGGGTAAACAGTAAAGCAGGGCCTGATGTATTAAGACATGTTAAAACAGCATGCAGATCTCTTGTCTGTGAAGCCTCAGGTGGTTTCTGTTCAAACAGATTAATCTAAGAGTGGAATGCAGAAAAACTGGATTGTAGAAAAAAAATGTTAAGTTTAGACATGCCTAAAAATCTTTATTAAACATCTCAAATATCTCAAGAGATAAACCAAATGGGATACAGGGTGGTGTTTTACTTTTTGTCTCTCGTTACCTAGTGCTGAGGATTGTAAACAGGTGTGCTGGGCCATCAGAGAGTTCACCAGGCTCTTTCGATAGCTGCAACATGTGGATGGCAACAGGTAATAAAACCTCAAAATAAATAGAAACCTGTGTCCATTTACATTATATAAAGTGCTGAGTCATGAACCAAGGGAGGCTTTTCTTCTTAAATGGATGATTGCTTTTGAATTTCAAATATGTGAACATGTGTTTTTTCTCCTCAGATTATCTTTTGTTGGCTGACATTAAGAGGTGAGCAAAATTCTGCTAAAGCAGATGAGAATCCAAAGGGACCCAGTCATAAGGGAGGCAGGACATTGAATGTGACATGAATCAATCACTCTAAAATGGACTTATAGGGTGATGAATGATTGGCCCCCTAACCCCACCAACCACCACCTCCCACTCAGGCCGCACCTGCAGCAGGTGTTTGGGTGGGTTGGACTGAAAGTCGTCATGGTCACGCTGGGTGGGCGGAGTTTAACTGAATAAACAGGATGTGCCTGTCTACAGTTTTTAAGAAAAGAGAAGATGATTTATTTTTGTCTTATAAACTTGGTCATGTTGTTTTTGTTGTGCCATATTAAAGAGCCAAATCAATCCTGTGATGCTCTTTGGCCAAGCAGCTGTTGCTCACCGGGACAAAGGTAATTGCCAGAAAAGACTCACTGTTGGAAAATTTGGCATTACCTTTGACCTTTTAAAAAATTTGTTGCATTTTAGTTTTATTATCAAAAAGTGAAGCTGCAACAGGGTGAACTCCAGGAAATTACATCATTTGGTGATTTAGCCTTGTTATTAACAATAAAAACAAATGAAACAAGCTGTGGCATGTCCTTCTGTTAAAGGGTGTTTCTTCAGTTATTGCTTTAGAGCAGGTTAACATTAAGGACCAGTCTGAACCCAATGTCCATTTGCCTTGCTAGAGAACAGTCATTACAACTTGTTCATACCCCTCTTTAGACTTGTATTCAACGAGTTGGTTTAATTCAGTTTTACTCATGTCCTATCTCTGCGGACAAACGATCACTTCTTACTTTCTGTAACCTGGATAAAATGTATGTCATGGAAGAGATGCACAAGAATACAAAATTTTTGTAGAAATTACAATTTTTACTACCAGTTTGTGTGAATTACATGAATGAATAAATGATAATTTTAGAAATTACTTTAGGAAAATGGTATACACTTTTAAAAGTTTCTTAAAAAAAAAAAAAGACATTGCTTATCTTTTCTGGTAAAAATCACACTTCCATTTAGGGAGAAGCATGGGACGAGTTACAAGTGTATGTAATGGCTTAATATCTAGACCATAAACTACATGCACTTTGACAAATAACATGCAAATAATTAAAACACTCAACTCAGCTGGTTTTCAGTTTCAAATTTTTTTTTTCTTGAGTTTAATACTTCAGTTACTCATACCTGCAAAGTATGAAACGTATGTGTCTGACAAAATACAACGGTTTGTATTGAAACTGATTCAACAACTAAGAAGCAGAAACATGTTTGTCATTTGCTCTGTAAAATATATTAAACTGTAATTCCTAACATATAAACGTTTTTAGAAGTGTTTCAGCTGCATTGAGGCTGATCAACACTGCAACCTGGTCGTCAGCAGCAAGAAATGTATGTACCTTTGAAATTATTTAGTGCAGTTCAATAAACAAATGGACTTGTTATTTTCTTGAACGGTTCAAAAGCCAGAGTTTAAAATAATCTTTGATTATTTATAGTAAAAAAATAAAGCTGCATTTTTGTAGTGCTGTACCCCGCGAGGAACCCAATCCTTGCCCTCATGTGGTACAGCGGTTTACTGGCCAGTGGGGGCCCAGGGCCCCTGATTGTGCTGGTTCTGAAGGAGTCTCTGCAACTCCTTGAACTGTTGCACTGTCAGGTCCTTGACATCCGGGTTTGAGATCTGGAGCCGGATGCTATCTGTAGACCAGCTCAGCTCCCCAGAGAACATCTCTGTCAGGATCCGTGCCACCACAGGAACAACCTGACCAAACATGAAACGGGCAATAGATACACAATTATCACCACCTAAACATAAATAAGTTGGATATCCACCGACCTGGACAATAATTAGTTTCTTTTCTTTGGGTTTCCTATCAGGCCAGTCCTCTCCAAAACAGAAGGTGATTTCAAACGGTGGAGGATTCTCTGCTTCCCCTTTCTGAAACAAAATCAGCCCTGCAGAAGAAGTGATTTCAGGAAAATTATAACATGTATTTTTCAGGAGCTCCCAGTGCCCCTCAGTGCGTTAAAGCCATCAACGCATACATTCATTTACACATTGTTTTAGTCACACACACACACACACACACACACACACACACACACACACACACACACACACACACACACACACACACACACACACACACACACACACACACACACACACACACACACACACACACACACACACACACACACACACACCACTATTTTGTACCAGAATTATTAAATATGCATCTGAAATGTTTTGAGTTCAATGACTGGAACATAAGCACAAAATTGGTCCAGCTCTTGATTTGGTCACCTTGCAGAAAGTCGTTAAGGCTGAAGACCTTGATCTTCTTCTCCCGTTCAATGGGATTTGGCACAGCCTGTTCAGGCACTCCAGGACCAGACCAGAACACCTTACACTGGCAGAGCCTGATAGCATAGATGTCCTGTTGCCAAATTTCTAGGATCAGGCCACGGTCCATCACATCCAGGAGGGCTGCTGTATAGAACCGCTGCTTCTGATTTTGGATCTGCTCAGTCCCTGGAAACAGGACCTGCTGCAGATCAACAGGTCCAAACAGGTCCACCTGCTCTGGGGTTGGCTCCAGGTGACCATAGTACAGGCGGCACCCCTGAGAGTTACTCACAGTCAACGAGCCTGCTGTACGGCCACGGTACAAGAACTTCAGATCCAGATCTGTTACTACAACAGGAGTTAATCAGTCATTTTTTTTGCATGACGTTTGTTTTCAAAAATATATTAAAAGGCAGAATTTCTTGACAACCCAAAATTTATTATGGGTCTTTTGGGGTAATTCTTATTTTATCATTTGCATAGTGCAGAAGCTGCACAGTATCCAAACAACAATCACCCTCATAGCATCAGAGAGCCACTGCCATCAGTAACTATATTGCATTAACTGAGGGGCTATGAAATTAATCAATTCATTCTTTCTTGTCCACATATACTGTTGCACTTAATGGTTAGCACGTTTTGGTCTCTTATGTGAATGTTGCTGTAATTGTGTTAAAATAAATGTGTTTAATTTTTTTTTATATTACATGTTATTTTTTTCAGCACGTCACAATTTAGCTTTTTATTTTTATCCATTTTATTTTAGTTGTATTGTGTGTATTTCCAGAACTGTTTTTGTTCATGATAGATGTTGAGTTACTGGGCAATAGAATTTTCCTTTTTGGGATAAATAAAAGTATTTATCTATCTATGCTGTTTGCGATATTTATTAGAGCGTTCAAGCAGTTGTCCAAGTTTAAATCTATAATAAAATAGTCAAGAGAAAAGCTTCTGACCATAGTTTTGAAGGTAGAAGACATTTGTAATCACTCTTTTTATGATGCCCTGGATGGCTAAGAATCTCCAGTTTCAACTGAGCAGTTATCTCATTTTTAATATGCTATTTATGTGAATATATGACATAATATTTTAAATCCTGATCCTGTTTACTGTTGATAACAGATGGGCTGCCTCCTGTTAAGGTCAGCATTCAGAAAATATACTTACATGGGACACTGCTGAGCAGGTCATACTTGCAGTTTTGTGTCTGAGGATCAGGCTGGGTCTGGACCACTCCCATGGAGTCGGCCTCCATCACTAAAGGACCGGGCAGGGGGTTTATATCCTGCAAACCCACAAAGGCTCCCCGGTCCACAATATGACCAGAAGCCTGGAAGTCCTGCTGGGGAAGGTCAGAGGGCACACACGAGTTAGTGTGCATGGCATCAGGAAGGAGGGGCATTGGTATGACTTGTGGCAATGTCCCGTTTGAAGATAAACTGAAGGGGTTCCCTTCAGCATGAGATGAAAACGAGTTGAAGGGCTGTGGGTCACTGAGGCGTGGGTCTGAGGGGAATCAAGTGACACACATAATATCAGAATCCCAAAGGAACAACACAGGTGCAAAGTCAGTTTGATGAACTAAATACTTTATGGATGAAAGAACTAAATAAATAATAAGTAAGCTGTAACTTACTGATGCTAAGCTCCATTAAATTTGGCATCTGGGAAAAAATTATAAAAAATAAACCGTCACAAAAACAGAATAATATGTCTAGTTAAAAATATAAATTGTGTCCTCCTCACTTCCTCTTCTTCATCATCATCTCCAGCATCTGACAAAGTAAAAAAAAATATCACACTACAGGTTACAACCAAATTCATGAAACTAATTATTATTATTATTATTTAAAAATATATATTTTCTAAAAGCCTCACCTGCACAGCCTACTGTCTCACACACCTCGTAGATTTTGTACGGCTGGACCGGCGTCTCTTTAGTCCCATCGTATTTCAGCTGAAACTCGCGGCTCTTGTTGAGCGCACAGCGGAGGTTTGCTTTCCACTTTGCCGGGTCAGGTTCATCCAAACCTTCCTGGTATTTGCCCGTTTCCAGAGCCCACGCCTGGCAGACAAACAGGCTCACATTCAATTACTAGGGCCAGTTTGAAGACCCCATAGAGAACCCACAGTAGCACAGGGGGGACATGGAGACCCACTCCAGACAAAATGATTGTTCCCACTGTGTGGATCAATCCCATCATCTTCTTTCTATGACACAGCAATGCTTATCACGCTCACCATCCCACTGTGAAGATCTGCCTAAAATAATAACTTTGTGACTGAGCTTGCTTGAGGAGAGAGTGCTTGTGAGTGTGAATGAAAGATGTGTAGTGCTTTGAATGGACATGTAGGTGAAAATGCACTGTGAAAATGCACTGTAAAAATGCAGTCATTAACAGTTTCACCTTGCTTAAGGTGAAACTGCTGGTCTTAGTGCCTTAGTCTCAGGCATACTGACTTAACTGGGGGAACAGGTTACTGTTAATGTCAAAGGTCATCTCACCTTGAAGATGGTGTTCTCCTCCTCTGATGTTGGCAGGTGTCGTGTTGCGTGTTTCCAGGGAATCTGGAAGAGGCGGCAGTCAGGACTGAGCCACTGCAGTCCAGGGTACCTGCCACTGCTCACCTGAGCCAACAGCCAGGGTTTTAGCCGCACCCGCCGGGGCTGCTGAGAGCTCATGCTGCAGGGGGCAAGTGTAGGTAAATTGGGTGAAGAAAAGGGTCAGAATTGAGTGCTGGCTATCATTGCAGTTCAGATCACACTGGATTCTGAAAAACAAAGATTAAGTTTATCAATTACCTACTATTATATGTATTCAGTCAGGTTCGATAATAATGTAAGCTGCCAAATTTTACTCCCAGGAAAAATCGTTCATCTATACAGTGTTACTGTTTCTGAAAAGTTTCTAGGGAAGTTAATCACGAGAACTCACCACAGACCACCCCCACCATTTTTTTCTTCTGGTAGTATATGAACAAAACATTAAGTCTGTGACCTATTCACCTACTTCTTATAATTAAGTGTTGACTACGAGGGGCTGTGTGTATGCAGAGGTTTTAATGATGGACCCACCTGAACCCGGTACTGGTCTAGGTACAGGTGCAGCAGTGACGCTCCTTTCGGTAAGTTCAAACTCTACGCAGGACGGGACAAATGAACAAAAAGTAACAATATCTTCCAACTCGAACTGAAGGTACCCAAAACTTTGACAGGGGCTACCCCCCGCGCGCACAACAGTAAACTCTACAACGATTAGAGGACGTCTTCCTGTCCAACATGCAAACGTACAGAATAAAAGCTCACGCAGAGACAGTGGCGGTGTATTATAACCCGCTTAAACACACACACGAGAAACTCCGCACTTCTGAGAGATACGCCATGTTGCTCTTGTCTTTGTCAAAAACTGACAGGGCAGTTTTTTCTCTTTGCGGAGCTATATTCACCTTTTATTTTAAAGCAGAAGCAGGTAGGTTCCGTGCTTCACAGCTCTCTGTAGGGGACTGACAGACAACACTTTTGCAGAAGTAGGACAGGTTCCTCTCGCTTCTTACTTCCGCTTTTTACGGGCGGAAATGATAAATAAATGTACTTTGACTGAAAAAATAAAGAGTGCCTCAAGAAAAATTTTAAACTCTTTTTTTATATTGAGGTGAACATTGAACAAGCTTTAGTAAGCGCTATTTATTTTTTTATTTGTTGTAAAATTAGCTGAAAATACCACTGGCGCTATGTTGTTCATCTCCACAAGTATAACACTTAACATCCTGTGTGTTAGGCGACACGTGTTGTAGGCTGCATGTTTTTCAGTATTGACTTTTATCTGTAGTGTGCACTGGTTTCCACATGAGGACGTTGTCAGGCCAGTAAAGCAGCTGTCCTAACAAAGTTGATCTACAGAGTGTCAGTGAGACCAAGTGAAATACATTTCCTCTGTCCAAGAAACTGACAATGAACCAAAAAGATTACACAAGTGAATCAGGTTAAACTGCTCGGTTTATGGACAGAATGTTAAACAATGTTGACCTTAGGTAGCTCCAGGTAGGACATTTGTCTTGATTTCTGAACTGATCAAATGCTGCAGAGAAATTTACTGTCCATCCAAAACAGTGGCCATTGTGTGTTAGGGGCCATCAGTCTGACTCGAAAAATCACATCCTTGAGTTAGATGTCTCAAAAAAGAGTGGCCATCTGCTTCGTTGCTTCTGTCTGTTGCTTTGGCTCTCACTGATAATGTCACCGGATCAATTGGGCCCTCTGACCTTTCTACAGCAGTAAAAGGAATCTTGGTGCTGCTTCCTTCGTTCATTACTTCAGTCGATGACAATGTTAATGGAAGGATGGACAGTTTTCTGGTGTAGAGGCCTTGCTGTCTGTGGGGACTTCCTGAGCGTGATAGTTCACTGCTGGGTGAAGGGCAACTGGTGACCTGTCCGTCAGAAAGACAAGATCCTTTATTAGTTCTACAGATGGGAAATTTACAGTGTCATAGCAGCAGACCGCAGCAGACAAGAAGAAAAAACAGCATATTACAGTAAGTCTATTGAGTCCATGTAAAATGTACTTTGTGTTAAATGGTTTAAAGTCAAGCTTGGCAAGTAATCGTGTTGTGTAGCTATAAATGCTTTTTATGGACAGAGCGCTAGACCTTCAAAAGGCCTTTCTAGTATCTGTTCATGTTCACGTGACTCTGATTTTCTGGACAAGGAATTTCACATTGGGATTCAAACACTTCCACTTCAATAACCTTATGGAAAGTACGACACAGGAAGTACACACAGGCAAGACATCAAATTACTGCAAAAGCATGAAACCAAAAAGTAATGGAAACCACTTTACAGGGAGCGGAAAGGACAGGAAATAAGAAGTATAAAATCAACGCATACAACCAGGCAGCTGAGTGTGCAAAATGTTTAAGAAATAAAAAGGAGAATTCATTTATTACATCCACTATATAGGAGCTTCAGTTCATTTTTTGTACAGCATCTGCAACTACTACAAGATCAGTGAAAGTTTCATACCACTTTAGGTTGCCTCTCAAGATTCATGGCTCTTTCTCTTTGAAGTCCTTGTCTACTACGCTTCCTCCTGATGATACGAAATAACAGCAACAGAGCAGCTATTAGTAACACCAGCAAGATGGTTGCTGAGATGACTCCGACTAGATGGGTTTCCACATCTCTGAAAAGCCGCTCATCAGTAAATGTACCACGGGGAACTGTGGAAATATATAAAAGATGGGCGTCAGTGGAAGCAGCACTATTATTAATAATAAGCTATCTCACATGTCTGTATTTTGTTGGATTTTTGTCTAAGCAATAAAATATCACTTGCTATGGACATTTGGGCATGTGCAGTGATTCATTTGCTCTGCTTTGTCACCTGTGGATCCTTTAAAAAACCTCATGAATATTAATGGTGTTATCGCTGTTTACCTGCTTGTCCTCGCTGCAGGACTTCAATATCCACTGAAGTAGAAACTTCTTCCCCTGATTCTTCATCTCTGGCAATTACCTGCAGAGTCATCACACAACCAGAATTAATATAATTGGTTTTGTATCTTTCTTAATCATTTAATGCTTCAAATGAATGTTGTCTGTTGTCAGTAGAGTCTCACTGGAGTCAGATGTGACTTCAAGCTGAGAAGCCTTTAGTTTTGATCCCACTGTGATCCCCCTGCTGTTAGCCTAATGTGTCCAACTGAGGCTCAGTACACCTGAGTACTCGGGTAAGCACTCATCCTTGATTAGAAAGACATTGGACGCAGTGTCAGTTTCTCAAATCTAAAGCATTTTCTTTTTGGCCTTTTAGCCTTTATTTAATATTAACAGTCAAAATGTGGTATACGTTCTATCAGGTGACCGAGGCACCATGAAGCAGGTTGATATTTTTATCTGCTGCTCATAAGCCCACACATCAGATCTTGAGAAGTAATTTGTTTGAGCTGAAAATAGTATTAATGTAAGATAATATTTGGCAGAGGGTGTCTTGGAACATGTCCCCCCAGACCTGGTTGTAAACCTGTTCTCATCTGTGGACACTCAGGTGTCACATTGCTGTGTTGAAGACGTGGACATGCCATAATCATAATTACTGTTATTGTGTCAGGCCCTGACAATGGTCTTCCTGGGACTATGTAAGAAGACGTTAGATTAGAGAAGAATCAGGAAGGGTAAAGATCTGTTGTCATTTTCAGGTGAAACTCCACAGCCACACCATAAAGAAACACACCTGTAGGATGTGTCTGTCAAAGGCATGAAGGCGATCTGTTCTGGCAATAAGCACGCCTCCCTGTGTGATGTGGTACAGTCCTTCTGTGACCGATGGAGGATAGAGGGAATACTGCACATTTGGATTCAGCCCCTGGGATTGGACAGGTGCAGTGACAGTGAAACAGCATGTTCACATTTTGAATGAGGTAAACATATAAACCTGCTTACTTCAGGGAAATCTTGGTCTGAAACCTGGATCAGCAGCACCTGGTTGCCATAAGTTGAGACGATAGAAGCCGGGCTGGAGCTTTGAGTCACAAAACCTTTGTATGTAGTTTTGTTAAATACAAGGGGAAACATGTTTTCTACTAAAACTTTGATAAGGACTGACGCAATGCTGTACTTTAATGGGTCATCAAGCTGAGATACCTGTTGGGGGGCAAAGAGTTAGTGAGAAGAGTTACAGAGGTTGTAGGCTTTAGTTAATTTGTTGCAAATGGTGGGTTAAAGAAATAAAAAGCTTGCAATGTACCATGATACTCAATCTGAAAAATGGAGTCTGACGACGACTGTCTACAGCTCTGGTTAATATGATCTCGCCTGTCGTGTTGTTTATCACAAATCTGCCCTGGTCGTCTCCTGTAGTTTAAGACAAACAGCTGTACACACTGCTATTATCGCACAAATAATGCCCTGTTGAATCTCACCTGAAAGAATGCTGTAGATCAGAGGAGTGTCCAGTCCTCGGTCTCCATCCTCAGCTTGTATTGGACCTGGAGAGAACTCCAAAACCAGGTTCTGAATGGGCAAAAAAAAAAAGTTCTCGGGAGGGGTAAAATCATTACATAATGAAAATAGTAAAATAAAATAAATAATGAACACTGACTCTTGACAAACTACTGACTATAACTTTGGGGTACCAACTGTCAGTGAGCGCAGTAGAGGTCTTGCCTGGTGTTTCTCAGTAATGTTGGCGCTGTAGGCAGGATTGGTGCAGACAGGAACATCTGTAGCAAGCAGCACGCAGGGCAAAAAGTGAGGATACTGGTCGTCTCCATCCTGGATGTTGATGGTCAGACTAGTGGAGGTGTTAAACATTTCTGCTGTGTTGTCTTCCTAAGTTTAAAAAATGAAATGACTCATCAAACCAAAGCGGGAGCTGGTCTTTGGTTAGAACTATCAGCTTTGGTTTGTTAACCAGAGGCCCTTTACTGGTGTGTTGAATTGCAAAAATTTATCAGTGCCTAAAACATTCAGATCATATTTGGGTTTAAATCCCAAGGGGCGTTCTTCTGACAAGTATAATCACGTATATTTGCGATAATTTTTCAATTTGCCTTAATTTAATTGTCACATTGTGCAAAGCACTGTAAGCAAGGACAAAAGAAAAACAGGTGCGGTGAATATGATTACATTGCGTCAGAGCTGAATACTTGGTTTCATATTTGCTCTGTTGTCCTGTTATTGCCTCTGATTAATTAACAGTGGATTAAAGAGGATTACCGTGGCCCAGATCAACAGCTGCAAGCGAGTTTTGGTCTCGTAGTCCAGTGGTTTGTCCAGAACAATTTTTCCACTATTTGGTAGATCAATCCTGAAGTAGGCGGAGTCAGACTGTGGGTCATGAGGTAAAAAGAGAGTGTATATCACTCACACAAAATGGTCAGGAGAATGTGAACAGATATTGCTTCTTTATTAAAAACCTGATGCAATAACAATGACATTAAAATGCAGATTGTTAATTATGATACTTTGAGTGTAGTGTACATCATCTTACTGTTGCTGGATCAATGCTGTATCTAAGAGTGTCTCCATCGGCATCCACTGCTTTCACAGAGAAAACCACAGTGTTTATGGCTGCAAGCTGCAACATTTAATTCAAGTAAGAGATAAGACTTTCTGGATCCCACACACAGAACATGTACAGAAGCTCACAATATATTTATAATAAAATATTAATTATGTCATATTTTTATTATTTATTTATTTATTTGACTGGGACAGAGCATGTTAGTGAACACGCCTGAGACATGGCCACATGAATGTAAACAAAATAATTATGTTACATAAACTAATTTTCCTAAAATTGATTCTGAATCCAAAATGAATCTTTTCTTAGTAATTTAACAAAAAATGTATTATGGTGAATTGTAACGTTATCCTGAACTTAAAGGTTGAGTTGGTAAAATGTGTTAGTGCCAGTCACAAAGCCAATCCCAACTTCTCAAATTGACAATTTAATCTTGAGACAGTTAATCAGTGACACTTGTTAGGTCAATGTCAAAAATCAAAGCAAAAATAAACACATAAAATTATTATTTTCTCCTGCAATCCAACTAAGACTGCAAAAGACAACTATAGTCTAGTAGTTTTAACAGATCTTGCATTAAAAGTGACCAATTAACATACTACTGCAGTTTGAGCCAGTCCAAAGAACAATACTCTGAGCCATGAGCATAGTTGGAGTAAGCTCTGCACATGAACTTACTGACTGATCAAAAAGTATGGGAAGGACCTGTCACACTTTGAATATTTAACACAACAGTTTGATAAATGTGTGGATGGAATGGACAGAGCTAACCACGTATTCTTGAGAATGGCTCTTCAGGATGACACAACTAAGGAGGATTTTCTGACTCTTTGCACTTGAAATAGAGAATAGAGGTGAGGATTTTTTTATAGTGAAAAGGACAGCCCCATTTCACTGTGTCTTTCATCAACACATTTTAGCCGGAAAAGTAAGTGTTTTTCATGTAATGACACTGGTTGAAATTGTGAATTCATTTTAGGATAAAGGATTTCAACATTGTTTATTTAAGGTGTCATTGGATCAGCTTGATGCCGCTTACTGACTCAACAGCTGCCGCACACAATAAGTGCAGCGAATACGTTATAAGGCCAAGCTTGGCGTTTGGAATAGACTTCTAAAAACTCCCAACCTGGAGAAAATGTCACAACCCATTAGCCCAAGAAGGCTTTTCACACGAGCACTAGTGTGAATAACTGGGCAAAGTGACAGGATAGTAGGTCAGTGATTAAGGTAGTAGATGTCAAAAAGCATTAGCAGACAGTATTCAGTTTTACTCTCTGATGGCTAGGACTCAGTTGGGATAGTACAATTTACTTTAAGGTTTAAGGTTCAGCATTAGGCTATGCTTTCCAAATGCTATTAGAAAATTTAATTGCATTAAGCTACAACTAGTAAAAATGGCAAAATCCTTAATGTGAAAGACTTTTTCTTTTTTCGCTGCATCAGTTTGAAGGTTAAATAAATCAAAGGCCTTGAAATGGATTTATGTTTTTTTTTTACTGGGTCTATTCTGTCAGTTTGTCAAAACGCATTTAATAAATCCTGAGCTCAAAGAGGTCAGTGACAACTAAAAACAACTTTGGCTAAATAATTCAGGCGCATGCTAGTTTTCTGATGCAAGCAGTGTTTCGAAGTCACGTATTCTTTCCTTTTGACAAAACCAAAAATTTTATTTGTACTAATATTTTACATCTTAATGTGACTTTTGTGACTTGTGTAATTATAATAACTCAACTTGCTATTGGTCATATGACCTATCAGGTTTTATCACATTTTTATCACCTGATGTGAATGTCTGTGAAGGTTTTCAGTCATCCAGAACTTCCAGACTTCGTCTCTAATTCCAAGGAACTTTATCAATTCAGAGTTCAACTGGTGAGAGCTAAGCTTTATCTCTAAAGGGAGGAGTTTCCCCTGAAACCAAACCTGATGGGCCAGGTTCTGTTGTTGGTCATGAAAGGGAGGTGTGACTCCATATGTGAAAGTCATTAAGGCTCAGAAGAGTCGTTAGTGCCATTGCTCCATACAGGTGCGGGGTCGTTAGTGATCCTGCTCCATACAGGTGCGGGGTCGTTAGTGACCCTGCTCCATTCAGGTGCGGGGTCGTTAGTGACCCTGCTCCATACAGGTGCGGGGTCGTTAGTGACCCTGCTCCATACAGGTGCGGGGTCGTTAGTGATCCTGCTCCATACAGGTGCGGGGTCGTTAGTGATCCTGCTCCATACAGGTGCGGGGTCGTTAGTGATCCTGCTTCATACAGGTGCGGGGTCGTTAGTGATCCTGCTCCATACAGGTGCGGGGTCGTTAGTGACCCTGCTCCATACAGGTGCGGGGTCGTTAGTGATCCTGCTCCATTCAGGTGCGGGGTCGTTAGTGACCCTGCTCCATACAGGTGCGGGGTCGTTAGTGACCCTGCTCCATTCAGGTGCGGGGTCGTTAGTGATCCTGCTCCATACAGGTGCGGGGTCGTTAGTGACCCTGCTCCATACAGGTGCGGGGTCGTTAGTGATCCTGCTCCATTCAGGTGCGGGGTCGTTAGTGATCCTGCTCCATACAGGTGCGGGGTCGTTAGTGATCCTGCTCCATTCAGGTGCGGGGTCGTTAGTGACCCTGCTCCATACAGGTGCGGGGTCGTTAGTGACCCTGCTCCATACAGGTGCGGGGTCGTTAGTGACCCTGCTCCATACAGGTGCGGGGTCGTTAGTGACCCTGCTCCATACAGGTGCGGGGTCGTTAGTGACCCTGCTCCATACAGGTGCGGGGTCGTTAGTGACCCTGCTCCATTCAGGTGCGGGGTCGTTAGTGACCCTGCTCCATACAGGTGCGGGGTCGTTAGTGACCCTGCTCCATACAGGTGCGGGGTCGTTAGTGACCCTGCTCCATTCAGGTGCGGGGTCGTTAGTGACCCTGCTCCATACAGGTGCAGGGTTGTTGGTGTTATTTTCTATTCAGGTGTTATGTTGGTTGTTCTAGGGTGAGGCTCTTTTGTTTTAGGTTTCAGAACACTGTTGTAAATACTAGGCAACATGAATCTGAGGCCACCTCCTCTGTTCAACGAAGGCTCTTCCATTTTCACAAAATTTGAGGACAGCAATTTGAGAAAGGGGTGAAGGGAGCCATTTTTGTGAAAATGTTGAACAGAGGAGGTGGCCTCAGATTCATGTTGCATAGTATTTTTGCCTAGTGTAATAAAACCTAAAACAAAAGAGCCTCACCTTAGGACAACAAACATAACACCTTAGAACTATGACACTAACGACCCTGCACCTGAATGGAGCAGTGTCACTCTCCTGAGCCATAACGACTCTCACATTTGGAGTCACACCTCACTTTCATGACCAACAACGGTGCGAACAAAACAACCTGGCCCATCAGGTTTGGTTTCAGGGGAAAGTCCTCCCTCTAGAGATAAAGCTCAGCTCTCTTACCAGTTGAATTTAGAATTGATAAAGTTCCTTGGAATTGAAAACTGAGTCCAGATGCTTTTACTCAAACCTTTGCTTCACTGATGAAGACGTTGTTGTTGAAACGTGTTGTCACATACGTCACCGAGAGCCTCAGATATATTTTCACCTGGACTGCCTAGTATACTCAGCTTTACTTGACTTTTGGCTAGTCTATTGTTCTGCTTTCTTGGCTACTTTAATCTCATGGGGCCAATACAGTATAATATACAACCCTTTTACCAGCTTACGTCCAAGTCTTACCTCACTGATGGTGACTGCTTGTGTGTATTCCTGTAAGAATTCTGGTTTGTTGTCATTTTCATTGAGAATCTGAATCAGGATCCTGTACTGCTTCTGGGGAAAGCCAATACTTTGAAGATCATGCTAGAATGATATATATGATATAATGATACATATTATAAACGGCTGTAAACACTCACTTGTATGAATTCATCTTGGGAGCAAATGAGTTGTGCAACCAGCAGTGGCCCGTGAACCTGTGGAACACGGGACAAGTGTGAGAGCCGCACTTTCTGCAGGTGGCCCTGATGTGTGATGATTCTAGGGTACCTCTCGATCCAGGACTCTGGACTGGGAGGCGTTTAGGCGGATGGTGCGGCCATCTAAAAACAACCAGTCTGCGTTTTGTCCTTTCAGACAAAGGTGTATTCCGTTAGACCCAGCCTCTGCAGTGATGGTGAGGTTGGCTATGAATTGTCCCATGGGGCTGTTTTCTTTGATGGCTGAAAAGATGTCTGACCCGCCCTGACAGAGAGTCCCTGAAGGGCAAAAATATTTAATTCTAGACCCAATGTGTGTATGGCCTAACCACCTCTGTGCTGGCTTTGTGACTCACCAGTGACAACATGGTACGATAATCGGACGGTGACCTGCAGGAGCAGCAGCCTACACGTGTTCAGCATTTTCCACCAGTTTCACTGCTCTGCTCAAAAGAGACACGTCTACTCATTGTACAGTACTGTGTCGTCCTCATATTTTGTTCTCACTACTTTTGACTTCCCAAGGCATTGTGTATCCCTTGACCTGTGACCTTCATAAAACCCTGAAGGGTTGTTTTATTTAATTTTCTTTATAAACTAAACTTAATAATACCCATTCAGTACATAGCCATTGTATTTTCTGTCTACTTTGACCTATTTATTGATTGAAGTTTGAAACATTTAGTGATTATATTCACATCCTACCTGCAACCTGATCATAAAGCAGTTGGGCTTTACAATAACTTAACCTATGGCAGATGAATAAGCTTTTAAATGTACCTTTTCTTTGCTAGTTGGGAAAAAATAGTTCTAATGATAAGAAACATTAAGCTTATCCATCAGCGAATAGTTTACGTTATTTTGTTTTGCTGACCACCCACAAGAGAGACATTACAAAGTTATTTCCCATACATCAGTATAATCAGTCACACCTGTATTGTTTGAGAAGCTTTTCCATGGAAGTTGTAGTCAACATTATTTGAAACATCATCGACAAAGGCAGTAGAATAGGCAAAGAGTAGCCTTAGAGAGCTTACAGCATGGCTACCAACTGTCCGTCTCTATTGCTTACGAGATGCTGATATGAAGGTTTTGTCATGTTTGAGATAAACTGTCTTCATAAAATGTATCCCTCGGTAACTCACCTCTGTCTCTCTGCAGCTGGTCTATAGAGCTGGTGTCTGCGCCGGCCTCCTGTCATGTTTTCATTTTTGCAAATTGCACAGTTTCAGTTGTCTCCTGACCACAACCCGTCTTTGTCCAGTTGTGTGTGTATTAGCAGCTCAATGAGGCTTAGTAATAATGAGCTCATAAGTAGGTCAGCAGGACTTTACCCCTCCAGCCTGTTTGCATTCTCACAGTAGCAAGTCATTCCTTATTTTTTATAAACTTCTTTTCAGTTTCACAATGATTTATTTTTATTTCATATCAGACATCAACATTCAAGATATTATATTTCTTATATAAACATCTTTACTTTGACAGGCTCGTCATTGTACAAGGACTAACAACACACATAATGGTCCGGACTGTTAAAAACTAAGCATCCTTTGAGATCCAGCAGAGTTTAAACTTTTTATTTAAACACATCAACATAATCTAAGAAGATAATCCCTTGTTAAACGCACATCATACTCTGCATTCAAGTTTACTTCCATGGTGGCTACAAGATAAGCAGCTATTAAAGAATAAATGAGCAATCCTTTATGCGAACATGCTTATCTTAATGTCCAGGCGCAGGAATAGGACAAGTGAGCAATCGGCAGAAAACTTATGGTTTCATTTGCTTTTAATATGTGAGTATTTAATTTTCCTCATGTTTTATTGTCTTTTCTGTCTTCAACCTGTAATTATTCCACTTGCATAATCATTTTAAAAATGCTCATAAAAGCATTAGTTGTCATTGTCTTCTGTTGCTAGGTAACCTGTGTGTATTATAGCCTTAATGTGGTCTTAATGTTGTAGCCAGCTCTGCACTGTTGTTGTTTATCAGCCTCTAACTTCTTTACTTCTCAATGGTCTTTTCTAATTGAGCTCATCATTGACTGATTACAGAGACCAATCAGCAACAATCACTTTGAGCGTCTTGTTATTCCACGTCTCTCTGCACCTGCGGGGCACAACACCAGGTGTTTTCAAGGCACATAATTAAAATGGTTTCATTAAACTCATCGTGGCTCCTTAATCTTCCTCCCTCTTCATACGTAATGGGGCCTGTCTTTTTGTCTTTGTGATGAGTTTGTCTCTGGCACCATGAGACGTCTGCAATTGATCCAGTTTCTCTTGTTTCCTTTCAATGAACAGACAAGCCAAAGGGCTTTGAAACATGAACTCTATGGATTGCAATCAAAAATCACATTAACTTGCCCTGCCACACTGTTACTATGGCAACCGCTGCGTTGGTCTGTTGGCCTGTGACAACACTAGCCATTAAGTTTTTAATATCATGTATTAAATTTAAATTAACAAATATGTAAAAACTTCACTGTCTGCCTGCGCTCTCTTCTCACTTGCTGCTTTTTGCAGATTTGCACCTCTGGTTTTAAATGTGAGTTAACACACCAGAAATAGCTACATGCTGTGAGCACACTGTCAGAGAGATGTAGAAATAGACTAATCTAATGTTCTTTCATCTAATGTCAAACTAAAACTCCTCTGTTTTTTCTTAAAATTACTTATAAAAATACCTGTTTATTCCTGAGACATTTCTCTTCAGGGTGATAAACAAATAGTAACATGACATGTAACTCTACTGACATGTACAAGAGGTTTAGGCCAGCTAGACAAAACCCAAGACCTGTGCATCATTGTTTTACTTTGTACATATGAAAAAAAATAAAGTTTAACAGAGCAGATCGGTCTAAAGGGAAGAACATAGCTCTGGTCTCTTCTTATTATTGCCTCAGGTTCAGATGCTGGAAATAATCCAGTGAAGTGCATTTAGGTTTATGTGTTTTTTTATGACTGCTGGAGGCATATGTTAGATGAATGGACTCATTGTAACTGTGGGTAGTCCCTGTGGATTCCATGGGTGTGTGATAAGACAAAGTGCTGGATGTGGCTGCCCCGCAGACAATATTATACGCCAGTGATGGACGAGATTACACAAACAAATTGTGATTTATCTTCCGTCTACGTACTGTGTGTTGCTCCTGTCTTTGTCTCGTTTCAGTCTTCGATTGTGTGGGCATTTCTTGGGCAGGAGGACAGCAGCTCGCCCACTGTACGCACGTGTGTCATTAGTAGAAGGTTTTCACACTGCGCCACACAAGCCCACCTGCTCACAGTAAAACCTCAGAAATACCAATGAAATACATTCATTTACTTCTCTAAGTTGCAAAGCTGCTTCATCAAACATTTTTTTATTTATTATTTAAAATATTTGTTGAAGCTGATTTGATTACAGTCACCTTCACTTCACAGATAACACACTATCAATAATACATTCAACAATATTGTCATATTTCTGTTAGCCTTTATATTAACTTTTTTATTTTATTTGGTGTCTTCATAAATTCAGCTCCCCACTAAAACATCTACTTTACCATTAACAACAGAATCAATAAAAAACAATATTTTAAAAAGTAATGTGTAAACTCACATCATTTAAAAAACAAATCCATTTTACTCTGCACATGTTCACATGTTATGCCTCTGGGCCGTGAGAGTCCGTAAAACACAATATTTAGGTTTTCATTCTACTGAAAGAGTACACTAACTCAACTAAAATGTTTAAAACAAGCCATCTGGACAAAGTTTTGAAACAGAAGACATTTTGTCCATCATTCAAAGGACTGACAAAACATCAAAGACATAATGTTTCAAGTCTGTTCCTTGACAGTTTTTCTGCTGAAGACAGGTCTGAGGATGTTTGAGACTCTGTTTTAGTCTCATGTCTGGCAGCAAAGCAGTTTGTGAAAGACATTTCTGAACTCGGCATTGAACACTGTGTAGATGATCGGGTTTACTGCACTGTTGACATAACCAAGCCATGTTACCACCGAGATGAGAGTAGGTCCGATGTGGCAGGACTGACACAACACGTTAGTGACGTGAACCACAAAAAAAGGCGTCCAGCATGCAAGGAAGACACCTAGGGACAGTCAAATTGATATATTTATTCACAATTTCAGTCCATTTTAAGTTACTGCTTATAGTAAGTACAGGTTAATTGTGAGGATGTTACATTCGACATCTGCAGAAGATCTGCAGACCTCATTAATACTGCCCACTCTTAATATTCTCCAGATGAAGTCCAGAGGGTAGTGTATGTATGAAAGAGCGTTTACAGTCCTTACTCTAAGTTTGTTGTTAATTTATCAATTTCTTCAAAGGGTTTTGTTTTGGAAATTGGTGGAATTTGCAAGTATTATGTTCAAGAATTCTTTTATCCTTAAAATTGTCTCTGATCACAGCTTTCACAAACTTTCTCTCAATGTGATGATTAGGATTAAATTTATCCCTAGTGTGAAGCTGCTACTGCCACAGTAAAGTGGTTTCCACGGAGATTGATTCTATTTTTATTGTGTAGTTCGCAGCTTCCCTCTGTTAGTGTAAAACAGAAGCATAGTGCCGAGAAGCTCAAAATCACATTAAACATCAATATTCATTATGGGTTGTGGAAACTAAACAAGTCTATATGAGGGACCTCCTGCAGACACACTTTAATTACATTTTTCAAATACAAAAATGTTTTTTTAAATCTACAATAAACTCTCAAGTGAAACATTTATTTAATGTAACGAGGTCTGTGTATTTCTTTGGCTAGATCCTCAGAACCAGTAAGAGACTAGCCCCGAGGAGCAGCATTGTTTGGACACTTTACTCACCTACAACCACTGGCAGGACCTTCATGGCTTTGCGTTCGCGGCCGCTCACTCTGCTGCTCTTGCTATTTCTTCTTCCTCTTTTTGTGACATTGCTTTTTGATGTGCACTTTTCTCGTCTACTTCCTCCATTCCTCCTCTCTGTCAGGTCTGCATCTGACACACTGTCATTCAGCATTGTCATTGGGTCACCCTCAATCACAACCGCTCCCCCGTCCTGCTCCTCAGTCACCGGGGTAACTGAGGGTGTTGTCTGCGAAACTGTGGATGGAGAAGTGGGGCTCAGGCCCGGAGCCACCACATACACAACCTTTTCTTGACTGCCTGTTGCAGAGGCCTTTGCCCGGCGGAGGGCGGAGCTTAAATGTAAGGAGAGAGCATTGCGGTTGTCCCGTCCTGCCTGGGAGCGACTGCGACCACTCCACTGTCGCAGGCCACGAAACATCCAGTAATACAAGAAGAGCATAACAGGACAAGGCACAAAGAATGAGCACACAGAAGAGTACACCACAAAGCGGTCGTCCTCCAGCTTACACACACTGGGGTCTCGATCGGGCACTTGGTTCAGGCCAAAGATGACCGGACTGGCCACACCCAAAGACAAGACCCATGTTGCAGTGATGAGGGCCAGCTGGCGGACACTGAACTGGTTCCTGTTGTACTTGAGAGGCACCACCACAGCAATGTACCTGAAACAACAGTTATATAGCCAGCACATATATCGTTCAGTTTTTTAGATGATCATAACTCAATTTAAACCAAGGTAGTAAGGTAGATGAGTAAACTCATCATCATATTATTTAAATTCTTTCTGGAGTTTTAAAATAAACTAGAGATTTTTTGTGACACCTTTTGGCCCAACCTTAAGTAATCTAATTTAAAACTGTTAATTATTTTTACTGCCAATTAAAGCTCTCCTTTTCAGAATGCTAGCGGTCACCTTATTGTAATGAGGGAAACATATTAGACATTTTCTACTAAATAAAAATCCTTTCTAGTCAGGCTTTAGTTTTGTTAGGAACTCAACTTGCATTCTCATTACTTTTGTGCTCACCTGTCCACACTGATGGCACACAGGTTCAGGATGGAGGCAGTGCACAGCATTACATCCATAGTCATCAGTGCATCACAAATGGAAGTGCTCAAAGTCCAGATACCTCCCATGAACTACACACAACACAGAAACACAGAAGCTCTTTTTTTAGGATGAGAAGGGACTCGTGCCAACCACAATGGATAAGAAAGACCATATTTGTCTGAAGCGGAAAGACTGCAGTCTGGTGGTTTTGTTCAAAAGCTACTGCTACAAGTACAGATCATTGTCACAAAATGGAAAAACCTAGTACACGGTTATCATTAATAACATCAATTAATTAAGAATATTCTTGATTAACATCACACTCAAGGGAGGGGACTGTGAACCAAAAATAATTGTCTTTTCCTCACACAAGCTTGAATATGTTTTTTAACCCAGCATTTTTTTCTTCTTTCTTGCTAATATTTTTGTATGTACAATATAATCTAAATACAGTCATATTTATCACAAATAATACTACAGACAGTTGTGCGCCTACACATATTTTTTTCCCTTTTCCTAAAGCTGAGCGGATGTGTAAGTGAAGCACACCTCAGAGTAGACGTAGAGTGGCAGCACCAGGACAGCCAGCAGCAGATCGGCCACAGCCAGGCTGATGATGAAGTAGTTGGTGGCAGTTTTGAGGGAGCGCTCCGTGAGTACACTCAGACACACCAGGACATTTCCCAAGATTATGACCAAGATGAGAGGCACTCCCAAGATCAGGGCCAGATAGTTGTAGTCTATGAGGCCGGTCTCACCTGGGAGGCTCCCAGGGGTCACATTGTTCATGATGGAGGACATGCACATATCAACATCTGCACATGGCACAACGTTTATTGTCATTTTATCAATAGTGCCACAAACACAGACAAAGATCAGCTTTTAAACCTGCCTCACCTTGTTATTACATGTCCCAGCATTTGTCTCAGTGCAGTGGCTTCACACCATTGTTTAGAAAGTAGACAAGTTCCTTTTTGAGTTTCTTGTACCCTTTTCATGATGATTTGGTTGATTGATTTTACCACCTGTAATAAAGAGGATAAGAAAAATGTATAAACTTAAAACTAAGGGCTGTCATGGTTTTATTAATTTTAATGGTTTCAATAGAATTTGAACAGTGCAATCCTTCACATAAAGACCTTTATTTTCATTGTTTTATGCATATATTTTTTATCTCCTTGTCAAACCATGTGTAATTTTTGGTAATGCGTTGCTTGTAAGATTAGGTTGTTTGAAATTCTGCCTTGGTTGATTGCTCTCTAATAAAAGTCAACTGTATAATTGTTTGGTCAAGTGTCTCTTTTGTACAAATCCGATCAGGGCTCTTAAACCTGTGATGCTCAGACAGCTTCAGAGCGTTACCGTGGTGATCCAGCAAGAACAGCAAGAACAACAATGGTCTTGTTTGATTTCATTGGAACATAAGTCCACACTTACTTTGAAGTACATGCCAAATAGTTTCTATGCCTTTTGCTGCCAGTTCACAGCAGTACAGATCCAGAGCAAACTATTTGATGATTCTTGACAGTAACTTTTAGTGCTGCAAATCTGTTTCCTTTTCTGGCAGTGGGATTTTAGTCTCCCCTTTAAAGCTACATTAAAATGGTTGTAACCTTTCTGTCCTTGAGCAGGTAGAGCTATGTCTGTGTTTTATTGATAGCTCATGACTAATCTGCAAGTTGTTTTCAAACCTGAGGATTAATTTTTAAGAGCATAGTTAAACCATTTAACATGAAACAGAAATAAGAGAGATGGAGAAGCTGGAGAAGCTGGAGGAGCTGGATTACGTCCTGGCTGGGTTGTAGGTATGATTTGTGACTAGCACATTAGCAGGGGGTAAGGAGAGTAATTGTCAAAGAACATGTGCTTCCTAAAAGAACAGATTGATATCCCTCTGCCTGTGACAATTTTTGTCTTTTAGCTGTGGATTTTATTTTCCTCCAAATTCAATCTTGAGTTTCTGTAAAAAACACAGCCAGACCGTGTGTCTTAAACATTGGCCTGTACCGATGGGAATTTGTGCTGCCAAAAAGCACAGAAGAAGTCAAAGAAAAGACAAAGCAACACTGTGAAACACTGAAATATAGAGTCTAGTATTCCTTTACATGGAGAGGTCATGTGGACAATTAAAAATGACAGAATAAGATGGTCAGCTGGTTCAAATAATTGCACTACATGTCAATGAGAAGAACCTGGTCATGGATTATAGAACCAAATATAAACAGTCATGTCAACAGAATGACAGGCAAGAGGCTGTGGTTGTGCAACATCATCAACACCAAAACCAGCAGAAATTCAGGAAACAAAATGACAGTAATTACCAAACCCGCTCCGGCAGCATTATAGCTTTGGCTCATCAAGTGTCAATGAGCAGTGGCATTTTCTCAAAAAGCGCCAGGCATTTTCTTTTGATTTACTGTTGCACTCCATGAAGCCTTCACTGGGCATGGTGCATGCTGGGAAACATTCACAATAAAGTCAGTGAGGTGTTTGATGTTTTAAGTCTGAGCCGAGAGGGCTGCAGGGTTTGATGATGATGATTGTTGTTGTTTGCTATGAAAGATGTGTTTTGTTGCTTCTTTAGCCTCTCCAGCTGCCAGTCTATAATGGTTTGGTAACAAGCCCGCCGTTCCCACACAGCGAGAAGACACTACTAAAACCCCATTCACTGGCAAAGCTGCCTTCAGTCACTCTCACAAAACCACAGCACAATCATACTGCACACTGTAGGCTCTGGACATGCAGTACAGGAAACAGTAATACAATAAATCAACTCCTAGCTTTAATTTTTAATTCCATTGCTAAAAGTAGCTCATGAACAAGTTGCAGGATAAAGGATGCTAAGTTACTTATTTGCTCAAAATAAAGTTATTGACAAATATATTGCAACAACAATGCAGATAAAATTTGCACACTGTATTTGAGGTTAATGTAAACTAATGTGTTGAGAACAGCTTGTTTTGGCATCTTGGCATGATGACAGGCAGGGCACAGGTCCCTTCGTGCAGGCAAAACAGCTAAATGAGCACAAACTTGTCAGGTGTCCACAATGTAACACAATAAATTTCAGCTAATGTATCCATCATGTGAGGTTTCTTTTTTTAGTCTATCAATAGCAATCCATGCAACGTATGGTCTGCCTTTAAATGATTATTTATCTATAAAGTGTTAGATTTTGGGAGGACACTGGCTATAATAAAAGTGCAATGGAATTGGTAATGTTGCTTAAAAGGCAGGAGTTAAAACAGGTAATTATCAGCTCTGAGATTGTCAAAGTATCTTTGGGCAAGACCTTGCCTCTGGTGTATGAATGTGTGAGAATCTTTTGAGGTCAGAGAGTCCCTAGGCGCAAAATGGCTGCCACGTCTCCACCATCAGTGTGTGACTGTGGAGTGAATAAATAATGGACTCTGTAAAGTGTTTTGTAAGCCTTGAAAAGCACTATATAAATCCAATCCATTATCATTAACAAGGACATACAGTGTTTTTAGACTTTCTCAGTCTGTATGTGCATTCTGCAACAGATGAAAATGCTCACCAGTGGATTTATTTACCATGTTTTAATTAGTGTGTCATTGGTAGCCTGTCTCCTCTTTTACAGAATACACCAAAATGGACATAGCCATAAATCACTGTGCGTGTGTGCTTTGTCTATATTTATTTGTTTGAAAATATCGGTGTTTTTTAATTGGTGAGATGCAAACAATGTCAATTTGTTTATATTATACTGGGCTGTTGACCAGAACATGGCACTGAATTGTGGAAATTATATTCATACAGGTGCCACCGCAGCCATGATGACAAAGTAATGATTATGATTATGTGTAATTTCACACAAACAGAATGACTTTTGCCCTACAGCCAGTTGAAGTGCTAATGGCTCCATTACAGCAGACCCCCCATCCATTACCTCAACATTTACCTGTCAGCCAGAGGAACAATTGTAAAAGCATTCAATGTGGTTTAAATAAGAAACAAGGCCCTGCTGCAGACTTGAGCGGTTTGTGAGACTGAACTCAACAGTCTAAAAAATACACACTGATGGTTGTGTCTCAATCCACTCAAATGTACTCAAAGCACTTTACAATTAAGACCATTATTCATTCATTCCACAGTTTCACACTGGTGGTGATAAGCTGACTGACAGAGATGGCCTCTTGGACTACCTCCAAACATACTCACACATTCATACACCAGTGCCACAGACACTGGAGGCAAGGTGGGTGAGGTGTCTTGCCCAAAAACAGAACAGAAATTAATTGGGGGACTCAAACCGCCAACCTTCCAGTTATTGAACGACCTGCTGTACCTTCTAAGCCACTGCGCCCCACTAATAATTATTATTATGATGTTACATTAATACAGATACATGTATTACAATTTATAATTACATTTACATCTATCAAATATTAATATGAATGTACTACAGTTGGTTGTACTTGCAAAAATAAATCTTCCCTGACTTTAGTTAAACGTTGCCTTACCAAACTCCAGCTGTATGGTGTTTGTCGAGCATCAGGCTCTCCAAAGCTAGTAATTTCTGAAATAACACAACTCATCTTCAGAGATGAAGGAAGGCGGAGATGTTAAACCCTCTTTGCTCAGAAACCATAGCAACTGCCCATAGGATGTTTACCTCTGTAACTGTGGGTCTTAATCAGAGCGTGCCACCTGAAGGAAGTCTAAATGTGTCAGGAAGTTGATGTGTGTCACAATAAATAATTTCTGTGCAATTTTAATAATCCATATTTAACTGTTAATGTTCCATAGGAGAGATGTATATTAAAACAGGAAGTGGGCACATCACTGCACAGTCTGTTCCAGCTGCCTGAGGAACTCATCTGTGATTGGCTGAATCTTTATTACATTATGATATCTATGAGCTTTGATAGAGGAGCGCCCTGCTGATGAATTAATCTGCAGAGCCAGGTGTTTCGCAGCAGGATGAGTATGAGGTCACCAGGTGAATATGACTGTGAGTGACCACCAAAGGCCAGCCACATGCACAGACATAGTGTGAGAATTAGGGTTGTCTTTCAAATGTAGAAAACCAAATATAATGATACCTTTCCTCACACTACAAAAATGCAAAATCTAAAATATCCAGAAAAAAACATTTAACATTCAGTAAAACTACAAAGTGGAAGTATTATCTACAACCAGATCTTTTAAAATTAGTTATACAATATTAATCTGAAGTAAACCAATTTTCTGAATGCCTTGTTGATACAAATCTATTTTTTATCAGTAAATATGAATGATATTAATTCAGGTATTAGATTAAAACTTACTTATAAAACGACGAAATCCGTAGGTTTCCCATCCTCTAGAATAAACCATTTTGCTGTGGGTTTTCCATTTGGGACTGTGTTTGACTAAATGTAACCCACGTTGTGTCCGGAGGGAGCGCACATATATAACTCCTGCTCGTTCGGCTCCAGGCTCTACCTGTGTTCACATCAAGATTGACGGAAACTTTTAATGGTCAAACACATAAGACCCAGCAGCCTCGTCTATCCCTCTGTTTGCACCCCCGCTCGGCTGTTCTGCTCTGTGATTGGCTGACAGTCTGATGTTGAAGCCTTTCCCACTTGCTATCTCTCTCTCCTCCAATTCCTAATGTGTGCATGGTGTCTTTGTGCGGACAATAAATATGGATTACAGAGAAGATACATGTTTAGTTAGTCTTGAAGGCACAATCAATCGGCAGCGAACCCAAATCAACATAAATTAGCATTAAATTTATGTCTTATTGCCCTTTTCCTCCTTGTTGAAATGGTGTGCACAGGTAAACTTGTAAGATTAGTAATTGCTTCAGTTATTTATAGTCTCTCTGTGAAAGTATACTATAAATCATGTATGGTATGATATGGTATGTTTTTGAAAATCAACAGTGAGTCAAAAAGCAGTTGGTTTATAACTACTGGAGTCTACTTCAAAACGTTAAATGGGGAATAAGGTTTGCTTGTCTGTATAATGCGTTGTTTCTTTTAAATCA